>CM056049.1:667169441-667560970 GCA_029574335.1 Rana kukunoris
ATTGCTTTCCACTACAAACCCAGGGTTCATCTGTTATTTTTCCCTTCCCCCAAGACATTGCGATAATCAGTCTCCATTACTTTCCTTAAATGGTAGGCCTGGGGCAAATGCCCATTTCTTTCTCTGTATGCAAATAGCCATAGTTGCTCCTGGCACTTTTGTAGGATTACTTTGCCAATTTAGATGTGGCAATGAGATGTCCTATGTGTTTGATCAAACAAATTAATTTCAAACTACATAATGTACACGTTCACATGTTTGAGCCATTTTCTGGAAGTTTACACTTGACATTGTTGTTTTTGAGCAGACATCACTAGAGTTTGAACTGATATTTTCAATTTCACTATTCTATGTATAGGAGCATAATAAAAAGCTTGTTCAAATGTAGAAGATGGAAGCAATAAGGAGAAATTGAATGTATTAAGTACATCTAGCAACCTGCCTTTGATTACCTCTGACTGAAAAATATTTGGAAACCACCAGGGTCCCTTCAGCTGTTATGATTTGGTCAATTCAGCCCCAGCGTGCTTTGATTCAAGCCCCCTTATTGAAATTGAATTGATATTTTGTAAACTTCATTTGCGTATAATGTGATCTGACAGGGACAAACGCGAGAGAGAATTGTTTCCAAACCCTGGCCAAATGAAACATATTACTGGATAAATACATCTTTCTTTCCCACTCTTCTTCCACCGTATCTTCATGCCTTGAATATGTATCATGGCTTTCTCTTCATGGGTAATTGAATAGATTCAATCATGTGTAGGCCGCCGAAACGGCCAATATAATACACAGCCATAATAACAAAATTGAAATCGAAAAAAAAATTTAGCCTAGGACGTCATGGGAAGTGTCCAGTGTTTCCGATAAATAAAGAAGATACACAGTGGTTCTTTTCTGATTACCGAAGACAATCCCCTGATATAATGCAAGCTTTTCCAATTTTACAGGTCTCAGATGTGCTACATATTAATTTCCCGTTGCAGAAAAGTTGCACAGCTTTAGTTCAAATTCAGTTAGTCGGATTGATGAAAGTGGCAAAAGGATACGACGTTTACTGATTCACTCTTTTCACCTTTGATTAGTTCAACTGTGAATTATTCTTTGCCCTGTCAGAGCATGATAAAAGAAGGTAGGACCATGGTGTAAGTTCACACTTCCTCCTGTAACGGCTAGAAAATAAGTTGTGCCTTGCTTGGTCTGGACGTGACCTCAAATAGTTTCAGCACTGCTTCCCTATTATTTGAACACATCTGTCTCGATGTAAACATTTCTCTTTGAGTCAAGTCCTTTGGCTCTCTTCGCGAATTTAACAGTCAAAGGGTTTATTAAAATGCTATGTAACATTAGGTTCAAATCAAGAATAATTATTATTATTGCTTATTATACTATTTCTTAATTTTCTTATTTTGTGCCAAGTTCTCATCAATATCATTTAATTTCAGGAGTCACAAAACATAAAAGTGTTCTTTAACCACTTCAATACAGGGCTTTAAAACCCACCTCCTTCCCGGGCCTATTCTGGCACTTCTCTCCTACATGTACAAATCATCATTTGTTTGCTAGAAAATTACTCAGAGCCCCCAAACATTATATATGTTTTTTAGCAGACACCCTAGGGAATAAAATGGCAGTCATTGCAACTTTTTATCTTGCACCGTATTTGCGCAATCATTTTTCAAACGTTTTTTTTTTTTGTAAAAAAAATGGTTTCATAAATTAAAAAAGTAACAAAACAGTAACGTTAGCCCAATTTTTTGGTAAAATATGAAATATGATTTTACGCCGAGTAAATAGATACCTAAGAAGTCATGCTTTAAAATTGCGTACACTCATGGAATGGCGCAGAACTTTATTACTTAAAAATCAGAATAGGCGACACTTTAACATTTTTACAGGTTACCAGTTTAGAGTTACAGAGGAGGTCTAGTGCTAGAATTGTTGCACACGCTCTAACGCACGCGGCGACGCCTCACATGTGTGGTTTGAACAACGTTTACATAGGTGGGACTTACGTGTGCGTACGCTTCTGAGCGCGAGCTACCGGGGACAGGGGCATTTAATTTTTTTTAGTATTATTATTTATTTTACTTTTTTATTTATTTTTTACACTTTTTTAAAAAAAAAAAACTTTTTTCAATCGCTTTTATTCCTATTACAAGGAGTGTAAACATCCCTTGTAATAGGAAATGTGTGTGACAGGTCAATAAGACCCCACATCTCTTCTCCAGGCTGGAAAGAATGAGATTGTGAAAACATTTTTACAGATCTCATTCAAACTAGCCGCAATTGCGGTTTGTTTACTTACGGGGACCCGGCGTGACGTCATCACATCGCGCCTGGGCCTCCAACGGTCATAGAGATCGCCGCCGCTAAAAAATTATATCTCAATGATGCCTCTGGGTGCAGGTATTATTGAGATATTCCCCCGCAAAGCCCAGGACATCATATGACGTCCACCCAGGATAACAGGTCCCCATTTTGGACGTCATATGACGGTGTGCGGGTATTAGTGTTGAGCGGAATACGCCATATTCAATTTCGCGATATTTCACGAATATATAGAAGAATATTCGTGAAATATTCGTTAATATCGAATATTCGTGATTTTATAAAAAAAAAAAAAATGCGAAATTTTGCTAATGCGAATGCGAAATTGATTGCGAAATTCTCGTCCGCGCATACGAATGCGTGCGAACAACACGCGAAAACGGAGATCATTTCCTGGATTACTAAAGTAATATGCACTAAACACTAACTCTACTTACACAAACTTATATGACTAAACTAAAGCTAAATTTTTATTTATTTTTATACACAAAACACAGAGACTAAACACACACTAAACTAAGCTACCTTAAAGAAATGTACACTTACACTAACTACACAGAAATCTATCTAACACTAAGCTACACTAACCTGGACAAAACAACACAAATCTGAGCTTTTAGAAAAGCTGTTGGGTCTTTTGCTTTGAAAAAAGCATTTGGTTTTAGAAGCAGGAAACTCAGACTGAAAGCACTATAGGAAGCACAATGCTAAGCTCTAAGATCGCAATACACAGGAAAACACACAGAAACACTCCACTCTCTCTAGCCACCTTGTGAATCTGCACTGAAATACTGCTGGGAGTGATCTTATATAATGGTCGTGCAGGCAGGTTCCTATTGGTTGCTATGGAGGTTGCTAACCTCTGACAACTGTGGTAGGAGAACTCTGATTGGCTCTGATGCAAAAGAAGGGCAGAAAAAGTATTCGCGAATATTCGTAATATGAATATTCGCATTGCGAATATTCGGCAACATAAAAGGATCGCCTCAGCTACTCGGCCCAGGGTCTCTAATCATACCATCAATGCTTTTAGACGTTGATGGAGATCACTAGGATGTGATCTGTTTTAAAAATAAATTTGAAAAAATACGAATATTCGCAATAGTATGTTTTGTTGTGTTTTTGGGTTTATTTTTCTAAAAGGGGAAAAGGTCAGTGAAAATTCCAAGTTTTTATTTTATTTAACATTGCCTATCGCCTACTGGCCAGTTGTTTTCTGGCAGATTGTCTGCAGACATACCAGACTGACTGTAGTATGGTGAAGTGCTGTTTTTTACCTTTCCCTGGAATAAATGGAATAAATACAGTCTACACTTAGAACGTGTTTTTATTTTTTATTCCGTATTGAACCTACTATTCACTGCTGCATTGGACTCCACTGCACCATCTCCCTTATCGTGAGAACAAGCTGTCTTTGACCACTTGTGAAAACATATGGTCCAACTCATCTGGTAAGGAGGCACTTCTTATACTGGTGGAGGATATCGTCACATTTGCCAAAGATTTTTGCTATCTCACTGGGTGTCATCTTAATTCTTGATTATTCAGTCAAGGACTTTATTTGCGCTGCACTTATTATTATTTATCAACCAGGGCTCTAATGAAGAAAATTGCAGGACCTGCATCCCTTTAGATGTGATTGCCTATTAGGAGTATCTCAAGGAAAATCTGTGAGCCAGTCACAAAAGTAGAAAATTACATATCTGCGGGGGGGGGGGGGGCGTTGTGTACATGTACTGTGTACAGAACACACCTCCGAGTAAGCCATATTGCATTGTATTTCACAGAAAATTACAGAGCTGCAGATTATAAGGGAAAGGTAATTTTAAGGCTTTAACCACTTGCTTACTGGGCACATACACCTCCCTCCTGCCCAGGTGAAATTTCAGCTTCCGGCACTGCGTTGCTTTAACTGACAATTGTGCGGTCGTGCGACGTGGCTCCCAAACAAAATTGACGTCCTTTTTTCCCCACAAGTAGAGCTTTCTTTTGGTGGTATTTGATCGCCTGTGCGGTTTTTATTTTTTGCGCTATAAACAAAAAAGCGCGACAATTTTGAAGAAAAATACAATATTTTTTACTTGTTGCTATAATAAATATCACAATTAAAAAAAAAAAAAAATCGCAATAAGCGACTGATTTGCGCAAAAGTTATAGCGCTTACAAAATAAGGGAGAGAATTATTATTTTTTATTATTTTTTTTTTACTAGAAATGGCGGCGATCTGCAATTTTTATTGGTACTGCGACGTTATGGCGGACACATCGGACACTTTTGACACATTTTTGGCGCCATTCACATTTATACTGCGATCAGTGCTATAAATATGCACTAATTACAGTATAAATGTGACTGGCATTGAGGGGGTTAACACTAGGGGGTGAGGAAGGGGTTAAATGTATTCCCTACATTGTGTTCTAACTGTGGGGGGAGGGGGGGTGACTGGGGGGGTGACTGATCTGTGTCCCTATGTAGGAAGGAACACAGATCGGGCTCCTCCTCTCCAGAGACAGGACGCTGTCTCTGTGTAAAACGGCAATGAGAGATGATCTATAAGATCATCTCTCATTCGCCCACAGATCGCATCGCAAACGGCCACTCTGATTGGCCGTTCGCCGCGATCTGTGATTGGCTGTGTCCAAGGGACACGGACAACACAGGGCTTCCCCGCAGCGCGCTCTACAGCGCGCGCTGGGAACGCCCAAAGGGGATGCCGTCAAAAGACGGCATGTTGGCTATTCAGACCCGCGCTGTTGCCGTCATTTGACGGTAGCGCGGGTCTGAAGTGGTTAATATGAATGGACTTTAATAAAAAACAAAAGCCAATTTAATGGATTCAGAATGAGATGATAACCTAAGGACATTGATGACTAACACCAATGTCCACATTATATCCAGAGTACTACTTGAATGGTTGAGTTTTTAAACATGTATGTACAAGAGAAGCCAATGCTGTAATGGGAATTCAGAAAGCTTTGTCTACTGGACAAATCTTTTTTATTGAGGATGGATACCCTTATGGGGAGGTTGGAGAAGGCAATGACTGTGTTCACAGAATAGTGAACAATCTGGTGTTTTAATGCCACTTATTTTGAGTAGCTTTGAACTGCTTTAAGTTAAAACAAAAATCTATTTCAACTTGTGTTGCTTCAAATTAAAATGAAAAGTTTCCCTAAAGAACACTCAGGCCGCGTACACACGATCAGTACAAACTGATGAAAACGGACTGAAGTCCAGTTTCATCAGTCCAAACCGACCATGTGTATGGTCCATCAGTCTGTTGTCCTTCAGTCCAAAGTTTTAAAACTTACTTTAAAATCTGACTGATGGACGCCTGACCATCGGTCCAAACCGATGGTTAGTATGCAAAAGCATTGGTTCAAAAACCTTAAAAAGAAACCGTGCTGTAGCTCCTAAGCCTCGTACACACAATCGGATATCTGATGGAATCCAATATGATAGATTTTTTCCTCGGACATCCGATGAAGCTGACTTTCATCAGTCTTGCCTACAGACCATTGGTCAAAAATCTGAACGTGTCCAAATGCTGTGACGTAAAACATCACGACATGCTGAGAAAAATTAAGTTCAATGCTTCCGAGCATGCGCCGACTTGATTCTGAACATGCGTGGATTCTTGACGGATGGACTTTCACACAGACGATCATTTTTTTCTATCCATAGGAAAAATTGAAAACATGTTCTATTTTTTTCACTGATGGAAAACAAACTGATGGGGCCCCCACACGATCAGTTTGACCGATGAAAACAGTCCATCGGTCTGTTTTCATTGGACAAACCGATCGTGTGTATAGGGCTTTAGGCTGGCTTTCACTGCCGTTCAGCATCCATCAAGCAGGGGGATCAGGTGGACATGAAGGATTTGAGAGACTTTGAAGTAGGCCGCAATGAACTTTGGGAAATGTATTATGATAAGAGGATATTGCTTGAGAGTAGATAGAGTGATGGGCTGCAACTTCCAGATTTACACTCTATAGAGAGAGAACTTCCTCTTAGTTGTGACCATAGTTGTTGTATCACTGAGACTAGTAAGAGAAGATGCCCTTGATCTATCACTGATAGAAAAAACGTAGTACATAGGGGCTGGTCATCTAACTAGCATCCTTAATCACTGCATTTAGCATTTATTGGGACTGTACTTATGTGCACCACAGTAAAAACGTACCCCAACACTAGCCAGCTGAATAATTAGTGCTAAGGAATGCTCACCCAGATAGCTGCTTCGCAAGACCTGTATCTATTGTTCATAATAAGAGTAACCTCCTTAGGGAGCCTTATATTTCATCATGTGGGGGGTGTATAGTAATAAGGGATCGCTAATAGTAGGGGATAAATAAATTACAAATTATCACCTACTATTAGCGCCCCCTTAATACTATACCCCCACATTGCTAAAGTTGTTTTCACACCACTTTAGGGGAGCATCTTCCTTAATATATTTTACATTACCATAGGGCCGAGTTCTCTATTTACTCATTTATATTTCATCATAGCTATTCATATATGATACAATCTAAAGCATTTATAGCCTGCTGGTTACAGAGGAGTTATAATAGTATTGATCTGATCACCATTGCTGTATCTGTTTTCCATTTCTAATGCTTATTGATGATTTTGTGGGGTACTAGGTTTACTTTGTTCTAGTGCTACAGTGCTCTAACCTTAGCTACTATACCATGATGATTACATTGTTTAGTGAGCTGTGATTGAAATAATTCTCTATTTGCTCATGTATGCATATACTGACATTTACTTTAACCGATGATAATATATTGAGTTTCTTTACCACTAATCAGCCTAGTGTTTTCCCATTGATACTGAAACATGGTTGTGTGCAGGATATTTATATTTGTGCTCCCAATAGTATTGTAGTATTCATTTGATTAACCTAGTGTGCCATAGGGGCTTAGGTTGTTCAGATAAATGAGGCAAAAGCACAGAGAACCCAATCTACAAAATCTCTCCAGTGGGGGTATTGCTACCAATGTTAATCTGAAATCTATTTGGATAAGTATTATTCTGATGCAGAAGCATGTCTGGTTATCTACTTGTTTATGGCAAACTTTGCTTAGATAATGTATATAAAACATGTATTCATTCTTATTACAACTATCCTTTTATATAGTTATTTAATTCAGCGATGAACCACTTGGTCTAATTTATTAAAGGAGCTGAAAAATCTTCCCATAATACAGTATATTATGTGAATATTCACTTTAATTATCCAGCCATGAGCAGATCAATTGAGTAAACAGGAATTTGCTTTTCACATTATTGGATAATTAAAGTGAATCTTCACACAAATTATTGTTTAAAGAGTCTCAACTCCCTTAGTAAATCCTTCAAATTAAATTTTGGTGCTTCCAAGTCCTAGGTCATCTGTTGTTGTGTTATCTTTGACTTACCATCAATGAGTAAAGCTATAGAGTCTTACTCTAGTATTTGACACAAATAAATAGTTTGTGTGCAAGTGTGGCTTAGTATTAATTAAATTATTTGAGGAAGGTTATTTTCTGGAGGGGTTTAGAGGACACAATCATCAGAGCCATAAAAATTGACTTCATTGTGTAACACAAATCTATAAAAAATAGCCTTACCTTTCAAAGGCTCATGTTCTAACAACCCTCTATTAACATTGGTACTTGTGTTGTGTCATAAAATTCTAATTGTTTATTGAACAGGGAATAGAGGTTTAGTGCCCTGTGGTGTTCTGTTCATGTGTGTATTCAGTTATAAACATTGTAATAACAGAAGCCTTGGTTAAGGCTTCAAAAGGGGTTTAATTACATAAAGTAGGATTGAGCAAAATTGACTTAACCATTGGTGAAATTTTGACAAATCTGAAAATTTAAAATTTGCTCATTGAGATGCCTTAAGAATTATTTTTTTGCCATTTTCCTTTATTTGGAAGGTGTGTTTTTTTTTACTGGGGGGGGGGGGGTATTTAGGGTAGTTAAGTATTTTTATTTGGTGGTTGTATAGGTGCTCTCTTTCCTTTTGTATGTATTTGATCATTATCATATGCCCCTTTCTAACCAATGACACCACAAAACTCTTAATTCACTTCCTGGTCATATCTCGCCCCTCCTCATTGGCTTACCTCTGCATACTCTAACCCTCCTTCAGTCCATCATGAATGCTGCTGCCAGACTCATCCACCTTACCAACTGCTCTGTCTCTGCTACTCCTCTCTGTCAATCCCTTCAATGGCTTCCGCTCACCCAACAAATTAAATTCAAACTACTAACAATTACTTACAAAGCCATCCACAACTCTGCCCCCAGCTACATCAATGACCTAGTCGCTAAATATCAACCTAATCGAGACCTCCTACTCTCTAGCTCTCTCATCAGCTGCTCCCATGCTCGTCTCCAGGACTTTTCCACAGCCTCTCCAAGCCTATGGAACTCCTTTACCCCAATCTGTTCATCTATCTCCTTCTCTTAGCTTTTAGAGGATCCCTGAAAACCCTCCTCTTCAGAGATGCCTATCCTTCCCACATCTAACAACTATATTTTCATTTGAGTCCATCTGATCATCCCCCACATCTAACTACCCTTTGTTCCACTTGACCCTATAAATCCTGTATAATAATAATAAGAGGTTGAGATTAAAGTGGAGGTCCACCCTAAAAAAAAAACATAGCCAAAAAAGCTACAAAAAATTTGATTTTCTTTTTTGTTATACTTACCAGAAATGGCTGTTTTTAGGCAGATCGTCCTAATCTACCACTTCCTTGTCCGCTGTGGTCTTCTTTCTTCTCCTCCCTGCGCTGCCTCCTGGGAAATGGGGGTGCGGTGTCTTCTGGGACCTTGTGTGTGTCCCAGGAGACATCTGCCCATTCACATAGCGCCGCGCGACTCCCGCATGCGCAGTAGGGAACCGGGAAGTGAAGCCACAACTCTTCACTTCCTGATTCCCTCTCCGAGGATGGTGGTGGGGCAGCCGAGACCTGAGCAATTGCCGATGGGGCACCGATTGGCACTTTTTTGGGCACTGATTGGCACTGTTGTGAGCACTGATTGGCACTGTTGTGGGCACTGACAGGTGTTATTAGAGGGGGAAAGGCTGGCAGGTGATGGGCACTGATTGGTAGCTGATGGGCACCTTTTGATCGGGGCTGTGCTGATAATCAATCAGCACAGACTCCCCTCTGACAGAGAGAGCCATCAAACGGCTCTCCCAGTCAGCCTGAACCTAGGAAAGACATTTACCGGCGCTTCCTTGTTCACACAATGGTCAGCTGTGATTGGTCACAGCTAATCACATAGTAAAAAGACTCTGTCAGAAGCTTCATAGCATGATTGGAGTTGCGGCGTGTCAGACTAACACACCACCTCTGATCGGCGTGCTGCGCACCCCCCTGCGGGCGCGTGCCGGCTCTGTTATCTTGATCACGTCATATGACATCCGATCAGGATAACACAATCACGTTGCCGCCATCATTTTGCTATATGGTGAGCGGCAGTGTGCAGTGAGCCTTAAAGTAATACAAAAAATGGCCTGGTCACAAAGAGGGGTACATTTTTACCGAAGGGCCAAGTGGATTATTAAAAATGAGGTCCCTCGGCAATCTACTTGCCTGTGGAACTTGTACAGATCTAGATACAAACACTGCATTGGTCCAGTATAGCCATGCAACCAGCCAGTATCTTCTACGTTCATTTACCTATTTTTATTTATACCATTGCCAAACAACATGTGTTTCTTGCAGGGCTCAAGTTTTATTTAGAAGTCCAGTTATCCTTTAACCACTTAAGACCCGGAACTAAAGGACCCGGCCAGGTTTTGGGATTCGGCACGGCGTCGATTTAACAGACAATTGCGTGGTCGTGCGACGTGGCTCCCAAACAAAATTGGTGTCCTTTTTTTCCCACAAATAGAGGTTTCTTTTGGTGGTATTTGATCACCTCTGTGGTTTTTATTTTTTGCTCTATAAACAAAAATAGAGCGACAATTTTGAAAAAAATTCAATATTTTTTACTTTTTGCTATAATAAATATCCCCCAAAAATATATATAAAAAATTATTTTTCCATAGTTTAGGCCGATACGTATTATTCTACCTATTTTTGGTAAAAAAAAATCGCAATAAGCGTTTATCGGTTGGTTTGCGCAACATTTATAGCGTTTACAAAATAGGGGATATTTTTTTTTTGCTTTTTTTATTTTATTTTATTTTTTTTACTACTAATGGCGGCGATCAGCGATTTTTTTCATGACTGCGGTCACGGAGCTTCGGACCAGGTCGTGTGCACGCGCCCGCGGCGCACGCGCGCGACCCCACGTGCCACGTGCCATTCTGCCGACGTATATTGGCGTGAAGGGGTCCTTAAGTGGTTAAGTATATTGCCATCAAATATGTGTCCTTCGCTCTATAATCATTATGATCTTAAGCTACCCGCGGGAGGCAGCCAGAGTAAATATAGAGTCATTAATAAGTAAAAGAAAATGAAAGGCTAAAGTTAGTAAAGGTAGCCAGAGAGAAAATAATGGCTCTCTCTGGTCTTCTTACTTCTAATGCTTTCCTGAACAATGACTATACTACCATCAGTTCATTTAGCCTCTGTCATCCTGCTGAAAGTTTTAAAGGGGTTAATGAGCTATTTATTCCTTTATTGTTATTGGAAATTACAGTGTCTTGAACACTTATAGAAGAAGATTAAAGATGGATGCTCTGGAACGCTCTCTATAGCCTGATAGACTATTATTTTCTGGTTCATAACACAAAATAGTACTTTTCATCAGCAAGCTCATATTCTCTAGATGATTCAGGAATTCACAGACCAAAACCAATATGAAACATTTGCTTCATTTTAATACTTGTAACCTGAAGAACTACAAAAAATAAAGTTAGATGATATATAAAATATATGAAGGCATTGACACATAATAGGAAAAGTTCTGGGTATAATGATATTGGTTATAGAAAGTACAGTACCATAATATTCTGTGTGCTGTGCGAGCGTTTCATGCACTAAAAACACATTATTAAAAATGTATACCTAGGATAATTTATAGGCGAATATAAAATACACACATTAAGGCAGCTCTGTATTATTTATATATATATATATATATATATTTATTTACAGCAAGTAGTATAAATAACTGAAATGTATGTGTGGTCAGCCTCTTGCAATTCCTGTACAGCAAAGCTCAGACTGGGAGAAGGAGAAGCAGCACAAGGGTCCAACCAGTTATGCTGCCATGCTCATGTACTAACAAGGAACATGCTAATAGGAGGAAAGAGCAGAGTGACAGAGACATGAGCTTATCAGTGTGTTGTTTTTCTTTTCTCTGCTCATTTACAGGCTGGGGGAGGGTCAAGACCTGTAAATGTTACTTAGCAACAGCAAAGAAAAAAACAGGTCCCCAGGCTATGTTTGGGAGGTCTATGTAAATCTAAACAATGGGCAGATGAAGATATACACAGGCATATACTACATTAAGTTATACTGATGTTTTTTTTTTTTTTTTTTTACATTGATCCCCATTTTTATATGTGCCGTATTTATTAAAGGTTTTATTTAACACGAGTGGATAAACATTTTTTTTTTACATATATAAGAATTAATTTGATATATAGTCCACAGGAGTACTCTATGCAAAAAAACAGAACTTGCTACTAATTACATTTATATACAACGTGGCATATAATAATGTTTTTAAAAAGATATTCTCTAACTTATAAAAATCCACATCTTAAACAAACATATACAAATGGAATCCATAAAGTGATAATACAAGTGCAAAGTCACAAAAAAAAGTCCTCTGTGGCATCCAGTATATGGAATCCTTCCTGCAGTAATCACAAGATACTCAAATATTTAGCCATAAAAGTGAGTATCCGCACTCACCAGACATTGTTGACCCCCCCTTGCCTTATGACAAGAAGGATCAGTAAAGTCTTTGGTGGTCTCCATGACCCCAGGATATCCTCCAGCCAGTTCCCAAGAGGTCCTCCTTGCGAAGCAAAAAAATACAGTGTAGGATTCCAGTGGCAGAAAAGGAAAGAAAAAACGGAGAACAGACTCCTCATAGCGTAAAAATGTTAGGGCAGCTTTATTAAACTACGGTTAGTAGGCTAAACATACGAAAAAACTTTAAACGTTATGTTGATGACGAAACACATCAAGCTGGGAGGCATGTTGCACTATGTTACTCACAGGTGGAGCTCATACTAATATCGAGCGAGGGAGAAAGGGACCGGAACAGGACATGGAGGGGTTCTTTGGGGTTTACACTGGGCCGGTGTAGCTATGATATGTGTGTTTTTTTGTGTAGGGAGGAGTGACCACAGGGACTAGGGTGGAATGGGAGAGAGGTCATTAGATGACCTTTCCTAGCTATACCCCTTTAATAAAAGTAAGTAAAACTGCATGCAAGTATTACCTTTTAACTTTTTTTGGGGTTGTTAGGTGAACAGGGGGAGGTCGGTGAGTGGTTACCCCCCCTTTAATCAATATGTGGGGTATATAGGAAGGAAGGGATTGAGATAGGGCACTAACCCCCCCCACCTCCGGGGGCTGTGATATATGAAAGGGAAAACCTAAAAATGCATGCCCTGGATAGGGGAGAGAGAAGGGCTGAATGATCTGATGAGTACATGTTGGAAATACATCGATCTGCACCTCCCTAGAGAGCTCTGACTACATGAGGGGAGATAACGTAGAAATGGAAGGGGTAGCTATAGGAGAGGGAAGGCAGAAGGATTTTCAAGCTCTAGGGTAATTAGGTACAATGTTGGCTTTTTACATAATATGACTGGTGTTTTTGTATTACTGATATCGAGACCATGTTTGTGATATATTGTATTATATGTGCCTTTTCCTTGTGACGTATTATATGTGATTTTTCTTAAAGGAAATTAATAAAAATGATTTAAAACTAATATCGAGTGAGTCCTATTTTTCCACCGGCTCCCCTGCATAGTGCGGTTGTTCGCACAGGAGGGATTTTATATTGTTTTTTTATGTATAGCCTACTACAGAGTGCTTGAAAAATGAAGGCCTGAGTATTAGGGCCACAGGCTTGCACTGCCTTGCGAGAAAAGTGAAGCTTCATCTGCGGGAGAGTGTTCAGATATGTATATGCTAAGACATCTAAAGAAGTCAGGTGGCGCTTAGAAATGTACTGTACATGACGACAAAATAGTTTTGATCAGATTTGTTAATCTAGTTATTCAGTTTTGGTAAATCGGTTGATTCATTCAATTCGTATTTGGGATTTGTCTTCGGAATTCGTATCTAGAAATCGTTCTATGTATTTTTGGAATTTTACCAATTTTGAAATGTTCCAATCAATAAATTTAGAATTGGTCAAATTGAAAATTTTCATTTCATTTTTTCGATTTGAATGTGGCAGCTGAGTAACCACACATCTGTTTTGTATACACATTGACCCTGTTTGTATTAATAATATGTTTATTCAAAATATCCAAAGTGTTCTTATTACTGTACAGGAGTTTTAGCCCGCTGAGAAAAAATGATGTCAAGTACAAATGCTTTAAAATATTTATATTTTACTAGTTTCTTTTAATCAATTTTACACTTGCAAAGTGAATGAACAAAAGAAAAATCTTCATCAAATGATTACGATGACTCTTTAAATCACCTTTGGCCTAACAGAAACACCATTATTTCGAAACGGTACAATAATAACACACAGTCTTTGATTTCAATAATATGTTTACAGTTTGAATTGAAATGAAATTCACTGTAAATTTTGAGTCTAATTTTAATTTTTATTTTGGAAATTCAGACAAATTTTGTTTTGTTTTTCAGAGAATTCAGTAAAATTTGTTTGTACTGTAATCTGGGGATTCGGATATATTCGAACCTCTGAAACTAAACGAAACAAAATGAAAAATTTGTCTGAATATTTATTCGGAATGCAAACAAACCAGCCAGTCTGGTGTCAGTCTGGCTTCCATTTTTTCGCATGGCTGTAGAATTCTGAGTTAGCTTTTGGTCTTTCTTTTTTTATAATTGACAATTTTTAATAAGTTTTGATTGTCTCAATACAAAATATAAGGCACAAGTACAAGAGGGGGTAATGAAATAAAACAAATACAGAGGGGCAGAGAGACTTCTGTAGGTGGCATAGATGCATCCTGCAATTAACAAACATGAGGCATAGCCGATTAATAAAAGGAGGTTGAGATACGGGTCTAGAAGAGTGTGAACATAACACAATAGTAATACCTAAAAGCCTATAGGAGGATCTCGGTCAACAGTTATACATACTATCAGGACGAAAATTATCCTATAATTGCGTGGTCTGCGTTTCCCTAAAAAAAAAAAAAAAAGAGGAAAGAATGGGGGAGGAGGAAAAGTGTATAAGAGAGTAATTCCAACCAGCTAGGCTCGTCACTTGAGGATCCCGCACAGACTTGGTCCACCTGGCGGGGGTGCCCCGAGCAATTAAGGGGGTTCCACTTGAAGGTACCAGCCTTCCCATATTGCCATATGTTGAGCCATACGATCTTCCAAGCGGGTCGACATAGACTTCATGATCTCTACGTCTTTGATTCTGGCATAGAGGTCTGAAAGTATGGGGGGATGTTGGTTTTTCCAGTGTAACACCACTAAGCACCTTGCCACTGTAAGTATATGTGTGGCGAGTGTTTTTGCTAATCTGGTAAGTTTAGGAGGGAGAAGGCTGAGTAGAAACAGCTTAGGGGAGAGGGGGACATCTACTTTACACAGCTGATGGAGAAGGCCCTGCACCAAGTCCCAGTAGGGCTGGAGAGCTGGGCAGTTCCAATAAATATGGAATAGCATGCCCCGGTCTTGAAGACATCTACAACAGTATTACGAGGCCGATGGGTATATGGCGTGTAAGCGAGATGGTGTTAGGTACCAACCATAGAGCACCTTATAAGTGTTTTCTTTGTAAAGTGTACACATAGAGCTTTTAGCCGCACAAGACCATACAGTTCTCCACTGTTCAGGAGACAGTTCTTCCCCAAGGTTTTCTTCCCATTTACACATGTAGCTATGCTTCCGCAATAAAAGTCTGTCAGCAGAATTTAGAATTTTATATATGTCAGAGGTCAATCCTCTCTGTGAGGGACCAGATAAGACCACTCTTTCAAATGGGGAAGGTATGGAGAACTGTAGAGTCGGGGCGAAAGTAAAACTGTAGTGCTGTATCTGAAGGTACCTGATGAAAGCAGTACAGGGTCGTGTTTGGCTCTATGTTCATCGAAGGGTAGTAGAACCCTAGTTACCGTTTTCACTAGGTGTCCGTAGTGAAAAAGATTCTTCTGTAGCTAGGGTGAGATAATTTGGTAGGTTAGATTATTGGGTAACTTAGGGTTATAGAGAAAGGCTGTGACTAGCATGTGAACTGCCAAAAAATGTGTTTGTTTTCATTTCATGTGTTTTTTGTTTTTTTTTGTAAATTCGAAAACTCAAAAAAATTGTAAATTTGAAAATTCTGAATCCAAAAATTCTAAAATCTGAAAATAAGAACTAAATAAGAACTAAATAATAATACATAATAATAATAGTAATACGTTTTTATTATTATTATTATTATTATTGTTGTTTATTATTATAATTTTTTTGCGTTCCATTCGCTTATGCCCTGTACACACGATCGGAATCCTCCGAACCCCTGTTGCTCTGGAAACCTTGGCTCAAAAAGATAGTCCGTAAGGTCGTCTTCTCCTGATTGTGAATCAAAGTCTGAGGAATTCAGTTCCTCAGCAGGCAGGTAACCGTGGACCTTGGATGGGTCTCTGAGCCAATTCGGCAAAAAACTCTTCACAGGCAGGCCTTGACCACGGCTGCAGGAGGCTGGAGCAGGCCTTGCTCCAATAGAAGTACACCACACAGAGACCACTGTAGAGGTGGTGGTCTCTGGTATGGTCTCTGCATGTGTGCCAGTCACATCGACCGGGTCGTCCTGTTGGTCTTTCTCGGTCATAGGGCTTACCTCCGGTGAACAAGGTGGCGAGATATCCGTCTGGAGAGTCCAAGTTGATGAGACCGAGATGACCTCTACGTTGGGAGGCTCCAGCTCCACTCCTCCTCCATGGTGACAACTCCTGTAACACAGTTCACCCAGTACTCCCGAGGAGCTTTGTTGGGTGAAGTTGCCACGAACAGGCAGGTCCGGCATTTCTGGCAATGGCTGGATCTGTATCGATAGTTCCCCGCAGTGGGGGCAGGTCAACCCCAGCATCTCTGATCCTCCGCTCGATAATAGGACAAACTGTCCCTCTGTGGACATTCGGATGCCCCTATCCGTCACTGGCATCCCAAAGGAAGAAAACATGTTGTTGACTTCCGATAAAGTGGTAGGGGGTCTCAGCCTCTGAGTAGCAGCGGATAGCAGCGAAAAAGTCGACATGGCTCACATGGTCTTCACTCTCTCGTGGGCGGTAGCAACTGGTGAGTTTGGTGCGAAAATGGGCGCCTCCCTCCCCACTCCGGCGCAAAATTCTCACTGCACGTCTCATGCAGGGGTGGGTGACTCCTCCCACCCGAAGAACCCGTCCAGACAAGCTCCAGGCGTGTGCTTTTCCTGCACGAACGCCCAAGCTCAGCGGTTCAAGGTTAACTTCCTCGTTGCCGGACAGTTCAAAACGATACTCTTTGCTCTTAATAAACTTTTTACTCACAGTTAGTGTTGAGCGGAATACGCCATATTCGATTTCGCGATATTGTGCGAATATATAGAAGAATATTCGCGAATATTCGCTAATATCGAATATTCGTGATATTTTATCCAAAAAAATTTTTGCAAAATTTCACTAATGCAAAATTTCGCTAATGCGAAAATGATTGCGAAGTTCTCATAAACGGAGATCATTTCCTGTATTACTAAACTAATATGCACTAAACACTAACTCTACACTAACTCTACTTAAAAGAAAGGAGAATAAGGGGGCAAAAGAAGGGCGGAGAAGAAAATCGCGCAATATTCCTATTGCGCGATTATCTTCTCCGCCCTTCTTTTGCATCAGAGCCAATCAGAATAACTCGAATATTCGGCAAAAGGAATATCGCGCAATATTCCTTTTGCCGAATATTCGAGTTATTCTGATTGGCTCTGATGCAAAAGAAGGGCGCATCAGAGCCAATCAGAATAACTCGAATATTCGGCAAAAGGAATATTGCGCGATTATCTTCTCCGCCCTTCTTTTGCATCAGAGCCAATCAGAATAACTCAAATATTCGGCAAAAGGAATATCGCGCAATATTCCTTTTGCCGAATATTCGAGTTATTCTGATTGGCTCTGATGCAAAAGAAGGGCGGAGAAGATAATCGCGCAATATTCCGTTTGCCGAATATTCGAGTTATTCTGATTGGCTCTGATGCAAAAGAAGGGCGCATCAGAGCCAATCAGAATAACTCGAATATTCGGCAAAAGGAATATTGCGCGATTATCTTCTCCGCCCTTCTTTTGCATCAGAGCCAATCAGAATAACTTGAATATTCGGCAAAAGGAATATCGCGCAAAATTCCTTTTGCCGAATATTTGAGTTATTCTGATTGGCTCTGATGCAAAAGAGGGGCCGAGTAGCTGATGCGATTCTTTTATGTTGCCGAAAATTCGCAATGCGAATTTTCGGCAACATAAAAGAATCGCATCAGCTACTCGGCCCAGGGTCTCTCTCTAATCATACCAGCAATGCTTTTAGACGTCGATGGAGATCACTAGGATGTGATCTGTTTTAAAAATAAATTAGAAAAAATACGAATATTCGCCATAGCGAATATTCGCCGCAATATTCAAGTTATTCGCGAATACTCGAATATGCAATATTCGTAGCGAATATTCGCAATGCGAATATTCGTGAGCAACACTACTCACAGTTTCTGTTGCTAAGGGTAACAGCCGATATCCCGGACGAGCCCCCACGTGTAGCGATACCCCCTCAGGGACCGCTGATTGATTTGGGATCGGCGTATTAAGTTACCCTTGTATGTTGTCTAGGGGTGAATGCAGTGAGCAGAGCAATAAGAGAATGTCCAAACCTGCCGCTGAAGTTTTCTGAATGCTTTATTTCTCCAACACGACCAAAATCAACATGAGGTAGAGAGAAAAGGTTGATGAAAGGAGATGAGGTTGCGGTATCAGGCTTTGGATGAAAGGAGAGCAGTCGTGCTCTTCGTAGTAGAACAATTCGTCGCCACTCTAGCCAGAGTGGGTAAAGTGCCTCCGGACAGACTTTTGCCACAAGCCTGGCAGCCGGAACGTCACTTAAGGTTGCTGGGAGGAACAAGTCTCTCTTACTGACTTTGCTCTAGTAGAATTTAGTGTTTTAGATAAGGGCCCCTGCCACAGGCCCAATGTTGGACTGTAGAGCAAATCCTCCCAGAAAGTTCTCTTTTCAATAGGGGTCACCAAATGACAGTCTATGGTTATCTGCCAGTTCCTGGCAACCAGATCCCCGATGGTTTGTTCAAGCCCTTTTGGATCACCTGCCTCCTGGTTCTCCGCAAGCCGATCCCCCACCGAACAGCACACAGCTTAAGATCTCTTCAGTAGAAGTGGGGCCTCCAGCAAGTCGCTAGGGCCCCTTTCTGCATCAGCAGGGAACTCCGCATAGCATGCTACCCTGGCCTGGTAGGCCATATCACCGGGGTCCATTGGGTATGCACACCCTAAAGGTGGGTGCTGCACCTGGAACCCGCGAAGAACCCCGAAAAATGGCATCTGCCACAGATATACCCCCCCAGCATGCTCCGCGAGGGAAAACTCCTCCAATTGGCTGCTGGGGAAAGGTAGCTCTGCCTGAATCCCTCTGGCGCAACCTGCCACCCAGAGATGGAACTACATCTCTGGAGCACAGAATGACCCACAGGATAATTCAGGGCTGACAGCAGCCCAATTTAGCAAAATTAGGAGTGGGAGCAACATAACTCTCCCACTAACTTTAGCGTAGCGCCTTTTCTGAAAGAAAGGGGGCGCTACATAAAGTAAAATAGTTCTCCAGCAGGTTTTCTGTGTTATGGATGAGGAGGTACCCCCAGAAGGGAGGAAAGAGCAGGAGGGGGGAGTGAAGAGAAAGGGGAGAGTGGGGGAGAGAGAGGAAGTACAAGCAGGACGGCAAAGAGGGAGGAGATAGCAAAGAAGGGAGGGAGAGGGGGAGGGAGGGACCAAAAAAATATATATTGTGTACAGACTCTGTATTGGGATTAAGAAACATGGATACATATATGTAAATATTTATCATATCAGGGCATAGCATCATGACCCATTGGATCAACATAGAGCCCCAGGCATCTATCCACCCTGACCATTTTTTTTTCAATTGTTTGGGGCAATTCCAGTTAAGATAGGTGATCTTATATAGTGGCAAAACAGAGTTCAAAACAGAGCACCATGTAGATACTATGGGTGGTGCAGCATCTTTCCAATGAAGAAATATCCCCCTACATACATAAACGGTGGCGTAGCTTAGAAACAACTTGGTATATCGACCTCTAACTTGATTGTCAAAAAAATTGAGCAACAGAAACTTGGGGTCCGACTCAAGGGTTAAAGAAGTAACTCGATTGAGATCAGCATCTATGGCAAGATATTGGGACCGCAGGATTTATGGCTTTTTGGGGGGAAGTAGGCTCTATGTAGGAATTTAACTTGGAGAAAAAGGTCACTGGCTGAGATATGTTAGTAACAAAGGAAGACAAACAACCCTCCTAGTCCTCCTCAGTTAAACCAGGGATGTCCACCTGCCATTTACCAAAGTTCCTCTCTAATCTATTAGTGGGGGCTATAGATAGGCGGAAATATAGGGCAGATAAAGAATTGTCTACTACCTTGGCAGTAAGTAATCCCTCTACTGGGTCCGACTCCAAGGTGAGAGAGAGGGGGAACTGTTTCTGAAACGTTGATGGAGTGGGTAAAACCTAAACAGCATCCACTGTGGTAGTGCATATGCAGTCTTGAGGTCGGGAAAGGAACGCAGCCCTCCGTTCAGGAACCACATGTTTGAGATTCACTATTCACCTCTTTGCCCACACCTGCGGGTTTGGAAAACTATCTAAATGTGGGAGATTAAGATTGCCCCATATGGGGATATGGGGGGGAGAACATCTCTGGGAAGCAATAACGAGCCCTTGCCCTGTGCCATACCAAAACGATACAAGTTCAGGAATTAAAAGACCAGAGACCTCTTCACTGGAGAATTCAAACCCCTGGTGTTCCAAGACACTATAGTGCAGTTAGCCATGGACACTAGTCAATATAAAACTAGACATGAGTATAAGATAGGCATCTAGGAGAAGAACCCGGACCACTGCACATAACAGTTCAGATACAATATAGTAACCCAAGACATCAGAAATCATACTGCATGTAAAACGGAAAAAGAGATGCCTTCCAGGGGGAAATGTATGCAAAACAACATCCACAATCCAGAACACATTGAACAAACAGTTTGAGACCAGATTAGAAGTGTGGGTGCAGTCTGCCAGCAGCTGCTGGGGGTACGAAACTTGAGCAGCGGGGACAAAAGAAGCAACCCTTTGTCCCATTAACATAGGCCATAGAAAAACGTGGGGCTATAGCTGAGCAATGTATATCAATCCAGTCAGAAACAGTAGTGGATTAGTCAGCAGATGAAGAGTAGCATCTCCCCTGTGAAAAGCTTGAAACAGTTGGCCAGCCGGCTATAAAGTCAGTAGTAGATGAAGATCCCATTCACTAACCAGCGGACCAGGAATGTAAAACTAAAAGGCACTATATATTCACAGCGTGTAGAAAGGAAAAGTTGACATCAGTATTAAGCGCTGAGACAGTGTATCAATCCAGGCAGAGGCCTCCTCAGGGGATGTGAAAAACCAGACAGTCCCACCATCCTCTACCCGCAATCTGGCCTGATATAGCATGCTGTACTTTATACTCTTGGTGCAGAGTCTCGTTCTCACCAAATCCAAAGATTTCTGCTGTCTTCGGTTTTCCATGGAATAATCTGGGAAAAGCAGAAGTGTGGCATTCTCAAAGTGCAGCTCGCCCTGGGATCTGGCCTTCCTCATCACCAGGTCACGATCATGGAAGTGAAGCAGTTTAAAAATGAAGGTACGAGGTGGTGCTCCCTGGAGCTCCCTAGTGGAGGGTATACGGTGAGCCCTCGTAACAGCAAAAAATAGAGAAAAACGAGGGAAGTAATTGTTGCAGAAGACACTCAGCAAAGCCAATAGCATTAGTGTTCTCAGCCCCCTCAGGAAGGACCTGGATGCGCAGATTATTCCGTCTGTTTCGATTTTCGGCATCCTCAGCCCGAGCTTCCAGTGCCTTAACCCTGATCTTTAAAGTATGCAAATCAGCATCATGGTCATGAACTGTTTCATTGGTCTGTGAGACCCTTTGTTTTACCTCAGTCACCCAGGCACGGAAAGGCTCTGGAAGAATCTTAACAGAAATGGCAGGATCAATCCAGATGCCTGATTGGTAGCTGGCTCAGGCTCTCAGCATGTGGCTTAGAGCCTGAGTCAGTTGCTCCCTCCCCCTTCAGCCTAGTAATCCAGTGAGAACTGAAGGGGCAGAGCAGAGAGCAGTGATTCTATTCACTACTATCTTCTCAAAGTGGACAGAGAACTGAGCAATCAATAGTCATGTGATAGCTCAGTTCTTGGTGTTAGAACCAGTATTTGCAGTAAATAAATTATTCAGCGCTAGAAGATAACAAAACAAAAATAATAAAATAATAATGCAAGCCAGCACTGAAGGTAAATTCAAATAAAACACCCCAATAGTCATATAAACAGAGAAAGTGCAGCGCAAACAATTAATAATTACATAAATAACATAAGTGACACCACAAAGAAAAACAGTGTAAAATGTCCATAAGTGCTTAATAATCCAATGTAAATGTGCAGGACCGAATCCAGAATGTGTTTGAAGCAAGCAGAAGAAAACCTCCACCAAAAAGGTAAGGATGGCCTCTCACCTTAATGAAAAGGTTAAACAGCATGTATAAACAGGAATCTCCTCAATCATCCAGTTAATCCAACAGTGGTAGAACAGCATATAGAGACACGGATCTCCTCAGTCATCCAGTATTCCAGCAGCAGATCACTTAATTAAGGCATCAATGGACTCAGCGCCAAACAATTATGCAAAAAAAATAGAGAAAGAATCTAGTGCTCTCTGAAGCATAACTGAATTTATTGCATAAAAAAGGTAAAAAACTCACATAAAAAGCACTCGTGACTGAGTGCTAGGTATACAGGCAGGCAGACAGGGATCAACCAACAGGTATCCAGAAACACAATGTGCAGTGTGCAGTCGCGGGTGACGTCACGCCAATCACTCCCCCCTTGTACGTCGTTACGTCCCCTGGACGGGACTTCTTCAGCGTGGGGTAGGAAGGAACAACGTAGACGTCCCGCTGATTACATTAAATAGCCGACGGTTGCCAAAGCAACCGAAAAACAAATTGAGCTTAGACGACTCATCATGGTGAAAAAACTCCGCCCAAGAGTCAAAAAAAACAATTAGACTAAACATCTCACACCAGGTGATCACGCCTCCTCTCCAGTGTCAGGCTAACAAAGCTTCTGACAAGGATAGTGAAACAAACGCAATAGAGGACTGACAGAACACCGGACTTAGAAAAAAAAAAAAATTTACATTTAAAATATACATGACCCAAAAAAGAGATCCTTACCCAAAAAGACCTCATATTAGATCACAATTAAAAAAGAGACGTCATCCACGATTGCACAGACTGCCCACTAACAAATGCATTTGAAATTGTAACATATCAGATACAGTAATTAAAAATTAAAAATTACCAATTACCAGCTATGTAAATATACATACTAGACACAAAATAATAAAATAAAATGAAATAAAATAAATAAAAGTAAAATAGATAAATAGGAATAGGAATACAAAACGCATAAGACCAACCCATATCTAAAGACTAAGATTAAATATTGATACTACCTATTGGATATGAAACAGTTAAGGTCAAATTCAACGTTGAGGCCAGAAGGTGAGGAGACCTTAGTCTCATATATCCAGAAGGACTCGCGTTGACTTATGCGACGAATATAATGCCCACCCCTCCAATGTTTATCAACTTTCTCAATGCCCCAAAATTTCAACGCACGGGGATCCCTATGGTGACATTGTCTAAAATGTTTGGAAACACTATGGCTTCTAATTCCTCTTTTAATGTTACTAATATGTGCACCAATACGCACATGCAACGCACGGGAGGTGCGTCCAACATACTGCAGACCACAGCTGCACTCCAGCATGTATACTACACCTTCAGTAGCACATGTAATCAGTTGCTTGATTGGGTACTCTTTTTGTGTAACATTAGAACAAAAACTTTTTCTCTTCTTAATCGTCTGCCTAACGTGTTTGCAGGTTGCACAACGTCCACATGCATAGAAGCCAGAGAGAAAGTTAAAGAGTTTGGGCTGAGCCCTAGTGGGGGGGTCAATCACTCCAGGGGCCAAACTGTCTCTCAATGAGGGGGCCTTTTTATATATAAATTGAGGACGGTCCGGCAGGACAGGGCCCAACACACCATCACCCTTTAGAATTGGCCAATGTCTGGCAACGATTCTTTCAAATTTTTTGTGATGTATGTTAAAGTCCAACAACATTTTGTAGTTAGCTTGATCCTTATCTATATTGGCCACTTTATCAGCAACAATGGTATTCCTGTCTAAAGCGTTGACTTTCTCTATTTCCTGCAGAATCGAAGGACGAGAGTAGCCTTTAGCTATGAATCTAGTAGCAAGCTCCTGAGACTGCTGTAAATAATCAGTTGAACTAGTGCAATTCCTACGTAGCCGTACAAACTGCCCACGTGGGATATTGCACAGCCACAAACGGTGGTGACAGCTGGTGATAGGTATATAGCCATTGCGGTCTACAGATTTAAAATAGTTCTTAGTGCATAGCCTATTATCGGCCTTAAATATTTCCAAATCCAGGAAATTAATCTTAAGATGGGACACTGTCCAAGACAAGACTATGTTCTTGTTATTGGCATTCATTTTGTCCATAAAGGACTGCAGTGATAATAAATCACCCTCCCATATTAAGATCAGATCGTCAATATACCTCCTATAGCAGACAAGCTGAGGAGGTCTATTCTGGAACACCACATCCCGCTCCCAGTGGGCCATAAAAATATTGGCCACACTCGGAGCGAAACGGGCTCCCATGGCTATACCACATTGCTGCAAATAAAATTCTTTGCCATACCAAAAATAATTCTTAAGCAGACAAAATTTCAAGCTGTCCAACAAAAAATCTATATGTTCATGGCTCAGTTCAGTAGACTCCAATGCCCACTGCACTGAAGAGAGTGCTGCTTCATGTCCAATGATTGTATATAAAGAGCCCACATCGGCTGTAACTAAAATAGTGTCACGTGTACAGGGAATGGCCTCAAGAATCTGTATTATTTGCTTAGTATCCCTCAGATACGCAGGCATATTGCACACCAACGGTTGCAAGAAACAGTCCAGGTATTGGCCAAGCCTCGAAGTCACTGAGTCGATCCCATTCACAATAGGACGGCCGGGGGGGCGTAAAGCATCTTTATGTAATTTGGGTAAAAAGTATATAATAGGGGTGCGGCAATGGTGGGGATCCAAATATGCCGCCTCCTTACTATTCAAAATGCCTCGTTTTTTACCATCCTCTATCAACATATGTAGCTCATTTTTAAAATTAACCATAGGATTCCCACGTAGTATCAGGTAGGTATGATGATCACTAAGTAATCTATTCATTTCCTCGTGGTAGTAAGTTTTACTCAATACCACGAGACCACCCCCTTTGTCCGCGGGTCGGATCACAATATCATTCCGCTGTTCAAGTGATCTGATCCCCTGTTGAATCAACTGGGAATCTTTCACCTTTTTTATATGGAGATCATCAAGGTCCTTGCACACCATATTGCGGAAGACATCTAGGTGTCTAGTATCCGTATACTGAGGGTTAAAAACCGATCGGTTCCTTAGATTAGAGTGCCCAGAATTCATGGGGGCAGAGTTCCTCTCTATAGGATTAGAGAGGAAGTACTTCTTCATATTGAGACCCCTTATGTATTTCTGGACACTAATAAAAGTCTGAAATTTATTCAAATTACGTATAGGGGCAAACTTAAGACCCTTATCCAATACACGTGTCTCATTATCAGTAAGCGGTACACCACTAAGGTTAAAAATACCCGTACCAATCACGGTCTTTGCCTTTTGGACTCGTCTGCCCCCTCGGACCCCTCTAGATTTTTTCTTTTTAAACTGGGCTGTCCTCTCGGCGTCTGGGGGGAGGGAGACAATTCTCCCGCCAATCGTTGGTCCAAGGTGGGGGGTAAGGCGGTGCTCCCCCCCAAGGGAGCGGCGGAGGTCCCCTCCAAGGGGTCCTCCCCTGTCCTAAAAAATGTTGATTAGTGGGAGGAGGCCCCTCCCAGTAATTTTGTAATGGTGCATAATAATTATAGGTCGATAAAGGTGGAGGAACCCCTACCGGAAAATTAGTACTCCCTTTGGAATAGCCCTTACCCTTAATAGGCACAGTTTTCCAAGGTGGATTCATCTGAAAATCAGGGTCTGGAGATTGGGGCAGATTCCCATTCACATATCCTTTCCCTTTACCATTTTTACCTTTCCATTTTCCCTTATGGGGTCTATTACCACTCTCCGCCAAAGTGGTAACCCTCACTGGAGTCCCAGATCTCTTGACACTAGAGGAACTAGGCCAAAGTCCCTCAGTGCCCTGGGACAATGAAGTCGGTACAGTTTCCACCGTATCCATTGGCGCGGATTGAGACTGTACCAAATTCAAAGATTGCCATTTATACACATTAGGAATCCCGAAATCACTCACATCGCGCAAGAATTTCTTGCGCTTCTTGTCTTGGGTCTCCTTATCCCATTTAATGAGTTTGTTTTTCAACTCCCCTGACAAACGGATGAATTCAGGTGTATCCTTAAGAGGTTCAATACGATCAGAAATCTCTTTAATCTGATTTTCCAACCATAACTTTTTCCGCTGCTTGCGGGATAATAAAAATCTAATAAGATCAAAACCTTTTTCGGTGAAGAAATTGTACCATTCTTTGATGGACTCATCATCAACCAGTCCGTCATTTGGAGGCAAATCCCACCTCAAACGCCTGGGGATGATTTTAGTAACCAAATAATGTTCAAAGGTCACAATATCCCACCAGGTCCTGATCTTTTTATCAAACAAATGTCCCAATTTTTTAAAAGAGAGATTGAGGTCTCCATGATCAGAAGCAATAGCTGTCTCTGAAAATATATCTGTGAGAGTAACCTCACGATTTTCTAGGTAAGTGAACACATCCATCCTTGCAGCTAAATATAAATGAATTGAATAGGAATAACAGTAAATAAATTATTCAGCGCTAGAAGATAACAAAACAAAAATAATAAAATAATAATGCAAGCCAGCACTGAAGGTAAATTCAAATAAAACACCCCAATAGTCATATAAACAGAGAAAGTGCAGCGCAAACAATTAATAATTACATAAATAACATAAGTGACACCACAAAGAAAAACAGTGTAAAATGTCCATAAGTGCTTAATAATCCAATGTAAATGTGCAGGACCGAATCCAGAATGTGTTTGAAGCAAGCAGAAGAAAACCTCCACCAAAAAGGTAAGGATGGCCTCTCACCTTAATGAAAAGGTTAAACAGCATGTATAAACAGGAATCTCCTCAATCATCCAGTTAATCCAACAGTGGTAGAACAGCATATAGAGACAAGGATCTCCTCAGTCATCCAGTATTCCAGCAGCAGATCACTTAATTAAGGCATCAATGGACTCAGCGCCAAACAATTATGCAAAAAAAAATAGAGAAAGAATCTAGTGCTCTCTGAAGCATAACTGAATTTATTGCATAAAAAAGGTAAAAAACTCACATAAAAAGCACTCGTGACTGAGTGCTAGGTATACAGGCAGGCAGACAGGGATCAACCAACAGGTATCCAGAAACACAATGTGCAGTGTGCAGTCGCGGGTGACGTCACGCCAATCACTCCCCCCTTGTACGTCGTTACGTCCCCTGGACGGGACTTCTTCAGCGTGGGGTAGGAAGGAACAACGTAGACGTCCCGCTGATTACATTAAATAGCCGACGGTTGCCAAAGCAACCGAAAAACAAATTGAGCTTAGACGACTCATCATGGTGAAAAAACTCCGCCCAAGAGTCAAAAAAACCAATTAGACTAAACATCTCACACCAGGTGATCACGCCTCCTCTCCAGTGTCAAGCTAACAAAGCTTCTGACAAGGATAGTGAAACAAACGCAATAGAGGACTGACAGAACACCGGACTTAGAAAAAAAAAATTTACATTTAAAATATACATGACCCAAAAAAGAGATCCTTACCCAAAAAGACCTCATATTAGATCACAATTAAAAAAGAGACGTCATCCACGATTGCACAGACTGCCCACTAACAAATGCATTTGAAATTGTAACATATCAGATACAGTAATTAAAAATTAAAAATTACCAATTACCAGCTATGTAAATATACATACTAGACACAAAATAATAAAATAAAATGAAATAAAATAAATAAAAGTAAAATAGATAAATAGGAATAGGAATACAAAACGCATAAGACCAACCCATATCAAAAGACTAAGATTAAATATTGATACTACCTATTGGATATGAAACAGTTAAGGTCAAATTCAACGTTGAGGCCAGAAGGTGAGGAGACCTTAGTCTCATATATCCAGAAGGACTCGCGTTGACTTATGCGACGAATATAATGCCCACCCCTCCAATGTTTATCAACTTTCTCAATGCCCCAAAATTTCAACGCACGGGGATCCCTATGGTGACATTGTCTAAAATGTTTGGAAACACTATGGCTTCTAATTCCTCTTTTAATGTTACTAATATGTTCACCAATACGCACATGCAACGCACGGGAGGTGCGTCCAACATACTGCAGACCACAGCTGCACTCCAGCATGTATACTACACCTTCAGTAGCACATGTAATCAGTTGCTTGATTGGGTACTCTTTTTGTGTAACATTAGAACAAAAACTTTTTCTCTTCTTAATCGTCTGCCTAACGTGTTTGCAGGTTGCACAACGCCCACATGCATAGAAGCCAGAGAGAAAGTTAAAGAGTTTGGGCTGAGCCCTAGTGGGGGGGTCAATCACTCCAGGGGCCAAACTGTCTCTCAATGAGGGGGCCTTTTTATATATAAATTGAGGACGGTCCGGCAGGACAGGGCCCAACACACCATCACCCTTTAGAATTGGCCAATGTCTGGCAACGATTCTTTCAAATTTTTTGTGATGTATGTTAAAGTCCAACAACATTTTGTAGTTAGCTTGATCCTTATCTATATTGGCCACTTTATCAGCAACAATGGTATTCCTGTCTAAAGCGTTGACTTTCTCTATTTCCTGCAGAATCGAAGGACGAGAGTAGCCTTTAGCTATGAATCTAGTAGCAAGCTCCTGAGACTGCTGTAAATAATCAGTTGAACTAGTGCAATTCCTACGTAGCCGTACAAACTGCCCACGTGGGATATTGCACAGCCACAAACGGTGGTGACAGCTGGTGATAGGTATATAGCCATTGCGGTCTACAGATTTAAAATAGTTCTTAGTGCATAGCCTATTATCGGCCTTAAATATTTCCAAATCCAGGAAATTAATCTTAAGATGGGACACTGTCCAAGACAAGACTATGTTCTTGTTATTGGCATTCATTTTGTCCATAAAGGACTGCAGTGATAATAAATCACCCTCCCATATTAAGATCAGATCGTCAATATACCTCCTATAGCAGACAAGCTGAGGAGGTCTATTCTGGAACACCACATCCCGCTCCCAGTGGGCCATAAAAATATTGGCCACACTCGGAGCGAAACGGGCTCCCATGGCTATACCACATTGCTGCAAATAAAATTCTTTGCCATACCAAAAATAATTCTTAAGCAGACAAAATTTCAAGCTGTCCAACAAAAAATCTATATGTTCATGGCTCAGTTCAGTAGACTCCAATGCCCACTGCACTGAAGAGAGTGCTGCTTCATGTCCAATGATTGTATATAAAGAGCCCACATCGGCTGTAACTAAAATAGTGTCACGTGTACAGGGAATGGCCTCAAGAATCTGTATTATTTGCTTAGTATCCCTCAGATACGCAGGCATATTGCACACCAACGGTTGCAAGAAACAGTCCAGGTATTGGCCAAGCCTCGAAGTCACTGAGTCGATCCCATTCACAATAGGACGGCCGGGGGGGCGTAAAGCATCTTTATGTAATTTGGGTAAAAAGTATATAATAGGGGTGCGGCAATGGTGGGGATCCAAATATGCCGCCTCCTTACTATTCAAAATGCCTCGTTTTTTACCATCCTCTATCAACATATGTAGCTCATTTTTAAAATTAACCATAGGATTCCCACGTAGTATCAGGTAGGTATGATGATCACTAAGTAATCTATTCATTTCCTCGTGGTAGTAAGTTTTACTCAATACCACGAGACCACCCCCTTTGTCCGCGGGTCGGATCACAATATCATTCCGCTGTTCAAGTGATCTGATCCCCTGTTGAATCAACTGGGAATCTTTCACCTTTTTTATATGGAGATCATCAAGGTCCTTGCACACCATATTGCGGAAGACATCTAGGTGTCTAGTATCCGTATACTGAGGGTTAAAAACCGATCGGTTCCTTAGATTAGAGTGCCCAGAATTCATGGGGGCAGAGTTCCTCTCTATAGGATTAGAGAGGAAGTACTTCTTCATATTGAGACCCCTTATGTATTTCTGGACACTAATAAAAGTCTGAAATTTATTCAAATTACGTATAGGGGCAAACTTAAGACCCTTATCCAATACACGTGTCTCATTATCAGTAAGCGGTACACCACTAAGGTTAAAAATACCCGTACCAATCACGGTCTTTGCCTTTTGGACTCGTCTGCCCCCTCGGACCCCTCTAGATTTTTTCTTTTTAAACTGGGCTGTCCTCTCGGCGTCTGGGGGGGAGGGAGACAATTCTCCCGCCAATCGTTGGTCCAAGGTGGGGGGTAAGGCGGTGCTCCCCCCCAAGGGAGCGGCGGAGGTCCCCTCCAAGGGGTCCTCCCCTGTCCTAAAAAATGTTGATTAGTGGGAGGAGGCCCCTCCCAGTAATTTTGTAATGGTGCATAATAATTATAGGTCGATAAAGGTGGAGGAACCCCTACCGGAAAATTAGTACTCCCTTTGGAATAGCCCTTACCCTTAATAGGCACAGTTTTCCAAGGTGGATTCATCTGAAAATCAGGGTCTGGAGATTGGGGCAGATTCCCATTCACATATCCTTTCCCTTTACCATTTTTACCTTTCCATTTTCCCTTATGGGGTCTATTACCACTCTCCGCCAAAGTGGTAACCCTCACTGGAGTCCCAGATCTCTTGACACTAGAGGAACTAGGCCAAAGTCCCTCAGTGCCCTGGGACAATGAAGTCGGTACAGTTTCCACCGTATCCATTGGCGCGGATTGAGACTGTACCAAATTCAAAGATTGCCATTTATACACATTAGGAATCCCGAAATCACTCACATCGCGCAAGAATTTCTTGCGCTTCTTGTCTTGGGTCTCCTTATCCCATTTAATGAGTTTGTTTTTCAACTCCCCTGACAAACGGATGAATTCAGGTGTATCCTTAAGAGGTTCAATACGATCAGAAATCTCTTTAATCTGATTTTCCAACCATAACTTTTTCCGCTGCTTGCGGGATAATAAAAATCTAATAAGATCAAAACCTTTTTCGGTGAAGAAATTGTACCATTCTTTGATGGACTCATCATCAACCAGTCCGTCATTTGGAGGCAAATCCCACCTCAAACGCCTGGGGATGATTTTAGTAACCAAATAATGTTCAAAGGTCACAATATCCCACCAGGTCCTGATCTTTTTATCAAACAAATGTCCCAATTTTTTAAAAGAGAGATTGAGGTCTCCATGATCAGAAGCAATAGCTGTCTCTGAAAATATATCTGTGAGAGTAACCTCACGATTTTCTAGGTAAGTGAACACATCCATCCTTGCAGCTAAATATAAATGAATTGAATAGGAATAACAGTAAATAAATTATTCAGCGCTAGAAGATAACAAAACAAAAATAATAAAATAATAATGCAAGCCAGCACTGAAGGTAAATTCAAATAAAACACCCCAATAGTCATATAAACAGAGAAAGTGCAGCGCAAACAATTAATAATTACATAAATAACATAAGTGACACCACAAAGAAAAACAGTGTAAAATGTCCATAAGTGCTTAATAATCCAATGTAAATGTGCAGGACCGAATCCAGAATGTGTTTGAAGCAAGCAGAAGAAAACCTCCACCAAAAAGGTAAGGATGGCCTCTCACCTTAATGAAAAGGTTAAACAGCATGTATAAACAGGAATCTCCTCAATCATCCAGTTAATCCAACAGTGGTAGAACAGCATATAGAGACAAGGATCTCCTCAGTCATCCAGTATTCCAGCAGCAGATCACTTAATTAAGGCATCAATGGACTCAGCGCCAAACAATTATGCAAAAAAAAATAGAGAAAGAATCTAGTGCTCTCTGAAGCATAACTGAATTTATTGCATAAAAAAGGTAAAAAACTCACATAAAAAGCACTCGTGACTGAGTGCTAGGTATACAGGCAGGCAGACAGGGATCAACCAACAGGTATCCAGAAACACAATGTGCAGTGTGCAGTCGCGGGTGACGTCACGCCAATCACTCCCCCCTTGTACGTCGTTACGTCCCCTGGACGGGACTTCTTCAGCGTGGGGTAGGAAGGAACAACGTAGACGTCCCGCTGATTACATTAAATAGCCGACGGTTGCCAAAGCAACCGAAAAACAAATTGAGCTTAGACGACTCATCATGGTGAAAAAACTCCGCCCAAGAGTCAAAAAAACCAATTAGACTAAACATCTCACACCAGGTGATCACGCCTCCTCTCCAATGTCAAGCTAACAAAGCTTCTGACAAGGATAGTGAAACAAACGCAATAGAGGACTGACAGAACACCGGACTTAGAAAAAAAAAATTTACATTTAAAATATACATGACCCAAAAAAGAGATCCTTACCCAAAAAGACCTCATATTAGATCACAATTAAAAAAGAGACGTCATCCACGATTGCACAGACTGCCCACTAACAAATGCATTTGAAATTGTAACATATCAGATACAGTAATTAAAAATTAAAAATTACCAATTACCAGCTATGTAAATATACATACTAGACACAAAATAATAAAATAAAATGAAATAAAATAAATAAAAGTAAAATAGATAAATAGGAATAGGAATACAAAACGCATAAGACCAACCCATATCAAAAGACTAAGATTAAATATTGATACTACCTATTGGATATGAAACAGTTAAGGTCAAATTCAACGTTGAGGCCAGAAGGTGAGGAGACCTTAGTCTCATATATCCAGAAGGACTCGCGTTGACTTATGCGACGAATATAATGCCCACCCCTCCAATGTTTATCAACTTTCTCAATGCCCCAAAATTTCAACGCACGGGGATCCCTATGGTGACATTGTCTAAAATGTTTGGAAACACTATGGCTTCTAATTCCTCTTTTAATGTTACTAATATGTTCACCAATACGCACATGCAACGCACGGGAGGTGCGTCCAACATACTGCAGACCACATCTGCACTCCAGCATGTATACTACACCTTCAGTAGCACATGTAATCAGTTGCTTGATTGGGTACTCTTTTTGTGTAACATTAGAACAAAAACTTTTTCTCTTCTTAATCGTCTGCCTAACGTGTTTGCAGGTTGCACAACGCCCACATGCATAGAAGCCAGAGAGAAAGTTAAAGAGTTTGGGCTGAGCCCTAGTGGGGGGGTCAATCACTCCAGGGGCCAAACTGTCTCTCAATGAGGGGGCCTTTTTATATATAAATTGAGGACGGTCCGGCAGGACAGGGCCCAACACACCATCACCCTTTAGAATTGGCCAATGTCTGGCAACGATTCTTTCAAATTTTTTGTGATGTATGTTAAAGTCCAACAACATTTTGTAGTTAGCTTGATCCTTATCTATATTGGCCACTTTATCAGCAACAATGGTATTCCTGTCTAAAGCGTTGACTTTCTCTATTTCCTGCAGAATCGAAGGACGAGAGTAGCCTTTAGCTATGAATCTAGTAGCAAGCTCCTGAGACTGCTGTAAATAATCAGTTGAACTAGTGCAATTCCTACGTAGCCGTACAAACTGCCCACGTGGGATATTGCACAGCCACAAACGGTGGTGACAGCTGGTGATAGGTATATAGCCATTGCGGTCTACAGATTTAAAATAGTTCTTAGTGCATAGCCTATTATCGGCCTTAAATATTTCCAAATCCAGGAAATTAATCTTAAGATGGGACACTGTCCAAGACAAGACTATGTTCTTGTTATTGGCATTCATTTTGTCCATAAAGGACTGCAGTGATAATAAATCACCCTCCCATATTAAGATCAGATCGTCAATATACCTCCTATAGCAGACAAGCTGAGGAGGTCTATTCTGGAACACCACATCCCGCTCCCAGTGGGCCATAAAAATATTGGCCACACTCGGAGCGAAACGGGCTCCCATGGCTATACCACATTGCTGCAAATAAAATTCTTTGCCATACCAAAAATAATTCTTAAGCAGACAAAATTTCAAGCTGTCCAACAAAAAATCTATATGTTCATGGCTCAGTTCAGTAGACTCCAATGCCCACTGCACTGAAGAGAGTGCTGCTTCATGTCCAATGATTGTATATAAAGAGCCCACATCGGCTGTAACTAAAATAGTGTCACGTGTACAGGGAATGGCCTCAAGAATCTGTATTATTTGCTTAGTATCCCTCAGATACGCAGGCATATTGCGCACCAACGGTTGCAAGAAACAGTCCAGGTATTGGCCAAGCCTCGAAGTCACTGAGTCGATCCCATTCACAATAGGACGGCCGGGGGGGCGTAAAGCATCTTTATGTAATTTGGGTAAAAAGTATATAATAGGGGTGCGGCAATGGTGGGGATCCAAATATGCCGCCTCCTTACTATTCAAAATGCCTCGTTTTTTACCATCCTCTATCAACATATGTAGCTCATTTTTAAAATTAACCATAGGATTCCCACGTAGTATCAGGTAGGTATGATGATCACTAAGTAATCTATTCATTTCCTCGTGGTAGTAAGTTTTACTCAATACCACGAGACCACCCCCTTTGTCCGCGGGTCGGATCACAATATCATTCCGCTGTTCAAGTGATCTGATCCCCTGTTGAATCAACTGGGAATCTTTCACCTTTTTTATATGGAGATCATCAAGGTCCTTGCACACCATATTGCGGAAGACATCTAGGTGTCTAGTATCCGTATACTGAGGGTTAAAAACCGATCGGTTCCTTAGATTAGAGTGCCCAGAATTCATGGGGGCAGAGTTCCTCTCTATAGGATTAGAGAGGAAGTACTTCTTCATATTGAGACCCCTTATGTATTTCTGGACACTAATAAAAGTCTGAAATTTATTCAAATTACGTATAGGGGCAAACTTAAGACCCTTATCCAATACACGTGTCTCATTATCAGTAAGCGGTACACCACTAAGGTTAAAAATACCCGTACCAATCACGGTCTTTGCCTTTTGGACTCGTCTGCCCCCTCGGACCCCTCTAGATTTTTTCTTTTTAAACTGGGCTGTCCTCTCGGCGTCTGGGGGGGAGGGAGACAATTCTCCCGCCAATCGTTGGTCCAAGGTGGGGGGTAAGGCGGTGCTCCCCCCCAAGGGAGCGGCGGAGGTCCCCTCCAAGGGGTCCTCCCCTGTCCTAAAAAATGTTGATTAGTGGGAGGAGGCCCCTCCCAGTAATTTTGTAATGGTGCATAATAATTATAGGTCGATAAAGGTGGAGGAACCCCTACCGGAAAATTAGTACTCCCTTTGGAATAGCCCTTACCCTTAATAGGCACAGTTTTCCAAGGTGGATTCATCTGAAAATCAGGGTCTGGAGATTGGGGCAGATTCCCATTCACATATCCTTTCCCTTTACCATTTTTACCTTTCCATTTTCCCTTATGGGGTCTATTACCACTCTCCGCCAAAGTGGTAACCCTCACTGGAGTCCCAGATCTCTTGACACTAAGGTTTTGATCTTATTAGATTTTTATTATCCCGCAAGCAGCGGAAAAAGTTATGGTTGGAAAATCAGATTAAAGAGATTTCTGATCGTATTGAACCTCTTAAGGATACACCTGAATTCATCCGTTTGTCAGGGGAGTTGAAAAACAAACTCATTAAATGGGATAAGGAGACCCAAGACAAGAAGCGCAAGAAATTCTTGCGCGATGTGAGTGATTTCGGGATTCCTAATGTGTATAAATGGCAATCTTTGAATTTGGTACAGTCTCAATCCGCGCCAATGGATACGGTGGAAACTGTACCGACTTCATTGTCCCAGGGCACTGAGGGACTTTGGCCTAGTTCCTCTAGTGTCAAGAGATCTGGGACTCCAGTGAGGGTTACCACTTTGGCGGAGAGTGGTAATAGACCCCATAAGGGAAAATGGAAAGGTAAAAATGGTAAAGGGAAAGGATACGTGAATGGGAATCTGCCCCAATCTCCAGACCCTGATTTTCAGATGAATCCACCTTGGAAAACTGTGCCTATTAAGGGTAAGGGCTATTCCAAAGGGAGTACTAATTTTCCGGTAGGGGTTCCTCCACCTTTATCGACCTATAATTATTATGCACCATTACAAAATTACTGGGAGGGGCCTCCTCCCACTAATCAACATTTTTTAGGACAGGGGAGGACCCCTTGGAGGGGACCTCCGCCGCTCCCTTGGGGGGGAGCACCGCCTTACCCCCCACCTTGGACCAACGATTGGCGGGAGAATTGTCTCCCTCCCCCCCAGACGCCGAGAGGACAGCCCAGTTTAAAAAGAAAAAATCTAGAGGGGTCCGAGGGGGCAGACGAGTCCAAAAGGCAAAGACCGTGATTGGTACGGGTATTTTTAACCTTAGTGGTGTACCGCTTACTGATAATGAGACACATGTATTGGATAAGGGTCTTAAGTTTGCCCCTATACGTAATTTGAATAAATTTCAGACTTTTATTAGTGTCCAGAAATACATAAGGGGTCTCAATATGAAGAAGTACTTCCTCTCTAATCCTATAGAGAGGAACTCTGCCCCCATGAATTCTGGGCACTCTAATCTAAGGAACCGATCGGTTTTTAACCCTCAGTATACGGATACTAGACACCTAGATGTCTTCCGCAATATGGTGTGCAAGGACCTTGATGATCTCCATATAAAAAAGGTGAAAGATTCCCAGTTGATTCAACAGGGGATCAGATCACTTGAACAGCGGAATGATATTGTGATCCGACCCGCGGACAAAGGGGGTGGTCTCGTGGTATTGAGTAAAACTTACTACCACGAGGAAATGAATAGATTACTTAGTGATCATCATACCTACCTGATACTACGTGGGAATCCTATGGTTAATTTTAAAAATGAGCTACATATGTTGATAGAGGATGGTAAAAAACGAGGCATTTTGAATAGTAAGGAGGCGGCATATTTGGATCCCCACCATTGCCGCACCCCTATTATATACTTTTTACCCAAATTACATAAAGATGCTTTACGCCCCCCCGGCCGTCCTATTGTGAATGGGATCGACTCAGTGACTTCGAGGCTTGGCCAATACCTGGACTGTTTCTTGCAACCGTTGGTGCGCAATATGCCTGCGTATCTGAGGGATACTAAGCAAATAATACAGATTCTTGAGGCCATTCCCTGTACACGTGACACTATTTTAGTTACAGCCGATGTGGGCTCTTTATATACAATCATTGGACATGAAGCAGCACTCTCTTCAGTGCAGTGGGCATTGGAGTCTACTGAACTGAGCCATGAACATATAGATTTTTTGTTGGACAGCTTGAAATTTTGTCTGCTTAAGAATTATTTTTGGTATGGCAAAGAATTTTATTTGCAGCAATGTGGTATAGCCATGGGAGCCCGTTTCGCTCCGAGTGTGGCCAATATTTTTATGGCCCACTGGGAGCGGGATGTGGTGTTCCAGAATAGACCTCCTCAGCTTGTCTGCTATAGGAGGTATATTGACGATCTGATCTTAATATGGGAGGGTGATTTATTATCACTGCAGTCCTTTATGGACAAAATGAATGCCAATAACAAGAACATAGTCTTGTCTTGGACAGTGTCCCATCTTAAGATTAATTTCCTGGATTTGGAAATATTTAAGGCCGATAATAGGCTATGCACTAAGAACTATTTTAAATCTGTAGACCGCAATGGCTATATACCTATCACCAGCTGTCACCACCGTTTGTGGCTGTGCAATATCCCACGTGGGCAGTTTGTACGGCTACGTAGGAATTGCACTAGTTCAACTGATTATTTACAGCAGTCTCAGGAGCTTGCTACTAGATTCATAGCTAAAGGCTACTCTCGTCCTTCGATTCTGCAGGAAATAGAGAAAGTCAACGCTTTAGACAGGAATACCATTGTTGCTGATAAAGTGGCCAATATAGATAAGGATCAAGCTAACTACAAAATGTTGTTGGACTTTAACATACATCACAAAAAATTTGAAAGAATCGTTGCCAGACATTGGCCAATTCTAAAGGGTGATGGTGTGTTGGGCCCTGTCCTGCCGGACCGTCCTCAATTTATATATAAAAAGGCCCCCTCATTGAGAGACAGTTTGGCCCCTGGAGTGATTGACCCCCCCACTAGGGCTCAGCCCAAACTCTTTAACTTTCTCTCTGGCTTCTATGCATGTGGGCGTTGTGCAACCTGCAAACACGTTAGGCAGACGATTAAGAAGAGAAAAAGTTTTTGTTCTAATGTTACACAAAAAGAGTACCCAATCAAGCAACTGATTACATGTGCTACTGAAGGTGTAGTATACATGCTGGAGTGCAGCTGTGGTCTGCAGTATGTTGGACGCACCTCCCGTGCGTTGCATGTGCGTATTGGTGAACATATTAGTAACATTAAAAGAGGAATTAGAAGCCATAGTGTTTCCAAACATTTTAGACAATGTCACCATAGGGATCCCCGTGCGTTGAAATTTTGGGGCATTGAGAAAGTTGATAAACATTGGAGGGGTGGGCATTATATTCGTCGCATAAGTCAACGCGAGTCCTTCTGGATATATGAGACTAAGGTCTCCTCACCTTCTGGCCTCAACGTTGAATTTGACCTTAACTGTTTCATATCCAATAGGTAGTATCAATATTTAATCTTAGTCTTTTGATATGGGTTGGTCTTATGCGTTTTGTATTCCTATTCCTATTTATCTATTTTACTTTTATTTATTTTATTTCATTTTATTTTATTATTTTGTGTCTAGTATGTATATTTACATAGCTGGTAATTGGTAATTTTTAATTTTTAATTACTGTATCTGATATGTTACAATTTCAAATGCATTTGTTAGTGGGCAGTCTGTGCAATCGTGGATGACGTCTCTTTTTTAATTGTGATCTAATATGAGGTCTTTTTGGGTAAGGATCTCTTTTTTGGGTCATGTATATTTTTTTTTTTTTTTTCCATTCACTTCAGACTCCACCTCATAGAGTTTTCGTAGAAATTACGTAGGACGCTCCTTTTATCCCTTTGCAGCTGTCTAGAGCGTCTCTATTTTGGTTTCGCATCATCAGTGAAGGAGTTGTTTTATTTTATTTAATTTTTTCCTTTTCATTCGTTTTTTTTTTTTTTTTTATTTAAACAGACATATGTCTAGGCCGGCAGCATGTATTCTATTCCTTTTACAACACATTAATTTTTATTTATATATATATATTTATTATTTTTTTCCCCCACCATTTAACCCCCTAGTCCTTCTCCCCCCCTAACCCCCTCCCCCCCCCCCCCTTCCCTCCCCTTTTTTCTCACCAAATTTTTGCCACCTCTCTTTTTTTTTTTTTCCTAATTGACCTTCTTTTTTTTTTCTTATATCTCTTCCCTTAAGTTTTCAGCGTAGCTCCAGCTCCTCTTAAATCTCTTCCATTTATCCCATTTCTGGTTTTGATTCTTTTTACTGTCTTCAATACTATTTTTTAAATCTTCCATGATGTACGTCCCTTCAACCATATCAATCCATTCCCATATCTGGGGACATTCAGTCTCTTGCCATTTACTGGGGATCAGCCTTTTGGCCGCATTAAGCAGGTGCGGAACTAAGGAGTTTTTGTACTTTTTAATGCTGTCTTTTCCTCCATGGAAAAGAACTATCCATGGATCCATCTTGATTTTTTCCTCAGTGATCTCCTCTATGAAACCTATAATCGTCTCCCAATATTTTCTGATTTTGGGGCATTCCCACCATAAGTGTGCCATTGTGCCTAAGGTTCTGCACCCCCTCCAACACTCTGCTGATTGTTCTTCTTTATATTTACTTAATTTGTCTGGTGTAATATACCATCTAGACAGACATTTGAAATTCATTTCTGCCGTCCTAATATCGATCGCTGAGGTGTGTGTCAGTTTCAGTATTTTCTTTATTGTGCCCTTGTCCCTTTGTGACCCTAGCTCTCTTTCCCATTTTTTAATAAAAGGGGGTACCTCCTGCTCTTCCGCCTTCAGTAAGATCTTATATAATTTTGAAATCGTTCCTTTAGGGTTTTCTATAGAACATAGTTTTTCCAGATCGGTTAACTGTTCTCCTGTCCTTAAGGGTTGTGGTAATTTTAATGTGAAGTGTCTGAGCTGTTGGTACCTCCATTTATTTATATTCATAAAATAAATATTTTTTTCCATTTCATGCAGTGGTATTAAGTGTCCATCCTTAATAATTTCTCTCAATTGTGCCGTGTCTTTTTTTATCCAGTTTCCTCCCACTGAGACTTTACCTGGTTCAAAATAATCGTTATCCTTTAGTGCTATAAAAGGTGAATTATATTCTTTGTCAATTCTTTTGTGAATAGTGTCCCAAATATTAAGTGCGTTCCTTGTGATCTCGTGTGTGGTTAAACCCAGAACCCTGCTTTGAGGGGGATTCCAGATTATTTTTTCTAATTTTACCTCTGATAGTGCATTTTCTATAGTGATCCACCGTTTTTCTTTGTTTCCTCTAGCCCATTCCACTACTCTCGATAATACCACGGCGTCATAATATTTTTTAATATCAGGGACTGCCAACCCCCCCTTCTCTTTTGGTTGTTTTAAAACCTGGAGCGATATTCTATGCTTCTTATTCCTCCAGATGTATTTCATAATCAGGTTTTTAAAAGTTTTGAACAATACATTTGGTAGGGAAATGGGGAGCATCTGGAATTTATATAAGATTTTAGGTATGAGAACCATCTTGCAGAAATTAATTCTGCCAATCCATGATATTGGCCTGTGCTTTACCCTTGTTATTTCAGCTTTAATTTCATCTAAGAGAGGGATATAATTTATCTCATAGATTTTTTTAATTGAGTTTGTTAACTTGACCCCTAGATACTTAAGGTTTTCTACCCACGGGAATTGGTACTTGGCTCTAAGTTCTTGTTCTTCTGCTCTAGATATATTTACGTTTAAGACTTCTGTTTTAGTTATATTTAGTTTAAAGTTCGATATTTCTCCGTATTGGCTACATATTTCCAGTAAATTTGGTATTGATGTTTTAGGATTAACTACGTAAAAGAGGACATCGTCCGCAAAGGCAGAGAGCTTATGTTCCTCATCTTTTATTTTTACTCCTTCAATTTCTGGGCTTCCGCGTATCCTGGCCAACAGGGGTTCAATTGATAATACAAATAACATTGGTGACAGGGGGCATCCCTGTCTTGTTCCGTTTTTCATTTTGAACGCCTGGGAGAGACTTCCATTTATTTTTATCCTTGCCGTCGGGGCTTGGTATAAACTTCTAATCCACCTCATTATCGTCTGTCCAAAGCCCATTTCTTCTAGTGTGTTTAACATGAGTCCCCAGTCTACCCTGTCGAACGCTTTTTCGGCGTCTATCGACAGGAGCAGACTGGGGAGCCCATTTTCTTTCATTTTTTGAAGGACAAGAAGAGCCCTTACCCCATTGTCTCTTCCCTCTCTCCCCTGAATGAACCCCGTCTGGTCAGGATGTACAAGTTTTGTCATCTCCTGTTTCACTCTTCCGGCCAGTATCTTAGCGAATAGTTTGGTATCAACATTCAGCAAAGATATCGGCCTATATCCTGAGCAAGTTTTGCCATCATTTCCTTCCTTGGGGATGACGGTAATAGTCGCCTCTGCTGCTTCTTGGCTTAGCGGGTAATCTTTCCCCAGTCCATTAAAATACTGACAGAGTCTGGGAATAAGTATCTCCTTACATTTTTTGTAGTATAAGACAGTAAAGCCGTCCGGGCCTGGGCTTTTTCCTAACGCTGAGTCTGCAAGAGCTATCTTAATTTCGTTTTCTGTGATGGGCCTATCCATCGATAATGCGTCATTTTGACTGCATTTTGGGAGACTCGCTCTTTTTAGAAAGTCTATTATTTTATTCTCCTTCTCTCCCTGTTTCCATTCCCTCTGTTCCACTGCATATAACTTCTCATAGTAAGCTCTAAAGGTTTCTGCAATTTCTTTTGTTGTGTGTACTGTCTCCCCTTTTTCATTTTTAATTTTTTCTATATAATTTCTTGTTTTTTTTTTTCCGAACCATCCTGGCCAGATGTTTATTTGTTTTATTTCCCCACATATACCTTTCTTTTGCTATTAAATTGAGTTCTCTTTTTGTTTCTTGGTCTATTAGCTCTTTTAGTTCGTTTCGTTTAATCACAAGGGCCTGGAATGTCTCTCGTTGCTTTACTGATTTTTTATGTTTTTGCTCCAAGTTTAATATTTCTTCTATTATTTTTTCTTTTTTGCAACTTCTTTCTTTTTTTTTCCTTGTCCCTTCTGAAATCAAGATCCCTCTTATCACCGTTTTGTGTGCGTCCCAGAGTGTTGCTCCCGATATTTCATCTGTGTCGTTAACCCTAAAATAGTCCTCTAGCTCCTTTTTGATCCTCGCTAAGCTACTTTCGTCCATCATTAGTTCCTCGTTGAGCCTCCAACTCTGGAATATTTTCTGGTTTCCTCGCATACTAAGGGAGACACTTATTGGGGCATGGTCCGAAAGTGTCATAGCCCCTATGTCCGCCCTCTCCACCATCTCCAAACAACTATGATCCACGAAAATGTGGTCTATGCGGGAGTAGCTACCATGTACTGGGGAATAGAACGTATAGTCCCGCTGTCCCGGGTTGAGGACTCTCCAAACATCTATCAATTGGCTTCTGTAGAGACTGTTTTTTATCTTTTTTAAGAGTGTTTTTTTTTCCCCTTGTGTCTGGGTGGTCTTATCTATCCTCGGGTCGAAACAGAAGTTTAAGTCTCCTGCCAAAATTACCTTCCCTTGTGTGAAGTCTTTCAGTTTTACTAATGTTTCCACAAGATATTTTATCGGATGGACATTTGGAGCGTAGATATTCGCCAATGTACATTCCATCCCTTCCAGTTTCCCTTTAAGGAAGAGGAATCTCCCGTCTGGGTCTACCAACCGGTCTACTAATGTGAACCGAACTCCTTTGGCAAAGCCAATAGCTACTCCTCTTGCCCGTTTGGAGATGGTATCTCCATAGTACCATACAGGGAAATCTGGTGAATATAGCTTAATGTTGGATTCTATTGAAAGGTGTGTTTCCTGCAGGAAGGCCACGGTTGTTCTTAAGCTTTTCAGTTCCTTTATGATCTTGTGTCTTTTTGTTGGATTATTAAGACCTTTCACGTTATATGACAAGAGTTTAATTATCTGCATCTTTTCCTCTTTTTTTTTTTTTTTTTATGCTTGCTCTTTCTCTTTTCTCGGGAGACCCTTCTATCCTTCTTCAGACAATACTTTTTCCTTGGCTCATTTGGTGAGATGGTACCTCTACCCACTCTCCCTCCCCCTCCCTTCTCTCTTGTTCCCTCCCCACCTTCCCTCCTCCCCTCCCTCCCCACCCTCCTCCTCTCCCTCCCCACCCTCCTCCTCCCCCTCCCCTCTCCCCCTCCCTCCCCCATCCCTCCCCCCCTTCCTCCCCCCTCATTGGCCTTCTATCGGCCTCTGGGCCAACCTCCAAATTGGGTTTGGCTCAGATCTCTCTAGGTGGGGCCTGGGATTGAACCCCCCCCTCCCCATTTCTGGGGGGGGAGAGATGCCTGTCATCTCCTCGTCGATTAGCAACATCACCCAGCCCCCCCTCCTCTCTCCCTCCTCCCCCCCTACTCCCAACCAGGGAGATCCGGGATTTGAATGTCCATTCTGCTGCAAAATGTTTTAAGATCTTCCGGGAATCTAAGAGTAGCAGATTTTCCTTCTTTGATTCCTATTAGGCAGGCTGGGAAACCCCAATTATATTTGATTTTCTGAGTTATCAGCTGGGTCAGCAGAGGTTTTAATAGTCGACGTCTAGCCAGTGTCTCTGGCGCCAGATCTGAGAAGATTTGGAGTTCTGATCCCCTGTAAACCTGCGGTGGTTTTCCTCTTAAGTTTTTCCAAATCTTTTCCTTTTCTTCAAACTCCCTAAATCTCACTATAACGTCTCTTGCCCTCTCAGTGTCCGTTCTTCGGGGGTTCCCCACACGGTGGACTCTATCTATCCTAATTGGAACCTCTGGAGATCTTTCCAATAATGGGTTGAATATTTCCTGCATCTTCTTTCTCAGCTCCTCTCCCTGCTCTTCCGGTATTAATTTAATTCTTAAATTTTTTCTCCGATTTCTATTTTCCTGGTCTTCCAGTTTATATAGGATCTGTCTCTGCTGTAATTTTATCTGATCTATTTGCTCTTTTAGATGTATTGATTCTTGTTCTTGCTTTTCCGTTTTTTCTTCCACTGACTCTATTCTGGAGAGGAGGTGTCCTAGGTCTGTCCGTAATGATTGTATTTCTCCCTTGATGGCATTTTCCAGGCTCAGTAACATTTCTGCCATTTCGCTCTTTGATGGGCCTTGTTCTTCTGATCCTTGTTCGTCTGCCCAGCTATGCTCTAGGTCTTTATCCAATACTCCTTCTTCCCTTAGTTCCAGAGGTTTTTCCTTCAAGGTCTTATTTTGAGGGTTCTTGTTGTCCACCTTTTTGTCTTTGGTTATTTGTTGTTGTTGTTTTTTTTATGTCCTGCGTTCGTGGGCTGTCCTCTTTAGTCATATATTGTCTGATAGAGCTTGTTGCTGTATAGTTCGTTACGGCATTGGGAGGAGTTTTTGGGGGGCCCCCCCTTGTGGACCTACTCGTCATCCTGTGCATAGTATACACTTTTCTTCGAATTCTCTTCCCCAGTTTGCTCTCTTGAGTCTTCCGCTCCTATTTCAAACTGTTCGGTCTTAGAGATCTTGGAGGGTCTTAAGGCCTCTTTTAATCCCTTTTCACGCTTTGTTTCCTATAGACCGGCAGGGGCGGGCCCCTTTGATCGTCCTGAGGGACCAGGGAGAACAGGGGGGGCTCTAGGGGGTATCTCTTGTTGTCCCTTTTAGGTTTAACTCCCCGCCTCTCTCTTCCTTTTTTTTTTTTTTTTCCCCCCAAATCCCTATACGCTTCCCCTATGGCTCTCAGCTTTCCCCTTCTTACTTCTGGATCAGACTCTAATTAATATTTCCCCCGACTGCGACTTGTGGCAGGGTTTTCTTGGCCTCCCCTTCCCTTCGGGTTAAATACTTCCGCTCTGTGTTCAAGAGTTCAGCTTGTGTGTGAAATTAATATTGTATATTATATTAATGTGGTAATACCGTTTGGGAGTGTCAACAGGTTTCAACAAGTTCAAGTTCAGGAAGTGACTATACACACGGGACTTTCAAAAATACCTGAGAACATTTCATATAATAGTATTTATAATTCTCCTTATGATTCCATATAATTCCATATATGCAGTAGGGTGTTGTTTCCCTTCTTCTGATCACTTTTCATTTCATGTGTCATCACTTTTATATTTCATTTGTTTATAAGCGAGTATGGAGAGAATGTCATACCTTCTGAGCAGGTCAGCGACTTATGGAGAGAATAACATACCTTCTAAGCAGGTCAGCGACTTACAGCAGCCCGTGTTAATGTCTTCCAGGGAATTATCTAGGAAGCTTACCTTTCCCACTTTTCCTGCGAGACCTTCAAATTATGGCTCAACCGGCAAGGCAGCAGTGAGAGGGAAGGGGTTAAGTAAACATCCTGCTCTGTTCACCATGTAACCTGCTGCTGCTCATTTGCCTGGATATCGGCGATTTTCACGGGGTTTTCAAAGTGAACTAGGCGGCTCCTATCTTCTGGGAGTCCCTGGTCTAAACACCGGGAGCGCTCGAGGGGGGGAGGAGAGGAAAAGAGGAGGTCGGCGTGTGGGCGATTCGCTACTGCAGCGTGCGGCTTGGCTTGTCCCTCTGCATGCCGGGCAGCTAACGGGGCCGTCTACTAGGAGGTGTCGGCGCGCGGCTGGGCTGCACGGTAGCTACGGGTGAGGCGGTGCTCTTCGCTTGCGCTGTTCGCATCTCTCACGTCTCTCCCGGCTGTCCTCTGCCCCTCCGCCCGGCCCACCCGCTCCTCTGGACGGTTCCGACCCGGCTATCCCGTGGCTCCTCCCACCTACAGATGCGTCACGTCCTCACGTGCACGCCATCTCAGCGGCTCATGTATATTTTAAATGTAAATTTTTTTTTTTTCTAAGTCCGGTGTTCTGTCAGTCCTCTATTGCGTTTGTTTCACTATCCTTGTCAGAAGCTTTGTTAGCCTGACACTGGAGAGGAGGCGTGATCACCTGGTGTGAGATGTTTAGTCTAATTGGTTTTTTTGACTCTTGGGCGGAGTTTTTTCACCATGATGAGTCGTCTAAGCTCAATTTGTTTTTCGGTTGCTTTGGCAACCGTCGGCTATTTAATGTAATCAGCGGGACGTCTACGTTGTTCCTTCCTACCCCACGCTGAAGAAGTCCCGTCCAGGGGACGTAACGACGTACAAGGGGGGAGTGATTGGCGTGACGTCACCCGCGACTGCACACTGCACATTGTGTTTCTGGATACCTGTTGGTTGATCCCTGTCTGCCTGCCTGTATACCTAGCACTCAGTCACGAGTGCTTTTTATGTGAGTTTTTTACCTTTTTTATGCAATAAATTCAGTTATGCTTCAGAGAGCACTAGATTCTTTCTCTATTTTTTTTGCATAATTGTTTGGCGCTGAGTCCATTGATGCCTTAATTAAGTGATCTGCTGCTGGAATACTGGATGACTGAGGAGATCCTTGTCTCTATATGCTGTTCTACCACTGTTGGATTAACTGGATGATTGAGGAGATTCCTGTTTATACATGCTGTTTAACCTTTTCATTAAGGTGAGAGGCCATCCTTACCTTTTTGGTGGAGGTTTTCTTCTGCTTGCTTCAAACACATTCTGGATTCGGTCCTGCACATTTACATTGGATTATTAAGCACTTATGGACATTTTACACTGTTTTTCTTTGTGGTGTCACTTATGTTATTTATGTAATTATTAATTGTTTGCGCTGCACTTTCTCTGTTTATAGAACCAGTATTTGCACAGAGATTCTGCAGCCATAGAGGTAAGTATATATGTTTGTTTTTTGATTACCACACTTTAACATGTTACTATAATTTAAAAAAATGTATTCAGTGGGGTTGATTTACTAAAACCGGAGAGTTCAGAATCCTGGTGCAGCTCTGCATAGTAGCCAATCAGCTTCTAATTTCAGCTTGTTCATTTAAGTTTTGACAACAAAAAACTGGAAGCTGATTAGTTTCTTTGGAGAGCTGCACCAGATTTTGCTCTCTCCGGTTTTGGTAAATGTTTTTTTTTACATGTATCTTTCCTTTAATTAATGGTCCTACCATGTAGGTTCTTGTTTAGGCTCTTCCTGTTATGGGGTGACAACTGTCTCTCTATTGTGATAGAATCTAACTTGCCAACACTCACTGAAATAAATTGACACAATCTGAAATAGATATCTCCTGCCACAACAAATGTTGACTGGTATGGACTTTGGAGTGAACAACACTGTAAGACAGAAATACCAGATCAATGACCTCACTTTTCTCTACTGTGGTTAAGCAATACAGCTTGGTGACCTACATGTCCCCAGCCTACTGATTGGAAAGTGAAGGAGTACTGGCAGTAGAATTGATCTGGAATTTCCCAATGTTCTCTGCAGGGGCTTACAGGAACCTAATATAAAGACTAATTCAGGTATTTATTAAAGCTACATTTAAAAGAAAACTACTTAAAGGGGAGTTCCAGACTTTTTTATGTTTATTAAAAGTCAGCAGCTACAAAAAGTGTAGCTGTCGGCTTTTAATAAACATACACTTACCTGTTTCACTGTCCAACGACGTACTGATGGGAGCTTCTTTCCGGTCCCCCCCTTCAACGCCTCCACTGCAACTGTGGGCACCCGGGCGTTACATCTTTCAGCTTCACAGCCGGGCACTGCGCATGCGTGAACGGTGCAGCGATCCTTGATTGGACAGGCGATCGTCTGGGAACTGTCACGTGTCCCAGGTGATCGCCCACACGGAGGGGCCGCTAAAAGGCGATATGACGTATCGCCTTAGTGGTCCTTCGGGCAGAAGGAGGTAGTGGGACAGAAAGTCCCACTCCTCCTGAAGCCCTCACTCCCCCCCAAGAAAATGACATGCCAAATGTGGCATGTAAGGGGGCGAGGAGTGGATTAACCACTTAAGGACCGCCTCCTGCAGATTTACGTCGGCAGAATGGCACGGCTGGGCACATCAACGTATATATACGTTGGTTTTAGTACCCAGCCGTGGGTCGCGGGCGCGTGCCCGCGGGCGCGCGCCCGCGACCCGGTCCGAAGCTCCAGGACCGGGACCGCGGGATTCGCGGACCCGATCGCCGCTGCAGTGCGGCGATCCGTCCCTGGAGCGGAAGAACGGGGAGAGCCGTGTGTACACACGGCTTCCCCGTGCTTCTCTGTGGCCGGAGCATCGATCGCGTCATCCCTGTAATAGGGGGACGCGATCGATGACGTCACACCTACAGCCACACCCCCCTACAGTAGTAAACACACACATTAGGTACACATTCCCTACAGCGCCACCTGTGGTTAACTCCCAAACTGCAGCTGTCATTTCCACAGTAAACAATGCAATTTAAATGCATTTTTTGCTGTGAAAATGACAATTGTCCCAAAAATGTGTAAAAATTGTCCGAAGTGTCCGCCATATTGTCGCAGTCACGAAAAAAATCGCTGATCGCCGCTATTAGTAGTAAAAAAAAAAATAATTAATAAAAATGCAATAAAACTATCCCTTATTTTGTAAACGCTATAAATTTTGCGAAAACCAACCGATAAACGCTTATTGCGATTTTTTTTTACCAAAAATATGTAGAAGAATACGTATCGGCCTAAACTGAGGAAAAAAAATGTTTTTTTATATATTTTTGGGGGATATTTATTATAGCAAAAAGTAAAAAATATTGCATTTTTTTTTAAATTGTCGCTCTATTTTTGTTTATAGCGCAAAAAATAAAAACCGCAGAGGTGATCAAATACCACCAAAAGAAAGCTCTATTTGTGGGAAAAAAAGGACGCAAATTTTGTTTGGGAGCCACGTCGCACGACCGCGCAATTGTCTGTTAAAGCGACGCAGTGCCGAATCGCAAAAACCCCTTGGGTCATTTGCCAGCGTATTGGTCCGGGTCTTAAGTGGTTAAGCAGAAGTTCCACTTTTGGGTGGAACTCCGCTTTAAAGCTCCCTTCACATTATTCCTTAGCATGCATTAAGGTGTGCTTAGTGAGGACAATAACTCAATTTTTCATTGGATGGCAATGCAGCCTAACCTACTAAATATTAGATATGCCCCCTTTTAATGTAAGGCACCACAATGGGTGTGTTGTTCATTACTGTAGAGGGTGCAATGTAGTGTCAATTAAAAATATAAAAATAAATATTACTTTAATATACCAATGTGAAGGTGGTCATAATTTTTTTTTTTTATTGAACACATTTTTGGATTAAAGTGGTTGTAAAGGTCATGGCTTTATGCCTTAATGCATTCTCTGCATTAAGGTTAAAAAAAAAAAAAAAAAACTCTTGCTAGCATCCATTGATGTGCACAAAGAGCAGTGGTTCTCCAGGGTCTCCATATCCTCATTGGCCTCTAGTGAGGAGGCTTGGGAGCGATCGTGCATGGGTTCCCCCAGTGTAAGTGGCTTACTATGGGGGGCCGTAGTGAAGGGGAGGGGCCAGAAGCACCAGCGTGGGACCCCAGAAGAGGAGGATCGGGACTGATCTGTGTAAAACCATTGCACAGAGAGCAGGTAAGTTTGACATCGTTTATTATTTTAAAACAATAAAAGACGAGCATTTACAATCATTTTAACTGGTATTTTGTGTTTGCTGGAAGTACAGTTTTAATGCCGCCAAGTTCTATATTCCTATTTTTACAACATAACAGCTACTACCAAGTAACCCATTAGAATTTTTAATTTTATTTGAAAACTCTTTGTCCAATTATATTATGATGATATTGAAAATAAAATAATTAATTTGCAGCTTAGCATGCATACACACTGTGGTGTTTCGTTAATCAAAGTTAACCTTGGAGAGGGTTGTTCATAAAATAACCTAAAGACCCCTTGGACATGGGCACATTTGCATTTCAGTAATGGGGTACCAACCGATATGTAAAAGGAATATAGACACCAAATATTTCCCTATGAAAAATCTAATGGCTTGAGGCCCATAACTGAATCACCCCAATTTAGGTTAAATCTAAATATTTGCTTCTTGGCTCAGTCATCTTTATTCATTGCAAATTTTCCAATTAACACATCTCTAAAAATAAGCCCTAATACATGGTGAAGAAGTTATAAGCACATTTCAAGAATGAAGATCAATGTCCAAGAACCAAGTTCAGTGGTGAAAATGGTCTGAAGAAAGTTAGTGCAAAATCAACAGTTAGTGCAAAATCAATATTTTCAAGCCAGGGTAGATAAAGGTCAAAAGCAAACTGAGAGAGACTGAGAGAGAGAGAGAGAGAGAGAGAGAGAGGGAGAGAAAGAGAGAGAGAGAGAGAGGGAGAGAAAGAGAGAGAGAGAGAGATACAGATCTCAAAGACAAAGGCTGTCAGTCAAGGTCATGGCCTCACACATTTCCTAAAAGAGTTCAAAAGTCAGATGTGAAAGGGTGGCCTATACAGGAAAATCATATTTTTCAGAATTGTTTCTCTTTGTGATTTGATGACGCTACAACATTCTCCATAGTTTTTATTTAATTAATTTTACTTAAAAATACAATAACTGGTGGGGTAGTGGTCTGTTTCCAGTAAACGGAAATGCAGGCCTTAGCTGAAATTAAGAGCATTCAATAGATGAATCAAGATTAATTGTTTCTAAGGTTTCATTGATAATGTTGTGAGAGAGTGAAGGAAAGCAGTCAGGTCAACCTCTAAATGAATATTAGTTATTGTATTTATTGGTGTAAAACACTCACTTTTTTACCCTGAAAATAGAGGGTAAACTGTGCCTGCTTGTTATACACAGGGGGGCATGGAACGTTTTTTTCCTGAAACTTCCCTCTTAAAGTTAGGGTGCGTGTTATACGCCTGTTATATGCCGATAAATATGGTAGTTTAAAAGAAATCTCCCTTACTTGGTTCCAGAAACCTATTACAACTGGGCAGACCAGAAATATGTTACATGGAACCTTCATGCTGTTCATACCTCGTAATCATTATGGAAACATTTCGCAGAGGATTAAAGGGATACCAGTGTGACAATGCCTTGAATCCTGTTTCCTGGAATTTGCTAAAAAATGGATGCTTTATGGGCAAGCCTAGGAATCCATTCCTTGGTATCCTTCCCACTTGGAGAGGTATTGATGAATAATTGAGTCTGTGGGGGGTGGGATAGCAGAAGGTTTGCTTTAGAAAGATCATGATGAACAGGAGAAGGGTCATCACTTAAAAATATAAATTCAGTCAGAGAAAGTAGAAGACACTGGGCCAGATCCACAAAACAGATCCACGTAACTTCAAATCTGCGCTGGCGTATCTTTATGCCGATTCTTAAAGGCAGATACGTCTAAAAAATAGGCTTCCTCCGCCGACGTAACTTGCCTACGCTGGCGTATAATTGTGTGCAATTATACGCTGCCCGCTAGGGACGCTTCCATCGTTTTACGCTTCGAATATGCAAATGAGCTAGATACGCCGATTCACGAACGTACTTGCGGCCGGCGCATTTTTTTACGTTGTTTGCGTAAGCGTATGTCCATCGTAAAGTTACCCCTACTATATAGAGGCGTAGGCAATGTTAAGTATGGACGTCGGGACAGCGTCAAATTTTTCACATTTTACGTTGTTTGCGTAACTCCTCCGTGATAGGGGCTGGGCGTAAATTACGTTCACGTCGAAACCAATGAGTCTCAGCGGCGTAATTTGGAGCATGCGCACTGGGATACGTTCACGGACGGCGCATGCGCTGTTAGTAAAAAACGTTATTTACGTGGGGTCACACTTAATTTGAATAAAACACGCCCATATCAAACACATTTGAATTAGGCGGGCTTACGCCGGCCCATTTACGCTACGCCACCGTAACTTAGAACGCAAGTGCTTTGTGGATACGGCACTTGCCTCTCTAAGTTGCGGCGGCGTAGCGTAAAGAAGATACGCTACGCCCGCACATAGATACGCCGATCTTTACGGATCTGGCCCACTGTATTTCCTATGACTGTGTGAGAACGTGACAAATTTGTAACATGCTCCAAAGAAGCACTGGTGGTCATTCAAACCCTGAATTTCTGAGAATAACCGATATCTTCTACAGGTTTGGAATTTTTTCAGAAATGTTCAGCTCTTGAAGACAGACTGAAAGGCTTTTTAAATGATTTCCAGGTGAAATCTGGGATACGCCATAGAAGTCATGAGAGAAGGGGTTTGGTCACTCAGAACATGTCATTTATCAAAATGGAATATTTTGAATAGTTTGAAGGTAAAGCCAATTTGTTAACCACTTCAGCCCCAGACCATATTGCCACTTTTTGCGCTTCGGCACTGTGTCGCTTTAACTGACAATTGAGTGGTCGTGCGACATGGCTCCTAAACAAAATTGGCGTCTATTTTTTCCCACAAATAGAGCTTTCTTTTGGTGGTATTTGATCGCCTCTGCGGTTTTTAGTTTTTGCGCTATAAACAAAAATGGAGCGACAATTTTGAAAAAAATATATATATTTTTAACTTTTTGTTATAATAAATACCCCCCAAAAATATATAAAAATATTTTTTTTCTTCAGTTTAGGCCGATACGTATTTTTCTACACATTTTTCGTTAAAAAAATCGCAATAAGCGTTTATTGATTGGTTTGTGCAAAAGTTATAGCGTTTACAAAATAGGGGATAGTTTTATGGCATTTTTATTAATATATTTTTTTTACTAGTAATGGCAGCGATCAGCGATTTTTAGTGGTACTGTGACATTATGGCTATAAAAATGCATTGATTACTATAAAAATGCCACTGGCAGTGACAGGGTTAATACTAGGGGGCGAGGAAGGGATTCTAACTGAAGGGTGGTGGGACTGACATGGGGAAATGACAAATCGCTGTTCATATATTGTATGAACAGAACATAGGTAATTTCCCCCCTGACAGGACCGGGAGCTGTGTTCCCCTAGTGGCTGATTCGCGAAGTGACGTAGATCTATGTGACCTCGCGCAGGGGAGTCGACCTGCTGCCGTATAACTGCGGCGGCTGGTCAGCAAGTAGTTAGTGTTTAAAAAACTAGTTTCAACTTACTGTGAAATATATTTTACAATGGGCAGCAATCTGCAAAAGACTTATGCCGCGTACACACGAACGTTTTTTGGGTTGTAAAAAATTAAGTTTTTTTTAATGTCATTAAAAATTATTGTGCGTGGGCTCCAGAGCTTTTTTCACGACGTCGTTTTTAACGTCATAAAAAATGGTCGCGTGTAGGCTTTAACGACGTGAAAAAAAACACGCAAGCTCAGAAGCAAGTTATGAGACAGGAGCGCTCGTTCTGGTAAAACTAGCGTTCATAATGGAGATAGCACCTTCATCACGCTGTAACAGACTAAAAAGCGCAAATCGTCTTTTACTAACACTTAATCAGCAAAAGCAGCCCCAAAGGTGGCGCCATCCGAATGGAACTTCCCCTTATAGTGCGGTCATACGTGTTGTACGTCACCACGCTTTGCTCAAGCATTTTTTTTTCACGATCGTTTGTAGGCAAGGCCGGTTTAACAATAAACGGGTTGAAAAAAAATGTAGTTTTTTCTAGACTATTAAAAATGTAATTTTTTACATCCCGAAAAACGGTCGTGTGTACGCTGCATGAGAACTGAAGCTCGGGGAAACTAGCATTATCAGCAAAATGACTATATTACACATTAATAAATTACAGGAAGTGACCATTTTTTTATTTTATTTTTAAATAACGTAGAAAGCATTACACATATAGGTTAATGTTTTCATGTGATTCCAATTGGCTCTAATATTGAAGAATTGATGAAAGATATATATTTGGCAATAAGGATTTTTTAGTGACCGATGTCACTATTTCATCTTCCATGGCAACTCAAACAGCAGCAGAAATGCTTTTCCAGTTCAGAGCACTGCTGCACACCCCAAAGAGATTGAGTGGATCTGGAATAACTCATAGACCTTTCACTTTCATTTTTGGAGGGCTGAAGAATTGCATCTCGCCCTGAAAGTGGCTGTATGAATTGCCTGCAACACGGCTGACATTTAGCATGGGGAAGAAAGATCTATGTTCTATTACAGGCCGAGAGGGGATGTTAATAAAACCACCCAATACCATGAATCATTTGCTTTAACTATGTGCACAAGAGGGAGTTTGAACAAAGTTTTTTTTGTTACCGTCTTGAAGCAACCATTTTAATTTAACTGGTGTGCATTCATTTTTTATTGCAAGAGTATAATTCTGAAAAATGTCTTAAAGGGGTATTTCAGCATCTACAATGTTGTTTTTCAAACAATAGGTATGTATCCTAATTAAGTGGTCTTGCATAGCAAGATCACTTACTATTCTCTCACATGTATATTATTATTCTTATTATAGCCAAATTTTGCCCGGTATCTCCTCCCACAGTTTTTACACCACAAAGTTGAGCAATATATCGAAACGTGCGGATTGTTCCAGAATGGTTTGCTATTACTTTGTGGAATGTTTCACCGAATTGTTTGCAAAATATCATCATTTTTGCGGTGAAATTTTCCCATAGGAATGAATGGTGAGAGGTAGAGTGAGGAATGTCAAAAACTGAAAAATCCTTACATGATTTCCAAACTGCAACCACTCCCTAATTTTCAAGCCGACCTACACAAATCTCATATCAAAACATTTAGCTGTCCCTGCTGCCACTACACGTGTCCACGGCTAAGTGATTGTCCTAAGCGTTTTCACAGTACGGCCATTTGTTTGCAACACACACCATCCATTATTTCAATGGAAGTCAAGAATGGAAGAATGTTTTAAAAATACCCCTTATTTTTAAATAACAAATTCTTTAACCACTTATTAATACCATTATTCTCTATGGCCATTCCATCTCCCTGTTATAGTCTATGGCAGGGGTGTCAAACTGGCGGCCCTCCAGCTGTTGCAAAACTACAAGTCCCATGAGGCATTGCAGGGCTAACAGTTACAAGCATGACTCCCACAGGCAGAGGCATGATGGGACTTGTAGTTTCAGAACAGCTGGAGGGCCGCCAGTTTGACACCCCTGGTCTATGGGCATCAGCAATGTGACAGTTAAATAATCACTTACCCTAGAAATTTCTGAACATGTTTGGGCAGGAATCCGTGGTTGAGTGGTTAGCAGCCTGCACTGCGGTGCAGCAAGTTGTAGGTTTGAACCCTCCCTGGGGCTGCTCACTTTTTTTTTGTAAAAAGAAGTTGAAGGTACCCTTTTTTTGGAATGTTTTAAAAATACCCCTTATTTTTAAATAACAAATTCTTTAACCACTTATTAATACCATTATTCTCTATGGGCATTCCATCTCCCTGTTATAGTCCATGTGACAGTTAAATGATCACTTACCATAGAAATTTCTGATTTTTTTTTTGTAAAAAGAAGTTGAAGGTACCCTTTTTTTGGAATATTTTAAAAATACCCCTTAACCACAAAAAATAAAAATCAGGACATGATTTGTAAACTGCGACCACTCCCTCATTTTCAAGCCAACCTACACAAATCTTATATCAAAATGTTCAGCTATTCCTGCTGCCACTAAATGTGTCCACGGCTAAGCGATCGTCCAAATCGTTTTCACAATATGACTATTTGTTTGGAACCTATGCCATCAATTGACCTCCATTGACTTCCATTGAAATTTCAGACTAAACCCCTAAAATTTTTATGGCAATTTGTAAACTGTGACTGTGCCTTCAATTTTTATATTTCAGAGAATCGCTGTACGATTTATACAATCGTCCATAGCAACCACTTCATAGCAACCAGTCCATAGCAACCAGTCCATAGCAACCACTCCATAGCAACCGTCCATAGCAACCATCCATGGCAACCATCCATAGCAACCAGTCCATAGCAACCTGTCCATAGCAACCACTTCATAGCAACCAGTCCATATCAATCAATCCATAGCAACCACTCCATAGCAACCGTCCATAGCAACCGTCCATGGCAACCATCCATAGCAACCAGTCCATAGCAACCCGTCCATAGCAACCCGTCTATAGCAATCAGTCCATAGCAATCAGTCCATAGCAACCACTCCATAGCAACCGTCCATAGCAACCATTCCATAGCAACTGTCCATAGAAACCAGTTCATAGCAACCTTCCATAGCAACCAGTCCATAGCAACCAGTCCATAGCAACCCGTCCATAGCAACCCATCCATAGCAACCAGTCCATAGCCATCAGTCCATAGAAACCAGTCCATATCAACCCTCCATAGCAACCAGTTTTTGAAGGGGCATATAGGATGGTGCAGTTTTGATGGTGCAGTTTTGATGGGGTCGTTTTTGATGGAGCAGTTTTTGATGGGGCAATGGATCTAAATGGATCACACTGTTGGATCACATTTACATCTCCAGGGGCATCGTCTCCAGTCAGGAGTATTGGTGGAGGCAAGAACACGTCACACAATTTCCCCAGAAATTGTATCTTTTCTAGTTTCAATCTGTTGCTGCTCAACAAATTAAAACAACAATGCAGACAAATGTTGGAATTCATATACAGTGGAACCTTGGATTACATAAGCATAATCCATTTCAGGAGAATCATATCAAAGCGAGTTTCCCCATAGAAGTCAATGGAAACAAAAATAATTTGTTCCGCATTAAATTCTATGGCATGCAACATAGCATGTGGCCAGAGGTGGGGGCGCCGGAGAGCCTCGGAAATACTCCGAACAACTCGGCTGAACTCGGAAAACCCTCGGAAGGCTCTGAACTGAGTATTTACACGTATTTCAGAGTATTTTCAAGTATTTCTAAATAGCTCTGATTGGCTCTGGCACTCCCACACCTCTGGCCAAGCTGTGGCTTGAATCCTGCTCATTTTGTGAGACTGCTCTCGCAAACCGAGTCAGGATTTTCAAAAAATAAATGCCTGTTTTGTGAAACGCTTGTTAACTGCGTTACTCACAATCCTACATTTCACTGTACACTATATTGTCAAAAGTATTGGTACACCTGCCTTTACATGCACATGAACTTTAATGGTACCCCAGTCTTAGTCTGTAATGTTCAATATTGAGTTGGCCCACTCTTTGCAGCTATAACAGCTTCAACTGTTCTGGCAAGGCTGTCCACAAGGTTTAGGAGTGTGTCTATGCGATTGTTTGACCATTCTTTCAGAAGCACATTTGTGATGTCATGCACTGATGTGGACAAGAAGGCCTGGCTCGCAGTCTCCGCCCTAATTCATCCCAAAGGTATTCGATTAGGTTAAGGTCCAGACTCTGTTCAGGGCAGTCAAGTTCCTCCACCCCAAACTCACTCATTCATGTCTTTATGAATATTGCTTTGTGCACTAGTCCAAATCATTCGGTGGAGGTTGGGATTACGGTGTGGGGTTGTTTTTCAGGAGTTTGGCTTGGCCCCTTATTCCCAGTGAAGGGAACTCATAAGATGTCAGTATACCAAGACATGTTGGACAATTTCATGCTCCCAACTTTGTGTAAAACAGTTTGGGGACAGCGAGTTTGGGGTGGAGGAACTTGACTGGCCTGACCTCAATCCGATAGAACACCTTTGGGATGAATTAGAGCGAAGACTGCGAGTCAGGCCATCTCTTTCAACATCAGTGCCTGACCTCACAAATGCGCTTCTGGAATAATGGTCAAACATTCCCATAGACACACTCCTAAACCTCGTGGACACCCTTCCCAGAAGAGTTGAAGCTGTTATAGCTGCAAAGGGTGGGCCAACTCAATATCGAAATCCTACTGACAGGGGTGCCATTAACGTTCATGTGCGTGTAAAAGCAGGTGTCCCAATACTTTTGGCAATATAGTGTATGGGAATTACTTCATCTGATAGAAAGTTTGAAGTTATGTTCAGTCTCTTGATGCACAAACCCCTTCTACTATGTACAGCAGGCATGACCAAAGTCCGGCCCAGGGGCCAATTACGGCCCCCCTGGTGATTTAATATAGCCCCCCTGGGGATTTGAATATATATAGTCATTGCAGCCTCACGTGTGCCCTGTGCCCTGGGAGCCACAAAAGATGGATAAAAGATTTATCTGCGCTGCCTTGGAGGGGACAGGATGTGCGCCGTCAGATTACATAAAGACAATCTCCTGTTTACTCGACGTCATTTTCTGGGATGCCATTGGATGACTGTTCTGGTTATCAGAGGAGGCGGGACTTTGTATTAAAGAGGTCACGAGTAAACAAGAAATTCTCCTGTTTGTAATCTGACGGCACTTGTCCCTCCCCCTCCCTGTCCCCTCCGAGGCTGCAGATGGACATCAATCAGGCTGCACTGATAGCAATGGTAAGGCTGCATTCATGGCACATGTGAGGCTGCATTGATTGCAGTGGTAAGACTGCATTCATGGCAATGGTGAGGCTGCATTCATGGCAATGGTGAGGCTGCATTGATTGCAGTGGTAAGGCTGCATTCATGGCAATGGTGAGGCTGCATTCATGGCAATGGTGAGGGTGCATTCATGGCAATGGTAAGCCTGTGCGTGTTATACGCTGATAAATACAGTATATCCAAATAACACACCCAAGCTCAACCTCAGTCCTGAGCAGCGCTCGGGATTCGTTGGTGCCACAAAAGAGCTACAGTATATACAGTATATCTAAATAACACACCTGAGCTCATCTCTTCACCACACACAGCCACAAAGGCAAGATAATTCTTGTTGGGCAGTGTATTAGTGCTCGGGCAAACACACTTAGATAAAATTTTAATGTCAGGCAAAATAGTCGGCCCTCGAGCATGTTCACTTCATCAAATGTGGCTCTCTTTGAAAAAAGTTTGGACACCCCTGATGTACAGCAAGGTGTTACCGCTACTTACTGTTGCAGCTCGAAAGTTTCTCCAGTTACCTATTTTCTCATTGGATAGGCATCATCTTACTTGACCTAATTTGACCTACCTAAGCTCTTCCCCTCCAGTTGCAGTTGCTCAAAAAATTATATTAGATTAACAGCATTGCCCAATGCACAGGTTTGCTCCTTCCAATAACAGTTCTTTGAGCCTTCACTCTCTAATAGCAAAGTATTATGCCGCGTACACACAACCGTTTTTCATGGCGAGAAAAATGCAATTTTTTAAAATGGACATTAAAAATGATCGTGTGTGGGCTCCAATGCATTTCTTTAGACAAGAAAAATGGCCATTAAAAATTTAGAACCTGCTCTATTTTTTCTCATAGTATTTCACGTCGTCGTTTTTCTCGTCGTAAAAAATGGTTGAGTGTAGGCTTTAACGACAGGGAAAAAAAACGTGCATGATCAGAAGCAAGTTATGAGACTGGAAATTTGCATAATCAGCCCAAAGGGTGGCGCCTTTCGATTGAAACTTCCCCTTTATAGTGCCGTCGCACGTGTTGTACGTCACCGCACTTAGCTTGAGCATTTTTTATCACGATTGTGTGTATGCAAGGCAGGCTTGAGAGGAACCACATTGAGAAAAAAATTGTTTTTGTTTTCTATGACATTAAAAACCGTCGTGTGTAAGCTGCATAAGAAGAGGCTGCTGTTTTTATGACAGAGCAATCTGCGGTTCTGAATTAAAGCGACACTAAACTCATGTTTACACAAAATACATTCTATTTATACATGTATTCTTAACTCAAAAAATGCAGACTAAAGTAATCAGTTTGCTTCTTCCAATAACAACTCTTGGCATCCTCGCCAGCTAATAGTAAAGTGTTGGAAGAGGCTGCTGTTTTCATGATGACAGAGCGACTGGGCTGTCATGGATATGTAGTATGTCTGGCAGCTTACCTTTCTCTCCATGTGTTCATTAGAGGCCAGACTCTCTTATCTGGCTGCCTTTATCATTTCTCCTCTCTGTATGGCTCTACCCCAGGCCATCACAGGAAATCTATATTAACCTCTGCACTGCAGGTCTGCTTTGCTGATCAACGTTGTTTGTTAGCATTGTGTTCCTGCTTGCCGCGTGTTACGTTATCTCTGTGTACCGATTTTGGCTTGTCTCCAACTACTCCTGTTTGCCTGTGACCCTGACCCTTGGCCTGTCCCTTGGTTATCCTCGTCTGCTTGTTGTCCCGACCTCGGCTTACGCTTCACTATCCCTTGTGTCTTGAGTGGCTACTTCCCCTCTCTCCCTGCGGAGCGTGACCTAGGGGACTCTGGGAGCCGCGACCTGGATCCAGTTGCAGCGAAGGCCATCCTCACCACTAGCGGCTCTGGTAAATACCAACGGATCTTAGACTCCGCACCCTGGGGAATCTTGGGCTCAAGCTTCCTATAGGATCCCTGTTTGTGCCCCAGCGAACCTCTCCTCCATATCCACTCTGTGGTTCATCCGCAGCAGTCTGCTATAGGGTTTACTACCTTATGGTGCACCACTGCCTCCAACGGGGTGCACTTGTTATCTGACCACAGGTGACTTGACAGTTTGATCAGCCATGAACACGGCCGACGTGCCGCTTCCCGCAGATGATCCATTGCAGTGCAAAGTCCGCAGACTTGAGACTCAAGAATCTAATCAGACTCAAGTGATGCAATTCCTTCAGGATCTGGCTTCCTGCTTCGAGCAGCTCCAGCTTTGGAATGCCAAATCAGCTACCTCAAGTACAACCAGAGTCGCATTCACTACAACTGCCAGCTCCGTCCCGTTTCTCTGGGGACTCCAAGGCCTGCAGGGGGTTTCTTAGCCAATGTACTATTCATTTTGAGCTCCAGCCTTAACACTTTCTGTCTGATTGGGCTAAGATAGCCTATATCATTCCCCTCCTCTCTGGTGAAGCTTTAGCCTAGGCAGCCCCTCTGTGGGAACTGAATGATCAAGTGGTTTTTAGCCTGCCTGACTTCTTGTACCTTTTTCGGAATATCTTCGAAGAACCGGCTCGTGTCTCTTCAGTGGCCAGCACCCTTCTACGTCTCTGCCAGGAGTCTGCTTCTGTGGGACAGTATGCTCTTCAGTTCGGCATACTGACGGCTGAGTTGAGCTGAAATAATGAGGCCTTAGTAGCAACCTTTTTGCATGGCCTTTCTGATAGGGTGAAGGATGAACTAGCAGGAAGAACCATCACCACTAATTTGGGCAAAGTTATCTCCTTGTGTAACCAGATCGATATTCGCTTTCAGGAAAGGACCCTAGAAAAGCGACGCCGGCACTCCTTGGTCCTTGGTCAGCCTGAGCTTCCCTCTCTTCGACCCGTGGAGCATCTCCTGCCAGCTGAGGAACCCATGCAGCTGGGTCGGACCAGGCTATCTCCCGAGGAACGTGCTAGGCGCAGAACTCTGGGCCTGTGTCTCTACTGTGGGGGCAAGGGTCATTTTCGTGACACTTGCTCTCTTTGTCCCGGAAAAATGCTCGGGTTCAATACATCTGGAAGGTGGAGTATTGGACACAGAAATATCATTCTTACCTTCTCGTCTTCTTCTTTCTATGTTCCTTCATCTTGGTGCTTCTTCTCATTTGGTCTCGGCATATTTGGATTCCGGAGCCGCTGGCAATTTCATAGACTGGGAAATCGCATCGTCCATGAGACTTACCCTTTTGCCCCTCACCACGCCAATGGTGGTGTTGGCGATTGATGGCACTGTTCTCCCAGGGGGTCCTATCCGCTTCCAGACACTCCCTGTTAAGATGTCGGCAGGGACACTTCACCAGTAGGGATGAGCCGAACATACCCGCGTTCGGTTCGCACCAGAACGTTCGAACAGACCGCGGGTTCGCGCAAACATTTAGAACCCCATTGAAGTCTATGGGACTCGAACGTTCGAATTAAAAAACGATCATTTTAAAGACCAATATTCAATTTAATGTTGGAAAACGTTACGTGCGATTACACAGCAAACGTGCACTTACAGTAAATGCGCTTACGTGCGATTACACAGCAAACTTGCACTTACAGTAAATGCGCTTACGTGCGATTACACAGCAGACGTGCACTTACAGTAAATGCAGTAAATGCGCTTAATAGGCAGAAAAAAATATTCTGGAAAAAGATACCCCTGGGGAATAAAGCCCTTTAACCACTTAAGACCCGGACCAATACGCTGGTAAATGACCCAAGGTGTTTTTGCGATTCGGCACTGCGTCGCTTTAACAGACAATTGCGCGGTCGTGCGACGTGGCTCCCAAACAAAATTTGCGTCCTTTTCTTCCCACAAATAGAGCTTTCTTTTGGTGGTATTTGATCACCTCTGCGATTTTTATTTTTTGCGCTATATACAAAAATAGAGCGACATTTTTGAAAAAAACCCACTATTTTTTACTTTTTGTTAAAAAAAATCAAATAAACTAAATTTTAGTCAAACATTTAGGCCAAAATTTATTTAGCCACATGTCTTTAGTAAAAAAAAAAATCGCAATAAAAAAAAATAGCTACCTAGCGGGAACAGCGACACTAATACAGCGATCAGAAAAATGATCGCTTAGTGACGCTGGCAATAGGGAGTGAAAGGGTTAACTAGGGCGGTGATCAGGGGGTTAAAACTTTATTAGGGGGGGTGGGGGGGGCTATCCTGAACCTAACACTAACTGTTTTTTACACTGCCTGTCACACTGACACTAAATGCAGTGATTAGATCAATGCATTCAGTGACACTGTGACAGGGGAGTGGGGGGGGGCGATCACAAGGGGTTAATATGCCTATGTGAGTGTGTGTCAGTGTTGTGTTGGTGCACACTTACTTGTGGTGTCTTCTCTCATCAGCAGCGCTGGGAAACAGCGCTGCGATGAGAGATTACATCATTTCCTCCTTCCTGTGTAAACACAGGAGGAGGAAGTGACAGGATGGGAGCGCGCTCCCATTGGCTGGGAGCGATCGCGGGGGGGCGGGTATTCGCCGACATCCGCCCGCAGATCCAGGATCGCTCCCGGAGCCAGGGGGACCCCCGCACGCCGCGGAGGGGGTCCCGATGGGACCCCCGAACCGCACTTAGGCGGGGACGTAAATTTACGCCCTTGTGCCTGTACGTGCCATTCTGTGGCCGTATATGTGCGTGCGGGGGTCCTTAAGTGGTTAAATTCCGGTTGATGCGGCTATATGAGAGCTGGCCAGGATGAATCATCAATCAGAGGTGCACCCCGGCATTCCGGCCACCTCTCCCCCTGCGAGGGACAGATGGTAATGGAGCTGGAGGCTGCAGAGTGCACACAGAGGCTGAGCGGAGTCATCTTGGAATTTCCCTTCCCCAATGGCACCCACACTGACCTGTGTGCAGCAGCAGTTCAGTGTGATACAAATACAGCAGCAGTTAGTGTGTGTCTGTGTTGTAATAAGAAAAACGATCCATGCTGCTGAGTGTTCCTTCTTGCCCTGTGCTGTGTCTATTTACCAGGTGGCAGGTGCTATTCACTAGAGCACACTGACATCTGGTACATTGAATGCCACTCAGTGCACTCAGTGTATAGATATCAGTGTAATATATAGGGAATAGCACTTAGCCCTGGTTCACATTGGAGCAATTTGCCATGGGATTTGACATGCTAAATTGCATGGCAAATCAGCAGCAATTGCCGGCAATGGCACTGCCCAAATCGGTTCGATGCTGCATTTGTGGCGCCGCACTGATTCCCAAAAGTCGTTTCTGTACAACTTTTGGAGACTTCAGGGTACGATTTTCATAGACATCTGTGCAGCAACCCGCACAGATGTGTCTGAAATCGCTGCCAAACCCGCATGCGGGTATGAAATCATGCAAATTTCACACTTTCATTCCTGCTGTGACTGTCAGTGTGAACCTAGGCTAAGTGACTTTATTCCATATATATACCATATTTATTGGAGTATAACATGCACAGGCGTATTACACGCACCCTAACTTTAAGAGGGAAGTTTTAGGAAAAAAACTTTCCACGGCCCCCTGCGTATAACACGCAGGAACAGTTTACTCTCTATTTTTAGGATAAAAAAAGTCAGTGTTATACGCCAATAGTGCTATATATATATATCACTACCCACAAAGTAGCTGTTGGATTGTTTTGGGCGGCATGTTACCTCTATTTCCTCGCCGTCTAGGGTATCTGATGAGAGTTGAGAAAAAGTTCACACTTTAGACTTCTTTTTCTTTGCTTTATTTACCCATCGTGGTAAAAGAATAAAATAAGTAGTGTATAACTTCTGTCCGGAAACACTCCTGCTTCCAGCAACATAGCTTTCGTCGCCACTCTAGCCAGAGCAGGTATTGTGCACCTGGATAGACCTCTCTCACTAACGTAGCAGCCAGGATGTCACACGGAAACTTGGTAAAGTCTCTGCCACAGACCTTCCCAAAGATGAAGGTACATTCGGTCCAAAATCCTCTCAGCACAGGATGCACCCGGATTTCTCAAATTCTTGTGAACTTAGAACTGACAGGCGAACGTCATTCAGCCTTTCAGTAATGGTGCGTCCTTCGATGAGGTTAAAGGTCTCTCCTGAGATACCAGCCTCTTGCTCAGTGCTCTCCAAGACAGGTTCTTCATCGAGTGGCTTCCTCCCTCAGGACGGACAGCACAGAACCACTCTGCAAACATAGACCCAGTCTGACTACCAGGCCTATTTAGTAGATCACAACTCCAGACCAACGTGGTCCTGGATCCAGGAATTTTTGAACATGCACCCTGGCCAGGAGGGCCACTCACAGGGGGTGGTGGGACGACAGACCCAGGATCGACGACGACCTCGGACCAATGATGTCTGTCCCTTAAGTATTCCTCCCCAGCATGCACAGCGGGACAATCAACTCCCTCTGATTGTCTGCCGAAGGGGAAAACCCAAAAGACCTTGACCAGACTGCTGCCACCCTTGGTCTGGGATGGTAACAGCACCCCAGACAACAATAGTGGTCACTCACAGTACAGCCATGACTGAAACCGAGGCCCAGATTTTGTGAAAAATCATACAGTCTGAGTCAACTAACTCTCAGACTACCCTCTAAATTTAAAGCAGCGCTGGCTAGAAAGTAGCAGGCCGCTACATATATATATATATAATAACTGAAATGTATACACTGAGTGCTTTTCCCTAACACTGTCATCTGTACACTAAGAATGTTCCTTACATTGGTGGTCAGTGGGGAGAATGTCCCTTACATTGGTGATCAGTGGTAGGAATGTCCCTTACATTGGTGATCAGTGGGAAGAATGTCCCTTACATTGGTGGTCAGTGGGAAGAATGTCCCTTACATTGGTGATCAGTGGGAAGAATGCTCCTTACATTGGTAATCAGTGGGAAGAATGTCCTTACATTGGTGGTCAGTGGAAAGAATATTCCTTACATTGGTGGTCAGTGGAAAGAATATTCCTTACATTGGTGGTCAGTGGGAAGAATGTTCCTTACATTCGTGGTCAGTGGGGAGAATGTTCCTTACATTGGTGGTCAGTGGGAAGAATGTTCCTTACATTGGTGGTCAGTGGGGAGAATGTTCCTTACATTGGTGGTCAGTGGGAAGAATGTTCCTTACATTGGTGGTCAGTGGGGAGAATGTTCCTTACATTGGTGGTCAGTGGGAAGAATGTTCCTTACATTGGTGATCAGTGGGATCAATGTTCCTTACATTGGAAGTCAGTGGGAAGAATAATCCTTACATTGGTGGTCAGTGGGAAGAATGTTCCTTACATTGGTGGTCAGTGGGGAGAATGTTCCTTACATTGGTGGTCAGTGGGAAGAATGTTCCTTACATTGGTGGTTGTCAGTGAGAAGAATGTTCATTACATTGATGATCAGTGAGAAGAATGTCCCTTACATTGGTGGTCAGTGGAAAGAATGTTCCCCAGGGAGGTCAGGATCGGCACTGTGGACTATGGTATTTGTAGTGTGCATGGAGCAGTGCACATGACTGCAACTAATGTGCTTTATTTATTTTAAACATGTAGAAGTGAGAAAGGAAAGAAGATGTTCAGTAGCCCGCGGAAGACGTAGTAAGAAGTTTTTTTTTCTGAAATATAGATTAGAGGGCCATTAGGTAGTGAAGTGTATGGAAGCTCCTGTAGTTACTTGCTTTGGCAGTAGGTGATACTTTACCGTATTTTTTGTGGGTCCATGTTTTCCCTTTAAGCTATAAGAGGAATAGCACAGCAAACAAAGCGTTCCATTGTGACAAAACATGTCGGGGCTTGGTCAGCATCCGAACCAACGTGAGGTGATTAGGCGTGTGGCGTATCAAGCTGAACCAGAAACCAGGAAAGATAGACTCGATACAGCACGGTTGAGTGGTGAGACAGTTGTTAAGCTGATCGCAGGTCTGCCGCGACCACTATTTCACTGGTAGAGGAGATTGTGAACGCTTTGTTTGCTGTGATTCACTGCTTGTTTAAAGAGATATTTTGTGAGTGCAACTTTTGAAGATTTGTGCGTAGTGTTTTATTAAAACTGACCATTCGGTATTACACTATTGTGCATTCTTCCTTTTTTTCATTTATGTGGAGCTATTTGGATTACACTGTTTGGGACGAATTTCCTATCAAGTCTATGTGAGAGGTCCTGTTTATGCTTTTATGCCAAAACACGTGAGTGTTAGGCCTATTGTTCTGGTGAGTGTGCATTTTGATGGGTGAAGGATTCACTAAACACTCTTTTTGGTGTGGTGGAAGACTTTTGAAGATCCAAGCAATATACATAATTTATGAACTTTACGTTTATCACTGAATACTTTTTTCACGGGTTCTTTTATATAATTTCTTTATAGTATACACAGTAATTGTTTGTAGTTATATTCATTTATATTGATTGATTAACAATTATTTTTGTGATCTTTTGATTGTATACTTGAGAGGTTTATACACCTAATTCACTTAAGCGCTGCTATATATTTTTTTGACACTGAAATTAGGTTTAGTGGTCACTATATATATTTTTCACATATTGTTATCAGTGCAGTACATCGTCATCATATAACTGGTGTGGCAGTGATCAGGGACACTGACTGATAACAGTACGAAAAAAAAAAAAAAAAAATGTATTATTTTATTTTTATTTTTTATAATGTATATGTTATCAGAGATTGGCCAAGCACCCCCTGTTCGGTACACACTTTAAAAAGGGGGCCCACAGATTACCCCCCCCCCCATGTGAATGAGTATGGGGTACATAGTACCACTTCCTGTTCACCAAAAAGGTTTCAAAATGTAATAAAAACACAGAGACAGTTTTTGACAATTTCTTTATTAAATAGTAATAGTAAAATAGTTGTCTGGCACACTCCCTAGTGAACAGTATCAAATAGCAACCGAATCAGGACCTGCGTTACAGAAATTCATGGCCTGATCACGAGGTATAAGAAGGATTTAATGGGTGCCCACTTGAGGTCCACGCTATGTGCACAGCGGGACAGAAATTCATGGCCTGATCACGAGGTATAAGAAGGATTTAATAGGTGCACACTTGAGGTCTACGCTATGTGAACAGCGGGACCCCGTTCTGTTAATGGGAGTAAGGTAACAGAGGTACGCTGGATTGGTGGAGTGGGCGCAGGCTTAGCACATCCCTCCTAATGCAACATCTACCAAGTTACAGTGTGCAATGGCATGGGACAACATACTTCACAGAGGAACTATGTATGTTATTTTACTGCACACAGTGCAGGTTCATCTTTAAGTCAGTGTCATTAAATGCAGACCATGATTAACTCTCATTACAGGCTATATAGCCAAGCGTGCATGTTCACAAAGTCACTAAAACATTTGTTCTGTGTAGAGTGAAATATAACTGGTTGATCCTGCCTTCAGCTGTCCCTCCCATATTCTCTGTGTCCCCAGTGCAACCTGGGATTGCATAGACCAGCTGGTGTCCTCTACTGAGCATGCTCAATTTCAGTTCCCCTCTAAGCACTTAATTTCCTCCTTTTTCTCATCTGTGCAGCCCTCATGTCTATACAGGGAGTGCAGAATTATTAGGCAAATTAGTATTTTGACCACATCATCCTCTTTATGCATGTTGTCTTACTCCAAGCTGTATAGGCTTGAAAGCCTACTACAAATTAAGCATATTAGGTGATGTGCATCTCTGTAATGAGAAGGGGTGTGGTCTAATGACATCAACACCCTATATCAGGTGTGCATAATTATTGGGCAACTTCCTTTCCTTTGGCAAAATGGGTCAAAAGAAGGACTTGACAGGCTCAGAAAAGTCAAAAATAGTGAGATATCTTGCAGAGGGATGCAGCACTCTTAAAATTGCAAAGCTTCTGATGCGTGATCATCGAACAATCAAGCGTTTCATTCAAAATAGTCAACAGGGTCGCAAGAAGCGTGTACACAAACTAAGGCGCAAAATAACTGGCCATGAACTGAGAAAAGTCAAGCGTGCAGCTGCCAAGATGCCACTTGCCACCAGTTTGGCCATATTTCAGAGCTGCAACATCACTGGAGTGCCCAAAAGCACAAGGTGTGCAATACTCAGAGACATGGCCAAGGTAAGAAAGGCTGAAAGACGACCACCACTGAACAAGACACACAAGCTGAAACGTCAAGACTGGGCCAAGAAATATCTCAAGACTGATTTTTCTAAGGTTTTATGGACTGATGAAATGAGAGTGAGTCTTGATGGGCCAGATGGATGGGCCCGTGGCTGGATTGGTAAAGGGCAGAGAGCTCCAGTCCGACTCAGACGCCAGCAAGGTGGAGGTGGAGTACTGGTTTGGGCTGGTATCATCAAAGATGAGCTTGTGGGGCCTTTTCGGGTTGAGGATGGAGTCAAGCTCAACTCCCAGTCCTACTGCCAGTTTCTGGAAGACACCTTCTTCAAGCAGTGGTACAGGAAGAAGTCTGCATCCTTCAAGAAAAACATGATTTTCATGCAGGACAATGCTCCATCACACGCGTCCAAGTACTCCACAGCGTGGCTGGCAAGAAAGGGTATAAAAGAAGAAAAACTAATGACATGGCCTCCTTGTTCACCTGATCTGAACCCCATTGAGAACCTGTGGTCCATCATCAAATGTGAGATTTACAAGGAGGGAAAACAGTACACCTCTCTGAACTGTGTCTGGGAGGCTGTGGTTGCTGCGGCACGCAATGTTGATGGTGAACAGATCAAAACACTGACATAATCCATGGATGGCAGGCTTTTGAGTGTCCTTGCAAAGAAATGTGGCTATATTGGTCACTGATTTGTTTTTGTTTTGTTTTTGAATGTCAGAAATGTATATTTGTGAATGTTGAGATGTTATATTGGTTTCACTGGTAAAAATAAATAATTGAAATGGGTATATATTTGTTTTTTGTTAAGTTGCCTAATAATTATGCACAGTAATAGTCACCTGCACACACAGATATCCCCCTAAAATAGCTAAAACTAAAAACAAACTAAAAACTACTTCCAAAAATATTCAGCTTTGATATTAATGAGTTTTTTGGGTTCATTGAGAACATGGTTGTTGTTCAATAATAAAATTAATCCTCAAAAATACAACTTGCCTAATAATTCTGCACTCCCTGTAGAGTCAGATATATGGATGTATACATAATGGTAAATGACACTCCCCTCCCTCCTCCTCAATGTTCTCCTATGAATGAACTGGTAGAGAGACTTAAATATATTTTATGCCCTGCTAATGGAAATGGATAGGTGTAAAACTCTTCCTCTTTGTATGCAAAACAGGAAAAAAGTTTTGGCTGGAGGCTTTAAGTGACAAACGCTTTGCCTCATTAGGTAAATATTCAATAAAAGTTGGCACATGAACCTCAAAACAGCTTCAACAACTGCTGAATAATACTTATATATTATTTTGAATCCTTCCAATCTTTAAAAATAAAAAATAATAAAAAAAACCTCCCCATCACAAAAAAAGAATAATAAGCCTTCAAAATGCTATGGCCAGTTGAAGATCAGCAGGTAATCAGGTTATCAGCTAATTCTCTTTACATTTTATTCCTAAACTGCAAAAGCATTGGCAGAAAAACAGCTTGTGTGCCAGCACCCTTAGGAGATATAATGAAGAATACAGTAGAGAGCATTTTTAAAGCTTTAGGACAGGGGTACCCAACCTTTTGAAGAGTGAGGGCCACTTAAGCGACTTGGTAACAGGTCGTGGGCCAGAATGAGCGGAGCCCACTCTACTCTTTTTTTATTATCGGATTGGAGGTAGGCATTTGTGAACGGACATAAGTCCATTTGCATTTGCTACTCCTTAGAGCTGAATGGAGGGTCCAATTTGGTCGGACTGACCGTGTAAAAGGGGCCTAAGGCTGCTTTCACACTGATGCATGGTTGTTTTCCAGCACCGCGGGTGCAGCACAGTTCATCTGTGGCTTTCCTGCAGGAAAGTGCACCATCTCACAGGTAATAGAAGTCTATGGCTCAGTGCATGTAACCCGCAGGTGCAGATCAGTTTGAAAGCCCAGTAACAAACCACTGCAGAACACATATGCCCATATATACATTGGGAATTTAGTAATAAACGTACCTTTAATAACAGTATTTTATTCTATTCCATCCCAGAGCAGGAGGTCGCGGGCCACATCAGAGGGCTCCGCGTGCCACATGTGGCCCCCGGACCACTGGTTGACCGCCCATGCTTTAAGACCAAGAACATTAAAATTAAACAATAATCTATGGCATGGCCATTCTTATTTAATTCACATGTGAGAGGTAAAGTCATGATTAGAGATGCTATCTATAAAATATATTTCTATATCAAAGGTAAGAAAAGTCACTACTCTTCTCGAGGTTTCTGAACAATCCAAAAAAATGTAATACCAAAGAAGCCTGAATAAAGTAATTGTAAAAGTAGTTAATAATGTCTATAATCTATAACTAAGTAACCACTGACAGCAATAATCTTTTTAGCAGTTTGTAAGGGAACATTCAACTGACAATCAATGAAAGGGAAATTCTTCTCCACTGACCATGCATGTAAGAGGCTCTTGTTTTCCATTTCTAAATTTTCTTTATTTCAACCAAACAGAAAAGACAACAAGAAAGGAAGGTAAATCTTAATACATTTTCCGTACATCATTATAATAACATAATCATCTAATTGACCTATTCCTCCATCAGAATAGTGGTTATTTTCCAAAATTTAGTTCATAGTCACACCATTTTATCCATATTTACAATAAATCCCTTATTTATTTCTCCAAGTATGCATTTCCCTTTGGTCATGCATCTATAGGCTTGGTCTAGTCCAGTATTCTTAATACGGTATCTGTCTCTACCCCTTCCCCCCAGTTACCCCTAACGAGACAAGACAACAATGTAGACTACATAACCCAATAGCGGCAAGCAAACAACAAAAAAAAAGGGGACCATTTACGGGGAATCGGGGAATCCCCCCTCTCCACTGCGCCCCCCTTCTTCCCTGGACCCCCTAGCAGTATATTACTCCTCTAAAAACTCCCATAGGCGCCCCCCCCCCCTGAATTAATAAAGATGTTCCATGTGGACCATGTTTTCCGATAGGTCTCTTTTTCCTGTCATGCTGTCCATATCAGTTCTTCCATTTGATTAATTTGCTCTACTTTCTTAAGCCAAAGTCCTATTGATGGGGGTTGTCTTTGCTTCCAAGTGCCAGGTATACAAGCTTTGGCCGCATTTAAGAGATGGCATACTATCGTTTCCTTATATCTCTTTACTGGCATTTTTGTTTCATGTAATGAAAAAAAGGCCAGGTCATCAGGTATCTCTTTTTCCCAGAACTGCTGACTAATTCTCTGAACCACCCCCCAGAAATACTTGATTCTAGGGCATGACCAGAGAATATGTAATAACGTCCCAGATTCCTCACAGCATCTCCAAAAGCTAGACATAATCTCTGGAAAATGTCTGTGGAGGAGAACTGGTGTTCGGTACTATTGGGAAACAATTTTATAATTTGTTTCCTGTAACCTCATACACATTGAGGATTCAAATATGTTATATATTATACTGGTATGTTGTTCCTCTGAAAGGGTTCTGCATAAATTCAATTCCCATTTACCTAAAAATGGCAATTGGAAATCTTCTGATGGTCTAATCAACAGGTCATACATCTTCGAGAGAACATTAGAAAGTAATCCTTTCTCATTACAATATTCTTTGAATATTGTTAACTTCCACATGAAGTTATCAGGTGGAGGTAGAGTTTACAGGAAATGCCTCAATTGCGCCGCACGCCAGAAGTCTAGTTGGTATCGGTTGGAACTGGATGTCAGGGTTTGCCAGTTGGGCCATCCTGTTTCTAGGAAGTGGGAGGCCTGATATAACCCCTTTTCTAGTAATACCCTAAATGATTCTTTCCTCAGTCCTAGTGCAAATTGTGGATTTCCCAAGATGGGGAATAATGGGGACTCTAGTGTTGACAACTTCCCTTTAGAAATAATTTCATGGCACATTTTTTATCGTCGGGCCTATTAGTGGATGTGTCTTAACCGTAGATGGTAGTTCTTTATAGCACCAAGGTGCTCTATATAAAAAAGCCCTGCTCTGTTCTTGTTCCAAATTCGGCCACATATTTAGATCTCTGTGTCGGCACCAGTCAATTATTCGACTCAATATGGCTGCTTGGTAGTATTTGTATACGTCAGGTATAAATAATCCACCATATTGCTTAGGAAGAGTTAACAAGAATCTTCTGATCCTTGGGTGTTTCTGTGCCCAGATAAATCCAGAAAAAAGTGTATCAATCTGTTTAAAATATTGCCTAGGGATGGCAATAGGTAATGTCTGAAATATGAAATGTATGAAATCCCTTATGCATGTGAGGCTCTTGACCACCAATGTAAGGTGAGCTTCTCCACTGACCACTAGGGATGAGCCGAATGCCCTCAGGTTCAGTTTGCACCAGAACTTGCGAACAGACAAAGGGCCAGATTCAGCAAGACTTGCGCTGGAGTAATTCGATATGCGCCGCGTAACTGTGAAGATGCGCCGTCGTTTCTATGTGGCCGTACCCACCAAACTAGATGCGACAGAAAACGGGCCATTTCCGATCGGCTTAACTTTCGGACGCCAGAGTCTCATCAGCGCATAATTTCGCTTGGCGCATCAGTCGCGCCTATTGATTTCCCCTGTAAATATGCAAATGAGGGAGATTTCCCGAATCGCGAACGGATTAGCACCATACGCTGGCTACATGCGCCGCGCGTATCTCGTCCGTCCGGCGCAAAGTTATTTCTACAAATAGCTGCTTTATCTTTACTCCAGACGGCCACAGGTCAGCAGGAGAGCAGCTACAGCAGCGTTACCGACGATAAGAGCTAGCTGAGCACCCCCACTTGCAGGACAACACCTCTGTCCATGCTTGTCTGTCAACTTTTACAGCCATGGAGGAAGACATCATAGGTCTCCATAGCCGAGATGACGGCTGACAGCTCCTGGCCTTTAGAGTTCAGCTTTCTCCTGTGTGTTTGCGGGGAATGGGAGCAGCCATCTCAGAACAAAAGTAACTTCACTGCGGGGAGGGGGAACAGGATATACTTTAGTGCCGGAATGGCGCATCTACGGGCGCATTTAAACGCCCAACGGAACGCATTGCGCTGAAGTTTCCCGTGAAGTGGTGCCGACGGAAGTTGTGAGCATGCGCACAAGGGGGCCGAGTGAAGCCTCACTTACTGCGCATGCTCCGTGGATGATGCGATGAACGTAAGCCTCTGCGCTGGGCTCCGCCCATCATTTACATATGATCACACCCACTTCCACTTGCATCGGGTTACGCCAGCGCATTATCGTTACTCTGGCGCAAGTTTACGCGCAACTGCTATGTGAATAACAGTACTTGCGCCGAAAGTGTCGGCGGAGTAACGTAAATGAGAAACGTTACTCCAAAGTAAAGAAGCGCCCATCTACCTGAATCTGGCCCAAAGAGTTTGTGCGAACATTCGAACACTGTTAAAGTCTATGGGACACGAATGTGAAAAATCAAAAGTGCTAATTTTGAAGGCTTACAGGTGAAACTTGAAAAATTTGAATAGCGTGCAAAAGTTCATTTATTTCACTAATGCAACTTAACCACTTAACGACCGCCGCACGACTATTTACGTCCACAAAATGGCATGTACAGGCAGATGGACGTATATATACGTCCATGCCTACTAGCGGGTCAGGGGTCCGATCGGGACCCCCTCCGCTGCGTGCGGCGATCGGCTTACCTCCGGGAACGATCCGACTTGTTTCTGTCTGCCCGCTCGTGATCGCTCCCAGCCAATCCCGTGCGCCACCACCGTGTCACTTCCTCTGCCTGTAAAATGTAAACACAGGCAGAGGAAGTGATGCAGCTCTCATGAAGACTCACAGTGAGTCTGCACCAACACTACACTGACACCACACACATAGGCACATGTAACCCCTTGCGATCACCCCCCCACCCCCCTGTCACAGTGTCACTGAATGCAGTGATCATATATGTACTGATCACTGCATTTAGTGTCAGTGTTACAGTTAGTGTGACAGACAGTTAATGTTAGGTTCAGGGTAGCCCCGTACCCCCCTAATAAAGGTTTAACCCCTTGATCACCGCCCTAGTTAACCCTTTCACCCCCTATTGCCAGCGTCACTAAGCGATCATTTTTCTGATCGCTGTATTAGTGTCGCTGTTGCTGCTAGGTAGCTAATTTTTTTTTATTGCGATTTTTTTTTTTTACTAAAAACATGTGGCTGAACAAAAATTAAAAAATATAGGTTTTTTTTTTCAAAAATGTCGCTCTATTTTTGTTTATAGCGCAAAAAATAAAAATCGCAGAGGCAATAAAATACCATCAAAAGAAAGCTCTATTTGTGGGAAGAAAAGGACGCAAATTTTGTTTGGGAGCCATGTCGCACGTTCGCGCAATTGTCTGTTAAAGCGATGCAGTGCCAAATTGTAAAAACGCCTCTGGGCATTTAGCAGCATATTGGTCCGGGGCTTAAGTGGTTAAAAGGTGAAACTAATATATTAGATGGACTCATTACATGCAAAACAAAATAGTTCAAGCTGTGATTTGTCATAATTGTGATGATTATGGCTTACAACTCATAAAAACCCCAAATCCACAATCTCAGAAAATTAGAATATTGTGAAAATGTGCAATATTCTAGGCTCAAAGGCCCAGATTCAGGTACATCTGCGCATTATTGGACCGGCGTAGCGCACCACCTTTACGTTAGACTTGCGCAATGTAGCCGCGTAAGCTGGGAGGACTCCACTGCTGCTCTACTTGTATACAAGCATTTTTTATTCAGCTAAAATGTAAGTTTGATAGCTGTAAATAAATATTTTATTTTTCTACTTAAACGGGATTACGCTATGTGGCCACTTCTTTCTCTTATCTCTTATACAAACCATTTTCTATGAGAATATCCACTTGGGGATCGCACTCCCAGCTGGGCTTCATCCATCCATCCCACGGAGGTTCTGCTAACCATTCAAAGTATTGCCTTGCCAAGGAGCCCATTGTGATATCAGCTACTACAAGCCTACTTTGACTTTCAGTGGTGTAAGCCATCTGAAGTCAACTGGTTCTGGTAAGCCTGCATTGCTTTCGGTGGTGGGAACAACACAGTGGAGGAGTCATTATTTGTTATTCACCAATCATCAGATTGACTATTACTTATTTACATCAGGATTTGTTTTATTTTCCTTTCACGGGACATTATTGCACTTGGCAGTCAGTGGCCAATATTTTACACATGTCTTTCTAAAGAAATTAACAATCACTGTTGTTTTTCAATGTATATATGTTTCTATATGTGATTAATTGTATCCAACAACGGGTGTCATCTCACTAATAGATTATTTTCACACTGTTCATCACGCACGAGTTATACAGTGCTTGTCCCTGGATTTTCCAGGGTCCTTTATTTGTTTTACTCTACACAAAATGTGTTTATTCTTTTTTTGTGCTTCTGAGTGTCATTAACAGACAGTCACTTTAAGCGCTACACATTTCCTACACATTTAATTCTTTTTGCTTCTCTCATATGAGCCGTGTTAGCAGCTACCATTTAACCAAAATTGGCAGCGCGGGGTAATCATCTTCCTTTTAGCCGCGTAATCACCCTATTCACGTAGATTTTGCGCAGAAAATTGCGCATGCGTAACGTTATTTCAGAGGCGTAAGGCGGAGTAATACAAATTGGGAAGGACGTGGGCGGGTTACATTGAAATGAGCCGTGACCCCATGCAAATGAAGGGCCGGCCGGCTCGCGCATGCGCGCTTGAAGCAGACCATGTCGGCTCCGCTGTGCGCATGCTCACAACTCGGGAGCGGCGCAATCAGTGAAATTGGAAATGGACTAAGGACTACGCAGACAGCATAAATAGACAGACACAAACGCACTTGCATTGCAAAAGTACATCCCTTTGTCCCTTCCCATTTAACCAAGTGCTTTTGTCCTGTTGTTCGTTGCGTTGTGTTTTGTATTTGTCAGATTAGTGTTCTGTGTGATCAAGTGTTTGTTAGTAGATCTTTGAAAGTGTTTTTTGATAAGTGTTTGAGAGACTGTTTGTTTGATATATTTCTGTTCGTTTGTTTTCTTGCTGATTCTTTTGCTGTTTGTTTTTGTGACTGTTTTTTGCTGAGTGCTTGTGTGATTTTTTGGGTGTTAGTTTTCTCTTTGTGTGTGTTCTTGCTTGATTGGTTATGCTTGTTTTTGTGACTGATTTTTGTTGACTGGGAGTGAGTTTTTTTGGAAGTATGACAGAGAGAAAGCGAAAACTCAATTTTACTTTGGGGGAAAAAAGAATTCTTGCCCGGGCCATTAGCGATTATGGGCGTTTCCTCCACGGCCCAGACAGTGCCAACACCACCCCGGCCAGGAGGAGGGAGATTTTGGACCTCATCACTGAGCAGGTCAATTCAGCGGGGGAGGGGGAGACACGGACCCGGTCTGGGATTGACAAAAAAATGTATGACCTCCGGCGTCTGGTCAAACAGAAGCTGGCCAAAATGCTTGCCCATGCCAGGGGCACAGGAGGGGGCCCACTATGCCGTATTAGGCTGACAGCGGAGGAGCGTGCGGTGGCCCTGACCTTTCATCGGCATGAAGTTGAGGGCCTGCCCGGCTTTGACTCAAGTCCGGAGCCCGTGGTGCCAGGTAAGTATTTTTTTTAATATCAGGTGTGTAGCATGTGTGGGGGAGGGGGGGAAAGGGAATATGTGGCAAGTGTGTGGATCCTCCAACCTGTGAATGTTTTGTATCATCCACAGATGTGCAGTAGGGTGCAGGGCCATCTGGCCTGACCGCACCATCCCCAGGACAGCAGCCTAATGAGGCTCCCCCGACAAGGCCGGAGTCCGCGGAGGAGGTTGAACAGGAGGAGGAGGAGGTTGAGGAGGAGGAGATTCATGAGGAGGAGGAGTCCATGTCAGGCACTGGACTTTTGGTTTTTGAGGACTCTTCCCCTCTGGCTGGCAGCAGGCAGCCCTCCCTAAGGGGGAGCCCCCCCCTCCTCCCCCAACATGGCTCCCCTCCCAAGGGCCTCCCCTTCTCCCCGGCCACAAGCATCAGCTGGAGGCAGGAAGTCGTCCCAGAAGACCAGGGGGTGGCCGATCTCCTGCCCGCCACTCTGAGAAGGGACCAGTTCCTCCAGACCCACCATCTGGGACAGGTCAGCCAGACATTGGTGCGGATGGAGGAGAGCCTGTCCTCCATCAAGGATACGCTGGGGAACCTGGACTCCCACTCCCGGGCTTTCACAACCTGCCTAAACGAACTGCAGATGACATCAGCAGGCGTTGGGCAGGATGTGAGGGCCCTCACCCAGGCTATCCAGGCCAACACGGCAACACTTGGTGCTGCCCTGGACAGAATTGCCGTGGCCTTGGAGGGCAGGCCGCCAGGTGGGCAGAGATCAGGGGCTGCTCCTCCTTCCCCGGTTTTCCCCCTCCCCCATGAGTCTCCCCTGAGGAGCCGGGGCCGTGGCTCACGTCAAGGGCAATCATTTTTTCTCCCCCTTTTTTTTTTGGGCTGGAAATTTTTTGATTTTGCTGGTAATTTTTTTTTTTTGGGTTGTGAATGCTGTTTGAATGTGGGGGTGACATTCCTGCCAGAAAAGGGGTGTCACCCTCAATTTTGGTAGAGAAGGGTTCCCCAGGACCAGGGAGAAGTGATCCCCAGGTCCGTGTGAATGGTGTATGAATGTACAGTGACATAATTGGAGCCTTGGCGTGGCGTTGCTGCTCACAAGTCCAGCATGGTGGACTGGTGCCAATCCAATTTGATGTGGATGTGGGGTGTGTGTGCTAGGGACCACAGTGGTGTGCATGCATGCATTCTCATTGTGCCATGATTAATGTGTGTGTTTAACGTGCAAAGATGCCCAATGTGAGCTGTCTCCTGGCTGCTCTTCCCTCAGAAGACGGGGTATCCTCGGTTAGGGGGGGATTGTCTGGTTCAGGGGTCAGGTCATCACGTAGGTCAATCTGCAGGCCCTTTCTTACTGCAAAGTTGTGCAGCATGCAACAGGCACCGATAATATGGCACACGAAGTTTGGGGAATACAAGAGGGTACCCCCAGACTTATCCAGGCATCGGAAACGTGACTTCAGGAGGCCAAAGGTGCGCTCCACCACTGCACGTGTTTGGGCATGTGCTTGATTGTATCTTTCCTCTCCTGGGGTTTGGAGGTTCCGGAAAGGAGTCATGAGATGGGGTCCCAGTGGATATGCAGAGTCACCTGTCAGGGAAAAGACAGGAGGATGTTAGTCATGCATGTGCCCCTTGTGATGTGTGCATCATGGGGGGGGGGTACAGTCATGCCTGCCACACATGTCACTCACCAACCAGCCAGGTGGCCCCATACACGTTCTGATCGAATTCCATTCGGATGTGGCATTGATTGTATATGTAGCTGTACCCTGGGTGTTTGGCACGGACGTGCCATATGAGGCCTTGGGCATCGACTATCACCTGTACGTTGATGGAATGCCAATGCTTTCAATTGCGGTATATGTGCTCTGTCTCATGGGGGGGCTGGAGTGCCACATGTGTGCAATCAATGGCCCCCACGGTGCGTGGGAATCTGGCAATTCTGTAGAAATCTGTCATTGCCTTCAGCCGCAGGTCCTCAGTGGTGGGTTTGATGATTTGGTTGGCCATGCGTCTGAGGATTGCAGGGACAACCTGGTGCACACATCTGCTCACGGAGGATTGTGACATCCCAGCCACCACTCCACTTGTTCTTTGAAAAGAGCCACTGGCAAGGAAATGAAGTGTTGCCATGACCTTGACCAGTGGCTGCACTGCATGTGAGCGGTGTGTTGGGCTGGTGATGTCCTCCTGCAGGGTTGTGGTTAATTCCAGGATGGCATGAGGGGTGAATCTGAAGATGCGATACACCTCAGAATCACTCATGCCAAAGAGGTCTATGCGGGTGCGGTATATCCTCTCCCGTGCCATCCTCCGTGCCCTCCTCCTTCTTTGGTCATCTAAAGTCAGTAGTATAGCTATACGCGACGATGCCCCTGGCATGTTGGCATACAGATTGTTGTGCAACACGTGTGACTGCTGAGCTCCTTACTAACAGTGTTGCTTTATCTAACAAGTAGACTTTTTTTCTCTTTTTAGACCAGCTTTTATATGGTCTAATTTTAGACAGGACATTTTGCTGTTGCGCACACTGCATAGCCTGCGCTGCCCCAACGTTCTTTTGTGGATCCCCGTAAGTCCCTCATTAGCATATTTGACTAGCAAATCAATGGTCTGTCTAGCGCAGTTTTGCGCGGACGGATGCGCCAGTCTAACTAAATTACGCTGGACAAAAAAAAGTAGATTTTTGGATGTATCTCGTTCTGGGGATGCCGTGCATCGAAACGCACACGCACATTTAGACTTACGCCGCGTATCTCCTGTTGCGCAGGCGTAATCGCTCTGTGAATCTGGGCCAAAGTGTCCTACTCTAATCAGCTAATTAAGCCATAACACCTGCAAAGGGTTCCTGAGCCTTTAAATGGTCTCTCATTCTGGTTCAGTAGGAATCACAATCATGAGAAAGACTGTTGATCTGACAGTTGTGCAGAAAACCATCATTGACACCCTCCATAAGAAGGAAAAGCCTCAAAAGTTAATTGCAAAAGAACTTTGATGTTCCCAAAGTGCTGTATCAAAGCACATTAATAGAAAGTTATGTGGAAGCGCAAAGTGTGGAAGAAAAAGGAATGACCACAACCTGGAGAGGATTGTCAGGAAAAGGTCATTCAAAGGTGTTGTGGACTTTTACAAGGAGTGGACTAAGGCTGGAGTCAGTGCATCAAGAACCACCACACACAGACGGATCCTGGACATGGGCTTCAAATGTCGTATTCCTCTTGTCAGGCCACTCCTGAACAACAAATGACATCAGAAGCGCCTGGGCTAAAGAAAAACAGACCTGTTCTGTTGCTCAGTGGTCCAAAGTCCTCTTTTCTGATGAGAGCAAATTTTGCATCTCATTTGGAAACCAAGGACCCAGAGTGTGGAGGAAGAATGGAGAAGCACACACTGCAAAATGCTTGAAGTCCAGTGTGAATTTCCACAGTCTGTGTTGATTTGGGGAGCCATGTCATCTGCTGGTGTTGGTCCACTGTGCTTCATTAAGTCCAGGGTCAACGCAGCCGTCTACCAGGATATTTTGGAGCACTTCATGCTTCCTTCCGCAGACGAGCGCTGTTACATATACTACACTGAGTGCACTATATACTCTGAGCTGCAGTATATATACTATACGGACTGCACTATATACTCTGCTAAAAAATTGGATCTCAAGTTTTGGTGGTGCCAGAACACTGTAACCCCTCACAGTTACTCTTGTTGGGTGCAGGAACAGTCCCTGCTGTTAAATATTAGCAAATGGAAGGACGAAAACTGGACAGCCGCACTCCAAAATTACTTAAAATAAGTAGTCTTTTATTTTCAACTGTACACACAGTCACTGCAACCAACAAAATACAGTATGGCCGACGCGTTTCGCACTTACAGTCAGTGCTTAGTCATGGCCATGACTAAGCACTGACTGTAAGTGCGAAACGCGTCGGCCATACTGTATTTTGTTGGTTGCAGTGACTGTGTGTACAGTTGAAAATAAAAGACTACTTATTTTAAGTAATTTTGGAGTGCGGCTGTCCAGTCTTCGTCCTTCCATTTGCTATCATTAGCATTGCCAGCACCTTGGTGGTTCAACAACCCTTGATTGCACACGGGGCTCACCTGGAGCGGTGAGAAGTCTGTCTGCTGTTAAATATCATTTCCGAGGCTGCTTGCCCTCTTTTAGTGGCCTGTGAGCATCTGCCTCTCCTTGGAGGCCTTCCTGACATGATGGGTATTTTTTTTAACACCGCACTACACTTTGTACACTGCCTAAAGTGTATTTGAAACTTAACACACTGTATTATATATTATGTACACTGAATTGTATATATATAGATACTAGGGGTGTGTGGTGAAAATTGTGCTTCCCTATATTGATATTACTAGGCGATTTACCTTCTATCGCCACTAGGTGGTGCGTTTCCCTACAAAGGTAATCCACTCCTCTGTGTTCAAATATGTAGTACAAAATATATAAATATATAAATAAATTTACAAAAACCGTGAAAAATGTGAAAAAACCTTATCAGGTAATACACTAAGAAAACTTATATCTCTAATTGTGCATAAGTCAAAAATTCCATGGGTAAAAAGTTCTTATAAAGTTCATATAGTGGATGGTCCAATTATTCCCTTTTCTTGTGTAATTGGGTGTACTTATGCCGGTGTGTTCCTCTAAGGAACTATGCACAATTAGAGATATACGTTTTCTTAGTGTATTACCTGATAAGGTTTTTTCAAGTTTTTCACGTTTTTTGTAAATTTATTTATATATTTATATATTTTGTACTACATATTTGAACACAGAGGAGTGGATTACCTTTGTGGGGAAATGCACCACCTAGGGGCGATAGAAGGTAAATCGCCTAGTAATACCAATATAGGGAAGCGCAATTTTCACCACACACCCCAAATCCACTTGGAACAGGATACCAGATTGGTAACCTGACCCATTTTTTTCTAAATTGCTGCACACCCACTAACCACTGGATATTCCACTTGCGCCAACCACACGCACACAAAATATATAGATACTAGTCTGACTGTATATATATATATATATATATATATATATATATATAAAAAAAATCAAATGCACTGCCACTAACTTACCTGCCTGCTTAATCTAGCTCAGTCTCTCTATTGCTGTCCACTATAACACTTTATACGAGCGATGTGTAAGCAGCTTTATATAGCGTGGGGCGTGGGCTTAGTCCTCCTGAGCCATGATTGGCCAAAGGCACCCTGCCTTTGGCCAATTATGTCTCTCGCTGAGGAGCGTGCTGTGATTGGCCAAAGCATGCAGGTCAGGTGTATGCTTTGGCCAATCATCATACAGCAATGCACTGCGATCTCGCAGTGCATTATGGGGCATTTCCACGGAGCTCAAATTTCCATAAAGTTCGCTGTTTGGCGAACGGGCGAATAGCTGATGTTCGAGTCGAACTTATGTTCGACTCCAACTCAAAGCTCATATCTACGGACCACTAATGTAAGAGGCCCTTCTCTGCTTACCACCAAAGTAAGGTGACCTTCTCCACTGACCACTAATATAAGAGGCTCTTCTCGACTGACCACCAACGTTAGGAGACCTTCTCCACTGACCACAAACATAAAAGCTCTTCTCCACTGATCACCAACATACTGTATGGGGAATTGTGCATTTTTTACAGTACTGCCTGCTTTTGCATTTCTTTTCTGACCATTATTAGTATTAGTTCAATTTTAGAGCTGTAAATAAGACCATTTTTAGTCTGTTATCAAAAGGGTAAGACTATACAGTAGGTGACTGGGATATTGTGTCAATCTCGCTCCCTTTCTCGGCGAGATTGACCACCTACGAGCCCCATCGCGGGAGCCAGCGCCGAGCTGGCTTGCCGCGATGGAGAGCGAGCGCGTCATAGAAGCGACGGGAATCCGACGCGGATTCCCGCCAATTCTACACGTGGGCGGAGTTTGTTATGAATCCTGAAGGAGAAATCCCCGCCGGATTTTTAAAGAAAAATCCGGCATGGGTTCCCCCTCAGGAGCATAACGGGCCCTTAGGTCGGTTACGGGTTGTAAGGAGACCCCCTACGCCGAAAAAACGGCGTGGGGGTCCCCCCACAATCCATAACAGACCCGTATCCAAAGCACGCCGGCCGGCCGGTCAGGAAGGGAGTGGGGGCGAGCGAGCGCCCCCCCCCTCCTGAGCCGTACCGGGCAGCATGCCCTCAACATGGGGGGGTCAGGTGCTCTGGGGTAGGGGGCGCACTGCGGCCCCCCACCCCAGAGCACCCTGTCCCCATGTTGATGAGGACAGGGCCCCTTCCCGACAACCCTGGCCGTTGGTTGTCGGGGTATGCGGGCGGGAGGCTTATCGGAATCTGGAAGCCCCCTTTAATAAGGGGGCCCCCAGATACCGGCCCCCCACCCTAAGTGAATGAGTATGGGGTACATTGTACCCCTACCCATTCACCTGCAAAACAAAAGTTTAAACACAAATAAACCACACAGTGTATTGAAATATTTTATTAGTTGGCCGCCGGGGGGGGGGGTGTGTATGATCGCTTTTAGAAAAGCGCCCCCCTCCGGCGGGCTTCTGTGGGGGGGTGGGTGCCGCCGTCTGGTTCTTTTCCGCCGCCGGGGGGGGCGCTTTGATAAAAGCGCCCACCACCCGGCGGGCTTCTTTCGACGTCTTCGGCGGCTGGGGGGTCTTCTCCCACTCTCCGGGGTCTTCTCCCGCTCTCCGGGGGTCTTCTCCGCTCTCCGGGGGTCTTCTCCGCTCTCCGGGGGTCTTCTCCGCTGTCCGGGGGTCTTCTTCTTCTTCAGGACTCGCCGCCGCTATCTTCGTGTGTTAGCTCAATTACTAGCGGCGGCGGTCCCCTCTTCTGCGACGTCGGCGTCTTCTTCTTCTTCTTCTGCTGTCCAGATGTTGACGCGACGCTTCCTCCCGCTGTTATGCCCGGCGCGCGGCTCGCAGCGAAATATATAGGCCTGTCTTGTGACGTCGCAGTCCCATCATGCTCCGGTAGGTATCACGTGGTACCTACCGGAGCATGATGGGACTGCGACGTCACAAGACAGGCCTATATATTTCGCTGCGAGCCGCGCGCCGGGCATAACAGCGGGAGGAAGCGTCGCGTCAACATCTGGACAGCAGAAGAAGAAGAAGAAGAAGAAGAAGAAGACGCCGACGTCGCAGAAGAGGGGACCGCCGCCGCTAGTAATTGAGCTAACACACGAAGATAGCGGCGGCGAGTCCTGAAGAAGAAGAAGACCCCCGGACAGCGGAGAAGACCCCCGGAGAGCGGAGAAGACCCCCGGAGAGCGGAGAAGACCCCCGGAGAGCGGGAGAAGACCCCGGAGAGTGGGAGAAGACCCCCCAGCCGCCGAAGACGTCGAAAGAAGCCCGCCGGGTGGTGGGCGCTTTTATCAAAGCGCCCCCCCCGGCGGCGGAAAAGAACCAGACGGCGGCACCCACCCCCCCACAGAAGCCCGCCGGAGGGGGGCGCTTTTCTAAAAGCGATCATACACACCCCCCCCCCGGCGGCCAACTAATAAAATATTTCAATACACTGTGTGGTTTATTTGTGTTTAAACTTTTGTTTTGCAGGTGAATGGGTAGGGGTACAATGTACCCCATACTCATTCACTTAGGGTGGGGGGCCGGTATCTGGGGGCCCCCTTATTAAAGGGGGCTTCCAGATTCCGATAAGCCTCCCGCCCGCATACCCCGACAACCAACGGCCAGGGTTGTCGGGAAGGGGCCCTGTCCTCATCAACATGGGGACAGGGTGCTCTGGGGTGGGGGGCCGCAGTGCGCCCCCTACCCCAGAGCACCTGACCCCCCCATGTTGAGGGCATGCTGCCCGGTACGGCTCAGGAGGGGGGGGGCGCTCGCTCGCCCCCACTCCCTTCCTGACCGGCCGGCCGGCGTGCTTTGGATACGGGTCTGTTATGGATTGTGGGGGGACCCCCACGCCGTTTTTTCGGCGTAGGGGGTCTCCTTACAACCCGTAACCGACCTAAGGGCCCGTTATGCTCCTGAGGGGGGAACCCATGCCGGATTTTTCTTTAAAAATCCGGCGGGGATTTCTCCTTCAGGATTCATAACAAACTCCGCCCACGTGTAGAATTGGCGGGAATCCACGTCGGATCCCCGTCGCTTCTATGACGCGCTCGCTGGAATGTACTTTTACTATTCCAGCGAGTGCGAGATGTCGGCAGCCTGTCGCCGAGATTCAGCACGATGCTGGCGTGCTGAAAACACATTCTCGGCGGCAGGCACTGTAGATGCATCAGGAAGTGCATTGAAGAGTACCTGGTTACTCTTACGTAGAAGCAACTATTTTGTGGATTGGGCTTTTATTCAGATTTCTTTGTGCAGGGTTTTATGTACGCTTCAGGTTTTTAATGTTTACAGTGTATAGCACTTTGTAGACATATGACTTGATATAGTACTATTATTTCTCTACTAACAGTAATGTAGTACCTTCAGAGATAGTACTGTCATTCCTCTATTAGCAGCAATGTAACTCCTTAATTGAGAGAACTGTGATTCTTTCAGTACTAGTACTATAGTGCTTCTAATAAAAGTTCTGTCAAACCTCCAGTGATAGTACGTTATAAATGATGATGAGTGAACCTGAGCAAAGTTCAGTGGCTAAACAACTGAAAAAGTCTGAAGACGCTTTGAGAAAAACACACACGGATGTCAAACTGGGAGCAGCGGCTGTGTCTGTGCGGGCAGTGCATCCCAATATAGATCAATATGACAGCCTGCGTGAGGTTGTATGAAAAATATGTGCATCCCTATGTAAGTAAACACGGCCCTGGCACAAGCATTTGCTCTAGTACGCCCTGTCTGAATGAGGCCTAATTCTTGCCTATTGAAGATTGTGCCATGTCCAGATAGCAAGGATAACTTGCCACAAATTTGTGGCAGTGTTGAATTGTAAGTCTTGTTAATTTGCTGCACATTTTGACTGGCAAGTTTTACACTTTCATAGCACTTGGAGCATAAGATCTAGTTGACACTTTTCCAAATTCAGCCACAGTGCCCCCTGTGGTGGGATGACTATTGCACAATATAACTTAAACACTTAAGCCCCGGACCAATATGCTGCTAAATGCCCAAAGGCGTTTTTACAATTCGCCACTGCGTCGCTTTAACAGACAATTGCGCGGTCGTGCGACGTGGCTCCCAAACAAAATTTGCGTCCTTTTCTTCCCACAAATAGAGCTTTGATGGTATTTGATTGTCTCTGCGATTTTATTTTTTTGCGATATAAATGGAAATTTTAGAAAAAAAATTATATTTTCTACTTTTTGTTATAAGAAAAATCGAATAAACTAAATTTTAGTCAAACATTTAGGCCAAAATGTATTCAGCCACATGTCTTTAGTAAAAAAAAAATCGCAATAAAAAAAAACTAGCTACCTAGCGGGAACAGTGACACTAATACAGCGATCAGAAAAATGATCGCTTAGTGACACTGGCAATAGGGGGTGAAAGGGTCAACTAGGGCAGTGATCAAGGGGTTAAAAACTTTATTAGGGGGGTAGGGGGCTACCCTGGACCTAACACTAACTGCCTGTCACAGTAACTGTCAACTGACACTAAATGCAGTGATCAGTAAATATATGATCACTGCAATCAGTGACAGTGTGACAGGGGGCTGGGGGGGGGGGTGATCGGAAGGGGTTAATGTGCCTATGTGTGTGGTGTCAGTGTAGTGTTGGTGCGACTTACTGTGTGATGTCTTCTCTCCTCTCGGCGGATTGAAAATACCGCCGAGAGGTGAGCTGAGATCACTTCCTCTGCCTTTGTTTACATTATACAGGCAGAGGAAGTGCACTGCAGGGAGGGAGTGGATTGGCTGGGAGCGATACGGAGGGGGCGGACAAAAACGAACATCCGCCCCCTCATCCTGGATCGCTCCTGCAGCCACGAGGACCGCCGAAAGTACCGGGGGAGGGGGTCCGATCGGACCCCCGACCCACGTCTAGGCAGGGACGTACAGGTACGCCAATGTGCCTGTCCGTGCCATTCTGCCGACGTAAATGTACATGCGGCGGTCCTTAAGCAGTTAACCAGACACACTTGCAAAATGTTTGCCAAGAAAGTTGATCTGGAGTCATGCAATGTGGACTTGCTGTTAGACCCCTTTCACACTGAGGATCTTTGTAGGTGCTATATTGCTAAAAATAGTGCCTAAAAAGCGCCCTGAAAGTGCCGCTGCTGTCTCTCCAATGTGAAACCCCCGAGGGTTTTCACAGTGGAGTGGTGCGCTAGCAGGATGGTAAAAAAAAGTCCTGCTAGCAACATCTTTGGAGCGGTGAAGGAGCGGTGTGTATACCGTTCCTCCACTGCTCCTGCCCATTGAAATGAATGGACACTGCGGCTATACTGCCGGCAAAGCACTGCTGCATCGCCACTTTGCGGGTGGTTTTAAACCATTCTCGTCGCTAGCGGAGGTAAAAGTGCCCCGCTAGCGGCTGAATAGCAGCGATTTACCATCAACACACCCACCGCCCCAGTGTGAAAGGGGCCTAATTGTATAACAAACTTGTGGAGTCTGGTAAGTCTGGCAGTAGCTTAGCAAGTCATTTTCAAACTTGCAGCACAATTGCTTGCTATCTGGGTGACTGCTTCCCCAGGTTTCCTGTTTCAGGGTTGCTCCTTTCTTTTCCAGCATCCTATAGAGCCACCCTTTCATTCAAAATATAGAGTTATATCTCTCTACATTGTGTGCAGCAATAAATACACATGGATAGAACAAAGAAAAATGATTGGCGCAAAAATTGGTACAGAGGCACACCGTGATCAATAAAAATGGTGTCAGAAAACATACATGAAAAATCCTGGATAAATCAGATACAGAGTGTAAAAACATAGGGCCAGATTCACGTACATCGGCGCATTTTTTGACTGGCGTAGCGCACCTCCTTTACGTTAGACTGCCGCAATGTAGCGGCGCAATCACCGTATTCTCGATTGATTTGCGCAGAAATTAGCGCCTGTGCAACGTAATTTCAGAGGCGTAAGGCGGAGTAATTTAAATTGGGAAGGACGTGGGCGTGTTACATTGAAATGAGCCGTGACCCCATGCAAATGAGGGGCCGGCCCAGTTCGCGCATGCGCACACGAAGCAGACCATGGTCAGCACCTCTGTGCGCATGCTCACAACTCGGGAACGGCGCAATCAGTGAAATTGGAAGTGGACCAGGGCAACTTAGTGAACTATGCAGACAGCATAAATAGACAGACACAAACACACTTCCTTTGCAAAAGTACATCCCTTTGTATCCCTTCCTATACAGCAAGGTGCTTTTGTTCTGTTGTTTGTTGCGTTGTGATTTTTCTTTGTTATATTTGTGGACTGTTTGATCTAGTGTTTTGTAGAATATATTTGATAGTGTTTTTTGGTGACTGCTTGTGAGACTTTTTGGTTTGATAGATTTTTGTTTGTTTGTTTTGTTGCTTGATTTTTCCTGCTTGTTTTTGTGAGTGATTTTTGCTGATTGTTTGGGAGAGAGTTTTTGTATGAGTATGACTGAGAGGAAGAGGAAGTTGAATTTTACTTTGGGGAGAAACAAATTATTGCCCGGGCAATTAACCAATATGGGCGTTTCCTCCACGGCCCGGAGAGTGCCAACACCCCCCGGCCAGGAGGCGTGAGATCTTGCAGCACATTACTGACGAGGTGAATGCAGCGGGGGGGGGGGGGGGGAGACCCGGACACGGTCGGGGATTGAAAAGAAGATCAATGACCTCCGGCGTCTGGTCAGAAAGAAGCTGGCCAAAATGGCAGCCCATGCCAGGGGCACAGGAGGGGGCCCACCATGCCCTGTTAGGCTGACAGCGGAGGAGTGTGCGGTGGCCCACACCTTTCATAGACAACAGCTGGAGGGCCTGCCTGGCTATGACTCCAGTCATGAAGGCTTGATGCCAGGTAAGGTTTTTTTGCCCTATCAGGTGTGTAGCATGTGGGGGGGGGGGTGAAAGGGAATATGTGGCAAGTGTGTGGATCCTCCAACCTGTGAATGTTTTGTGTCATCCACAGATGTGCAGGAGGGTGCTGGGCCATCTGGACTGACCGCATGATCCCAGGGACAACAGCCTGATGAGGCCCCCCGACAAGGCCGGAGTCCTCGGAGGAGGTTGAAGAGGAGGAGGTTGAGGAGGAGGAGTTTGAGGAGGAGGATGTCATGTCAGCCAGTGGATTGTTGTTTTTTGGGGAGTCTTCCTCTCTGGCTGGCAGCAGCCAGCCCTCCATAAGGGGTAGCCCCTCCCACTCCTCCCCCAACAGGGCTCCTCTCCCAAGGGCCTCCCCTTCTCCCCGGCCACAAGCCTCAGCTGGAGGCAGGAAGTCGTCCCAGAAGACAAGGGGGGTGGCCGAGCTTCTGCCCGCCAATCTGAGAAGGGCCCAGGCCCTTCAGACCCGCCATCTGGGACAGGTCAGCCAGACTTTGGGGCGGATGGAGGAGAGCCTGTCCTCCATAAAGGATACGCTACAAACTGCCTAAACGTACTGCAGACTACAACAGCAGACGTTGGGCAGCATGTGAGGGCCCTCACCCAGGCTATCCAGGCCAACATGGCAACACTAGGTGCTGGCCTGAACAGAATTGCCGTGGCCTTGGAGGGCAGGCCGCCAGGTGGGCAGAGACCAGGGGCTGCTCCTCCTTCCCCGGATTACCCCCTCCCCTCCCCATGAGTCTCCCCTGAGGAGCCGGGGCCGTGACCGTGGGCGCCCCAAGCGTGGCTCACGCCAGCGGCATTAATTTGTTTCCCCCCTTTTTTTTTTTTTTTATGTGTTTTTTTCCGGGAAATTATTTTTTTTGCTGGACATTTTTTTTTTGTGTTGTGAATGTTTTTGGAATGTGGGGGTGATATTCCTGCCGGAAAAGGGGTGTCACCCTCAGTTTTGGTGGAGAAGGGTTCCCCAGGACCAGGGAGAAGTGATCCCCAGGTCCGTGTGAATGGTGTATGAATGTACAGTGACATAATTGGAGCCGTGGCGTGGCGTTGCTGCTCACAAGTCCAGCATGGTGGGCTTGTGCTAATCCAATTAGATGAGGATGTGATGTGTCTGTGCTAGGGACCACAGTGGTGTGCATGCATGCATTCTCATTGTGCCATGATTAATGTGTGTGTTTAACGTGCAAAGATGCCTAATGTGAGCTGTCTCCTGACTGCTCTTCCCTCAGAAGACGGGGTAGCCTCGGTTAGGGGGGGATTGTCTGGTTCAGGGGTCAGGTCATCACTTATGTCAATCTGCAGGCCCTTTCCTGCAGGCTGGTGTTGGGCTCCTGCAGGGTTGTGATTAATTCCAGGATGGCATGAGGGGTGAATCTGAAGATGCGAGACACCTCAGAATCTCTCATGCCAAAGATGTCTATGCGTGTGTGATATATCAAGTGAAGAGTGAGGGGCTTGTATCAGATTAGATTATTATATCCATCAAGGTTTTAAAGGGCTATTGAAAGATAGATGTTATGTATGTATGTTATGTATTGATGTATATATGTATGTATATTTCTGCTCAAAATGTTTATAAAAGCAAAGAAAAAAAAAATCCTCTCCCGTGCCCTCCTCCTTGCCCTTCTCAGTGCTCTCCTCCTTCTTTGCTCATCTAAAGTCAGTAGTATAGCTATAAGCATGGATGCCACTGGCATGTTGGCATACAGATTGTTGTGCAACACTTGTGACTGCTCAGCTCCTCACTAATAGTGTTGCTTTCTCTGACATGTAGACGAATTGTCTAATTTTATACCACCTTTTCTATTGTCTAATTTTAGACAGGCCGTGCAGCTGTTGCGCACAGCGCGTAGCCTGCGCTGCACCAACGTTCTTTTGTGGATCCCTGTAACTCCCTCATTAGCATATTTGAATAGCAAATCAATGGTGTGTCTAGCGCAGTTTTGCGCGGACGGATGCGCATTTCGTTTTGGGGATGCGGAGCATCGAAACGCATGCGCAAATTTAGACTTACGCCGCGCATCTCCTGTTACGCCGGCGTAATCGCTCTGTGAATCTGGCCCAAAGTTAATAAAGTCCATGGAGTGCTCCCTTGAGAGTGAAGCAATTCTCTGGAAGACAATTCACCTTGTTGTTATTCCTCCTGTTATATCTTTAATACCTAATCCTATGCATGGAGCCCACCTAGGGCTGATGAAAATGTGTATCTATACAGTGAATTGATGGCACCATCTCTCTACTGTATGTCACCCTTACTGAGGTTCCCTCCGGCACTGAGATTTAGTATATCCCAAGCCAAAACTTTTTGTCAGGTTTGTCAGATTGTTTTGTGTGTGTGTGTGTGTGGTGGGGGGGGGGGGCATAACACTGTGTTTTATGTATTTATTTTTTGTTCTGATTACCTTCAGCCAACTGGTGAAAGGTGATCCATGACATTTATGTAACCGTTACTATGTTTCAAGTAGAGATACATAGGTTCCCCTGTGGGTAGATAACACATAGCATAGTGCATTGTGCAGTGGGAGTCCTTTCTTGAAAGTCATTATGACTTTACTTTCAAGCAATTCAACTTTTACGTAAATATTTTTGATCTAAGTATTTGCTATTCTTTTTGCTCCTCTGTTACCTTCTGATATCTTCGCCAGCATTAAGCTAAACCCATTCTTGGCTAGAAGGCTTCTCTTGAGTTGTTCTCATGAATAACCAAATACCATCACCTCCAACCACTGTCAACACCCAACGCTCTTTTTATCTTATGGTCACCCATTACCTAACTGTCTAGACTCAAGAGGGAGTCAATTCATTCAGGCTTGGTCCAGCTACCCGCATGTAAGCAGCATGTAGATTTTCTATCCCTTCTGATTGACTGTTAATCCTGACAGCACCTGGCCAGCAGGATCAGGAACCACCCAGTGACATGAGTTTTTTACTCAAACTGACTGTACACAACTATCATCATAAGTCTGTGGGTAAATCTGGAACCTCAAACAGACAAGACCTTCTTCTGTGCCACGTTTCTACACACATTTTGTTTAGTGTTTATAATTTATACACCTTTATTTTTTTAAATTCGAAATGTTTTTAGTTTCTGTTTGCAATACATAAATATCATACATCCCATACCTAGCACTTTTACGCACAGACATGACATAAAAGGGGAGAAACAGACTAACAAGGGTAAATGCCAGTGTGATGGACCCCCCATACTCAAGATGAAGGGCCCCTCTGTCCGGTACCACACAATCCAAAACCCCTTAGCTTTCCCATTCACTTGTCATAGCTCAGTGTAGGGTAAAACATCAGACAGTTTATTAGAACCAGAATATAAAGCCTTGTACACACTATCAGTCCATCCGATGAGAACGGTCTGAAGGATCGTTGTCATAGGTTAACCGATGAAGCTGACTGATGATCGGATGTGCCTACACACCATCAGTTAAAAAATGATTGTATCAGAACGCAGTGACGTAAAACACAACGACGTGCTGAAAAAAATGAAGTCCAATGCTTCCATGCATGCGTCGACTTGATTCTGAGCATGCGTGGATTTTTAACTGATGGTCGTGCCAACTAACGATCGGTTTTGACCTATGGGTTAGGAATCCATAGGTTAATTTTAAAGCAAGTTGGCTTTGTTAACTAACCTATGGGGCCCACACACGATTGGTTTTGACCAATGAAAACGGTCCATCAGACCGTTATCCTCTGGCTAACCTATCGTGTGTACGAGGCCTAAGTCTTATATACAGTAAAAGAGGAGGTTCTTACATCCTTCTCATATTACTCTAGCAATATTCCTGTAACCAGAAACATTAATTAACATGAGCTAATAAACAAATCCCTTAAAGCAGCCAATGTAGCTCCCTAACTACAATACACATTATCAAACATATCAACACAGAATTCCTTAATACAATTGCACGGTTAATTAGCACAAGCAACAATGGGTGAAAGACTCTAAGGCCGCGTACACGCGATCAGACCGGTCTGATGAAACTGGTCCGACGGACCGTTTTCATCGGACCAGGCTGAAGTGGTCTGATGGTCTGATGTGTGTACACACTATCGGACCAAAAATCCGATCAGACCAGAACGCGGTGACGTAGAACACAACGATGTGCTGAAAAAACTAAGTTCAATGCTCCCAAGCATGCGTCGACTTGATTCTGAGCATGCGCAGGTTTTTGGTCCGATGCTTTTGCGTACTAACCATCGAACCTGTCCAACGGACAGGTGTCTGTGAGACAGATTTTAAAGCAGGTTTTAAAACTTTGGTCTGACGGACAACGTTCCGATGGGCAGTACACACCATCGAACTGGTCCGATGAAACTGGTCTGCAGACCAGTTTCATCGGACCGGTCTGATCGTGTGTACGCGGCCTAAGAAGTTATCTTAGACTCATTTACATTAATACGGACAACAGATAGACAGGTGGCTGGAGTTGACATCAGCATATTCTAACAGTATGTGTCCCAACATTATGAATCCTTCACTATTTCTAATATGACATATACATGGTTCCTAGAGTCTGTGTGTCTTGGGGGAACATGGACCTGAATCCAAAGTAACACCACCTCAAGGGTCCCCAGGCATACAGCTCACAAAGAGCACCAATCCCCTAAATGCCAGGGCCCATAATCGCAAGGCAAGAGGCTAGCATTCAGTCCCCTCCAAAAGCCTGTGTCCCGGGTGAGTCTGTCACAGCCAGTATGTGACTTGATTTGTCAAAAATGTTAAATGTTTTGTGGAGCTGGCCTTAGAAAGGAATGTCCATCGTTCCATCATGTCAACCAAGCTGACATTTATTGTGTTGTATACATAGGCGTGCGCACAGGGTGTGCCAGGTGTGCTCAGGCACACCCTAATCACCCTGTGCAGCACAGATTCCCCATACTGCCCTGGCTGGCTCCCATCTTTCCCCCTGCAGCGCTGCCAGCTTCCCTCCTCTCCTATTGGATGTTGCTGCTGGGATGTTTTAGAAGTGGGGAAGGGGGCCAGTAAATATGTGATTTGTTGGCCCCTTCCCTTTCTGAATGAACATCGTGAGTGATCGGTAATGTACTTGGGCTTTGGGGTGCACACCCTAATGCCAAAGGCTGTGCACACCTATGGTTGTATAGTACCTATTTCATACCAGCTTGGCCAAAAACAGATAGGTATTGGTTTAAATAAGCACACCTCTAGCATGATTTGACTTGTTATCGTACTAGGCTGAAACTAATTCCATAATTTTATGACTACATAGGGTGAAGGTAACACAAATTGTAGAGAAACGTAAAAAATCCTTTTCTCTTCTTTCATGGTGGCTAGTCATGTCTCTTCAAACTCTTTATCAAGCTTCATCTTTACATACATTCTCTTGTTAAGCTTCTATTATGATAAATAAAACATGAAAAAGAAGGAGAGGAATCGTAAGGCTTTTATTTACTCTCATTTTTTTTGATACATGGCTCCAGATGAATGCTTCTCTCTTTAATAAAACCCTTGACTGCTCCAGTGGTGAATGTGATTTAAGTACAGAGTAGACAGCTATGATTCACAAACTCCGTTCTGCTCCAGCACTGACCGCTATCTGATGCCTCTTCATGCACAGTTGCCCAAATGACAGTTTAATGGCTCACTGTAAAGGCTAGTTATTTTGTATCTCTATCCAGTGAAAATGGCTAATGGTGATAAGAGGAGGGGGAAAAAAAAACATTGCACATATCTTTTAGACACTCGTCCCGGCTACTTAGCAAAGGCCGAATGCTGTATCTTCCGATTATTCTTTTTTTGGTCCATTGAACCAATGATAAAATATTTAAAAATGTAATAAGTGCAATTAAAAGGCTGTCACTGAGACGGAAACTCTTGAAATTGATAGGATTTGTCTCTGCGGCGTACCGGGACACACTAAAAGGTACACATACTACGTCTTTGTTTTTTTTAACATATCATAAAATATTAAATAGAAAAAATTATGTATAATAAAAGTTGACACCACAAATGTTGTGTTCAATGTGTTTATTTATATATATTTTTTTAATATACAATATGATTGTCTACAATGCTATCACGTATTGACACTTGTACTTATATTTTTGTTGATAATAAAACTATCATTTTTTTTCTGTAGATTTAACTTTATATGAAAGAAAACAATAAAAAAATGACTAAGAAATCATAATGTAAATTGAAATAGATGGAAGTACCTCCTCATTCATTTAGAAAGTAAAAACAATTAAATAAATGTCACTTTTGTGCTGCTTTCATATATATGAGACATATAATGTAATTAAAACTTCATATATTTTTATTTTTTATTAATCTAAAATTATTAACATTAGATCCTTAAAATACATAAAAATCTGTTCGCCAATGGTTATGTATTTTAACCACTTAAGCCCCGGACCAATATGCTGCTAAATGCCCAGAGGCATTTTTACAATTCAGGACTGCGTCGCTTTAACAGACAATTGCGTGGTCGTGCAACGTGGCTCCCAAACAAAATTTGCGTCCTTTTCTTCCCACAATTAGAGCTTTCTTTTGGTGGTATTTGATCACCTCTGCGATTTTTTTTTTTTGCGCTATAAACAAAGACAGAGTGATATTTTTGAAAAAAAAAACAATATTTTTTACTTTTTGTTATAAGAAAAAAAGAATAAACAAACTTTTAGTCAAACATTTAGGCCAAAATGTATTCAGCCACATGTCTTTAGTAAAAAAAAATCACAATAAAAAAAAAATTAGCTACCTAGTGGCAACAGCGACACTAATACAGCGATCAGAAAAATTATCGCTTAGTGACGCTGGCAATAAGGGGTGAAAGGGTTAACTAGGGCGGTGATCAAGGGGTTAAAACTTTAGTAGGGGGGGTACAGGGCTACCCTGGACCTAACACTAACTGCCTGTCACACTAACTGTCACACTGACACAAAATGCAGTGATCAGTAAATATATGATCACTGCATTCAGTGACAGTGTGACAGGGGGCTGGGTGGTGATCGGAAGGGGTTAAATGTGCCTATGTGTGTGGTGTCAGTGTAGTGTTTGTGCAACTTACTTCTCCTCTCGGCGGATTGAAAATACAGCCGAAAGGAGAGCTCACATCACTTCCTCTGCCTATGTTTACATAGGGCTCTGCTGATTGGCTGGAAGCGATCACGAGGGGGCGGACAGAATCGAGCAGCCGCCCCCTCAGCACGGATCGCTCCCCAAGGTAAGCCGCCCGCCGCACGCAGCGGAGGGGGTCTCGATCGGACCCCCGACCCGCTAGAAGGCTGGGAGCTACATGTACACCCATCTGCCTGTACATGCCATTCTGTGGACGTACATAGTCGTGCAGCGGGCGTTAAGTGGTTAAGGATCTCATGGTTAACTTTTTAAGATTAATAAAAATGTATGAATTAAATTCACTCCGGATTCCTTCTATCCGTGTGATCATCTCTCCTGCAGGGGCCAAACTCACCAGAAGTTGCTGAACCCCTAAGTATATATCAAGGGGAGGTCAATTTGTGCTTCAGTCCCGCTGTGTATTATGCTATCATCCATGAAGCCAATAATCTCAACTCCACATTGCCCATATAAAAAGAGGAAGCCAAGAAAACCTCAAAGGGTATTATCATTTAGTAAAATCTCAAATAAAATTTAAAAGGGTTTAAACTCGCAATGTATGGTGCCTGACCTGGCACCTGAAACGATCTGCCTAAGCTTAGCATAGAGACACTGCTGCTCTGATTCGCATAGGAGCCGAAATGCGTTCCAAACGGTGGAAATGGTATGGCCAGAAGTCCCCGCCCCTATGAGTTTTGTCACATCCAGGACATCATCAGGAGGTGTGTGAAGGATGTTGATGCCATACGGTGTGCCTTTAAGTTCAATCATTCAAAGTTGACTCCTGAGCCTTGTGTAATGGGCTCCAAAATTGTGGTTCTCCCAAAAGCCGTGGTCTTATGAAAAATCCAGCAGGTGTGAAATACATCGCAGCTTGCCATAAGAACGACATGTGGCCAAGTTAAGGACAGGTGTTTTTGAGTTGCCATAAAAGTTCTGAAGTAATGACTGAATCTGATTCTGTCTGACCAAAACTAACAAGTTGTCACAGCCATCAAAACTGTGTTTACCTCCCTGGCAGTATGATTCTTTCAGATTTTAGGTGCTGCAAGCGGTAACATTATTTTGCATGAAAATTTGGCATTTTATATTGTATATTGTATTGTAGAGTCTAGTAGACAGGTATAAGGTATAATAAAATGTGAAACACAAAATCATAAATTATAATATATTAAATAAATATAAATAATTATAATTATAACAATATAATAATAATAAAAATTATTACTTTCAGGGTTTGATGACGAATTTCCCCATAAATCACTATCGCTCAATTCTGCAAGTGATTCTAATTTATTATTACTGTTTTTTTAGCTGGTCCAAAACCACTTTTGACATAAAGGGACACGTTTTGGTTGCTATGGACAATCTCCAGTTTCCAGGCAGAAAGAACAGTTTTTATTATATAAAAGAACATGTAGGACACTGGGCAGACCACTAGGGACAAAGTGGGTGTGTATTTATTTCATACAGTACTGTAATCTATAAAATTACAGTATACTGTATGTATTGTGTGTATTTACTTTTTTGAATTTGGCGCCGATCTCAGCCCCCAAGCGTTGTAACGTCGCAGGGAACGGAGCTCGGCGGCACACGGGCACTGTGAATCGACCAAAGAGGACACAGCTCGATCACACAGCGGGGAGGCATCACAGGATCCAGGGACAAGGAAAGTAAATTCTGCCTGTGGACACTGCGAGGCGATCCCGAGTCTGGCTCGGGGTCAGGGCCGATCCGCCCTATAGGCTCACTATGCAAGCCGCTTAGGGCCCCGCAAAGCTGCGGAGGGCCCCCAAAATTACTAGAGGCCCCACCGGATGAGAAGTCATTTTCGGCCCTTCACCCCACTTCTCAACTCGCTGGCTGCATGGGAGAAGAGGTAAGAAGTCAGCACCCCTGCTTCTCACTTTAATGTAAGATGTCATTTTCGACAGCAGAACACCCCCTCCCCCTGCTTCTCAACTTTAATCTTTAATGTGACATGTCACTTTTGGCAGCACCCCCATGTGACATGTCATTTTGCTTAGGGCCCCAGGGAGGTCAGGATCGGCACTGCTCGGGGTTACCGCTTTTGGTGCTGAAATTCCACCCCGAGCCTGACTCTGGAATACCGCTGAGAGGGTTAAGCATCACCGTGTAAAGCATGTTAAAACCTGATCGGTTGAAGGCAAGTGGATATAATACATTATATAGTTAGAAGTAATTTATTTATCCTTTATGTGATTTTACAGGATATGACCATATGAGCATAATGTTTTAAACAAGAAAATGTATGGTCTGTCTGAATGCTGAAGTTCCCTATGAAAATTGTGAAATCAAAGATTACCAGAAGATTGAAAGCATTAGCAGAAGTGAGGCCAATAGCATAAGAAATAAGAGAAAACAGGGAGGTTCTGGGAAGAGAAAAGAAAAAACAGAGGGGGGGGGGGATTTAAGTTAACCACTTAAGGACCCCCGCACGCACATATACGGCCACAGAATGGCACGTACAGGCACAAGGGCGTAAATTTACGTCCCCGCCTGAGTGCGGTTCGGGGGTCCCATCGGGACCCCCTCCGCGGCGTGCGGGGGTCCCCCTACCTCTGGGAGCGATCCGGGATCTGCGGGCGGATGTCCGTGATATCCGCCCCCCCCCCCCGCGATCGCTCCCAGCCAATGGGAGCGCGCTCCCAGCCTGTCACTTCCTCCTCCTGTGTTTACACAGGAAGGAGGAAATGATGTATTCTCTCATCGCAGCGCTGTTTCCCAGCGCTGCTGATGAGAGAAGACATCACAAGTAAGTGTGCACCAACACAACACTGACACACACTCACATAGGCATATTAACCCCTTGTGATCGCCCCCCCCCCACCCCCCTGTCACAGTGTCACTGAATGCAGTGATTTAATCACTGCATTTAGTGTCAGTGTGACAGGCAGTGTAAAAAACAGTTAGTGTTAGGTTCAGGATAGACCCCCCACCCCCCCTAATAAAGTTTTAACCCCCTGATCACCGCCCTAGTTAACCCTTTCACTCCCTATTGCCAGCGTCACTAAGCGATCATTTTTCTGATCGCTGTATTAGTGCCGCTGTTCCCGCTAGGTAGCTATTTTTTTTTATTGCGATTTTTTTTTTTACTAAAGACATGTGGCTAAATAAATTTTGGCCTAAATGTTTGACTAAAATTTAGTTTATTTGATTTTTTTTTTTAACAAAAAGTAAAAAATAGTGTTTTTTTTTCAAAAATGTCGCTCTATTTTTGTATATAGCGCAAAAAATAAAAATCGCAGAGGTGATCAAATACCACCAAAAGAAAGCTCTATTTGTGGGAAGAAAAGGACGCAAATTTTGTTTGGGAGCCACGTCGCACGACCGCGCAATTGTCTGTTAAAGCGACGCAGTGCCGAATCGCAAAAACACCTTGGGTCATTTACCAGCGTATTGGTCCGGGTCTTAAGTGGTTAAAGGAAATAGAAAGCAACGTTTAAAAAACATTTTTTAGGGAATTCCTATGGCTTAACACTACAAATGTTGGGTATATTGCATACACTATTGAAAGTTTGTTCCAATCCTGTGACATTTTGGCTGGTAAGCATGGCCTGCATTTAACCACTTTGACATCAAGCACTTTCACCCTATTCCTGCCCCGGCCAACTTTCAGCTTTCAGCGCTGTCGCACTTTGTGCGGTCATGCAACACTGTACCCATATGAAATTTGTATAATTTGTTTACACAACTAGAGCTTTCTTTTTATGGTATTTAATCACCATTGGGTTTTTCTTTATTTCTATTATTAAAAAATTCAAATAAATAATCTTTCTTTCAAAATGTATTCTGCTACATTTCTTTGATGAAAATAACCCAAATCAGTGTTTATTATTTTGTCTGTAGGAAAGTTAGAGTCAACAAACTATGGTATATATATCAGAAAATTAATCAATCCTGATGTACTGATGGCATACTGATCTAATTTCTTGAGGTCTGAACAGTCCAAGGTATTTAGTAAGGTAAATGGCGATTTTTTTGACGTTGAAGTTTTTTTTTATATACATACTGTCAGCAGTGCAGTACAGCGTTATCATATAACTGGCGTAGCGGTGATCAGGGACACTGACAGTATGTAAAACTAAAAAAATAAAAATCCAATTTTTTTTTAAATGACATACATTTAAAAAATTTTAAAACATTTTTTAACACACTGTGACCAGAGCAATACAGTGATGATTTTTATGATCATGGACAGACCAATTTAACCACTTGCTTACTGGGCACATATACCCCCCTTCTGCCCAGGTGAAATTTCAGCTTCCGGCACTGCGTCACTTTAACTGACAATTGCGCGGTCGTGCGACGTGGCTCCCAAACAAAATTGACGTCCTTTTTTTCCCCACAAGTAGAGCTTTCTTTTGGTGGTATTTGATTGCCTGTGCGGTTTTTATTTTTTGCGCTATAAACAAAAAAGAGCGACAATTTAGAAAAAAATACAATATTTTTTACTTGTTGCTATAATAAATATCCCAATTTAAAAAAAAAAAAACACATTATTTTTCTCAGTCTAGGCCAATACATATTCTTCTACATATTTTTGGTAAAAAAAAAAAAATCGCAATAAGCAACTGGTTTGCGCAAAAGTTATAGCGCTTAGGGGACAGAATTATTATTTTTTATTATTTTATTTTTTACTAGATATGGCAGCGATCTGCGATTTTTATTGGGACTGCGACGTTATGGCGGACACATCGAACACTTTTGACAAATTTTTTGCGCCATTCACATTTATACTGCGAGCAGTGCTATAAATATGCACTAATTACTATATAAATGTGACTGGCATTGAAGGGGTTAACACTAGGGGGTGAGGAAGGGGTTAAATGTATTCCCTACATAGTGTTCTAACTGTGGGGGGAGGGGGGTGACTGGGGGGGTGACCGATCTGTGTCCCTATGTACAAGGAACACAGATCGGTCTCCTCCTCTCCAGAGACAGGACGCTGTCTCTGTGTAAACGGCAATGAGAGATGATCTATATGAGATCATCTCTCATTCGCCGCACAGATGGCATCGCAAATGGCCACTCTGATTGGCCATTCGCCGCGATCTGTGATTGGCTGTGTCCAAGGGACACGGCCAACACAGGGCTTCCCCGCAGCGCGCTCTGGAGCGCACGCTGGGAACGCCCAAAGGGGCGGCCGTCTTTTGACGGCGGGTTGGATATTCAGACCCGCGCTGTAGCCGTCATTCGTCTATAGCGCGGGTCTGAAGTGGTTAATTATAGCACCACATTTGATTTTAGTACATGAAAAGAAGAAGGATTGGGATTTTTTAGGTGCAGGGTAAGTTACAATAATATCAAATATAATGTATAAAATATTTTTTTTTTTGAAAAACAAAATACGTCTCTCACTAGTGCTTAATAATAGCTAATGCAAACATAAAATGGCATGGTATATATACACATATTCAAAAAATGAAGATTCAACAAGGGGGCAAGCTGAAGTCCTATTTCACATTCAAAGATCCATCTTCAATTAAGTTGATGAAGCAGCTGATGCTACAACCCTATGAGTATTAACCCTTAATGCATGGACATATCGAACCTTCATGTTGAATTTCATGATTGAAAAAAAAAAATGTATTTGAATAAAGACACATTCCACATTGTCTAAAAAAACTAAAAACAAAAATAAAAAATAAAACCATACCATAAATGAATGCATTTGTTTGCAAGTTTGACGAGTTAGTAGTCTAGATTGCATGATATCAATATCAATATTTCAGTTTGTTCAAAACATTATAAATAACTAAATAATTGATCGGCTAGGTTTAAACTCGACTGGTTTCAGCGAACTCTTCTCACAGTCAGAGCATAAGGCCACGTTTTATCAAATGTTATAATATAACTAAATGATTTATATACAACAAATTAAACTTAAATCAAACTAAAAATAATAACAATAATATTCGCTCCTGTACCATCACTTTCCAAAGAAATAAGTGTACATGCATATGTTCAATAATTTTTAATACTCGGCTAGACCTAGTATATTATAATGAAGACAATTCTTTCTAGCTAAGCTGTGCCATTTATAATACTCCATCCACCTTGATGTTTCTACAACTAAACACATCTGCCTATAGTAAATTATGTTTACATATATGAATATTCATTCATAAAAATGGGAAAACATATTTAAAAGACTTCTCTTTTACAGAGGATTTTAAATGTACAGTATCTCCCCTTCATACTGGCATCAACATTCTTTCCACCACTTGGATGCCCAAATCAGATACATCCTTTTGGTATATGTCATTCAAATGTCTCGCTATGTTCGTATTGTGATTTTCTTTCAATATCATATAAATGGTCGTAAAGACGATCTCGCAGCCTTGAAGTTGTTTAACCAACATATTTCATTTGACATGACTTGCAGGTAATGACATACACAAAATATCTTGTGTTGCAATTGTTATCTGTTGTGCTCTTAGATGTTTTACTAACTGCTGTAGCCTGAATGGTATAGCCTTTCAAAATATGAGTGCAACATGGGAATCTATTTGAACCGCAGCCGAAAGGTGCCTTTAAATTGTAGCCAGTGGGTCTGTGATTTACTACTACTGAAAAGACTGGGTGACAACGTTCCACCCAAGGGTTTGTGCAGAAATGGGGTCCTTAGAGTTAATGGGATTTTTTATTTATTTTGGATAGAATAAGGGAGGGTTATAAACCTTGTCAGGTTTTTTTTTACATCTTTGTTCAGTTGGGGAGATGTCTCATAACTTCCTGTCCCATAGCCAACACAGGAAGTGAGAGGAAATCCCTTCAAAGTGAGTATCCATGGTTGTATTACTCGTAAATAATAATTGAAATGTAATATCTCAAAGATATGATGTGGGTTTAATGAGAGTTCTTTTGACCAGAGTGAAAGCATTAACATAATAACACTTATTGGAGTATATTTGGTAATCTAATACACAAAAAATATTGGCTTAAAGTGAAAGGATTACTTGGAGGAATACAGAGCATATTCCTCTAAAACTTTAATGTACAAACATATTCAGTTACCAGTAAAACAGACCTTTTCCATAAATACACTTTAGTCCCATCCTGATTGCTGCCATTCCATAAAGAGCGCTATCCTCCTGTGTATATCCCTGCATGCTGGTGCCCCATTGGCTGGCATAGCTTGGCTCTTGATTGGAGGGCTTTCTACATACTGTAAGTCATGAAAATTCTTGTGACTATTCTGGTCATAATTTTCCCCGAAAGTTAGGTATTGATTACGGGTGGGCCTCCCTTCATTGCATATGCCAGCATGGGATACTTTGAAGTGAGTAGGTGTAAAAAAATAAGGTTTGCGATCTCCACTGTTTGTATACACAAGCCTTGGCACCGTCTTGTCTGCTTAGCATAACCTTCTTAGTGGCTCTGTTACCTAGATACAAAGTTAGTTGAACTATATTCATAGTTACAATATTTTACAGCTATTAATGGAGATTTCACATAAACACATAAGGCAACAGTTTTCACCAAGCTCACTAGAACTATTGCCTTAAAATGTGCTGTTTTTCATTCTGTTTCACACTGCTGCAAATTCTTTTGCGAATTTGAGCCGTTGCTATTGCTCAAATTCGCAAGTCATTAAAATAACATTGTTTTCCCTTAGTGCTGTTCACATGAATGCGTTGCGAATATAAGCTGGGCGGGAAAAAAGGGTCCTGTGCAAGTTTGATCCGTGTGTGATGCAAATTCAGCTCTATAGACTGGCATTCCCTGAAATCGTGGCCGCGAATCGTGGCAAAATAATGGCAAATTCGTGGCAAAACAAGGCCCCAGGAAATTGCAGTAAAATTGCACGATTTTGAATTCGCAGCAGTGTGAACCTAGCCTCACTATTGGTTATAATGGTAAACAGGACAATTAGAGAGGGCGAATCTCCCTAACCGGATCACAGACAGCAATTAAAACTTGGCAGGTGCTCTAATCCATCTCTAATCTAAAAATGCCTTTAGTTATACTTTCAGTACACCATGACCTGCTGATTTACTATTGAGAACTACGTACAGAACTGCTGGAGAAAGCTTAGGCTCAGTTGTGATGTATTTATGGGTTAATGTGGGCAAAAGGCAGAGTTGACCCCCACCTGTTTCATATGATTGCTATCATTTAATGTTATACACTATTCAAGGAACGCAAAGACAAAAAAACATTTTAAATGGAAACCCAAAAAATAGTTTGACATTCCAGTTTTAAAGATTGTGGTTTACCCAAGAAAAATAGCATGGGGTAGGTGGAATGTAGTGGCTCAAATTGACATCATTAGTTTCATTCTGAAAAACAGTTTGGGGAAATAGAGATGTTGAACATTTGATAAATCTACAGCCAGTTCATTCATCTCTAGCAGAGCTTGCAGGTTCGGAGATTTTGGCACTGTCCAAGCTAAGTAAATCTTTCTTTGTGAGTTAGGTTGGTAATTGCGAGAGATTGTTATCAGCCCCCCCATTTCCTGCTAAAACCAGATGAAACTTGTAGGAAAAATAGCAAGATACAAACAAATAACACAATATTTTAACTACTTGATAAAATTATATATTTTTTTTTCTTTAACCACTTAAGGAACAAAAGATTTTCCCCCTTAATGCCCAGGCCATTTTTTTTAAGATACAGCACTGCGTCACTTTATATAAATAGAGCTTTATTTTGGTGATAGTTAATCACCAGTTTTTATTTTTTTGCACTTTAACCACTAGGGTACCGCACAGCGTCATATGACGGCGGACGGAATGCCCTATTGTTCTAACAGGACGTCATATGACATTGTGTCATTTAAAGCTGCTAGGGGGCGTGTGCCTTCCTGGGAACACAATGCGCGTGCACCCGCGATTGCCCAGAAACTGAGCAGGGACGTGGAGCTCTGTGTGTAAACACAGAGCTCCACGTCCTGTCAGGGAGAGGAGACCGATGCTGTGTCCCTTGTACATAGGGACACAGATCGGTCACCTCCCCCAGTCACCCCCTCCCCCTACAGTTAGAACACTCACTAGGCTACACATTTAACCCCTTCCCCGCCCCCTAGTGGTTAACCCCTTCCCTGCCAGTCACATTTACACAGTAATCAATGCATATTTATAGCACTGTTCACTGTATAAATGTGAATGGTCCCAAAAATGTGTCAAAAGTGTCCGATGTGTCTGCTATAATGTCCAGTACCAAAAATATGTAGAAGAATACATATCGGCCTAAACTGAGATAATTATTATTTTTTTTTTTAAATGGAATATTTATTATAGCAAAAAGCAAAAAATATTGTGTTTTTTTTTTCAAAATGTACGCTCTTTTTTTGTTTATAGCCCAAAAAATAAAAAACGCACAGGCGATCAACTACTGTACCACCAAAAGAAAGCTCTATTTGTGGGAAAAAAAGGACGTCAATATTGTATGGGAGCCACGTGTCACGACCATGCAATTGTTAGTTAAAGCGACGCAGTGCCGGAAGCTAAAACTTTGTCTGGGCAGGAAGGGGGTGTAGGTGCACAGTAGGCAAGTGGTTAAACAAAAAAAGACAATTCTCCTGGCTGCAGCAACAAGAGGATTACCGACCACAGACAATTAGCCAGCTGGAGATCAGTACCTCCTCGGGGGGGGGGGGGGATCTCCATTGACAGGGTCTCTTTTTCACATATTGGGTTAAACAAATCCAATACAAGTGGCAGCTTGCTTGGGCTGGTTCGCATACGATGTTGTATGGTCTACCTTCACTGGTTTAACCATTCCATGAGGCTGTCCCTATCCTGACAGTACCTGCAGACCATCTGTTCCCATGCGAGGATACTCTTTCAACAATTTTGTTTTAATGACCATAGGACCCACTGCCTCATCTGGCAAGACAGCAATTTTTTATCTCCTCCTGAGAAAATATTACATATATATCCATCGATTGTACTGCGACTTCATTGCACTACCCTGGCCCTGATGAAGAGGCATTACTCTGCATAGCCTCGAAGCGTTGGCATATCTGTCCTTATCGTAACAGACAGTTCTTTGAGGGTTTCTTTGCATTTTTTGTCGCTATTATATTTTCTTGTATGTTTTCTTATTATTGATGTTTAATGCCGCTGTACTTTGTGTGCCCCTAGTTGTATTATCCCTCTTTTGGTCATTTGGATGCTTTTATTAAACGTTGTAGCATTGGCCTTAATGTGTTGTCCACGAACAACAACATTTAATACAATTTGATACTTTTTTGATAACATAATTGACGACCACTCAGTTTTTTATCTTTACTCATGAACCAGTCTCCTAACTCAAAAGTCCCACCGAGGAAATACACCCCACCTTTGGGGTATACAAATCATTACCAAACAAAATTGGCGTCCTTTTTTTCCCCACAAATAGAGCTTTCTTTTGGTGGTATTTGATCACCTCTGCGGTTTTGGCGACAATTTTGAAAAAAAAATATTTTTTACTTTTTGCTATAATAAATACCCCCAAACAAGATATAAAAAAACATATTTTTTCTCAGTTTAGGCCGATACGTATTCGCAATTAGCATTTAACGATTGGTTTGCGCAAAATTTATAGCGCTTACAAAATAGGGGATAGTTTTATGGCATTTTTATTAATATTTGTTTTTACTACTACTAATGGCGGCGATTAGCGATTTTTTCGTGACTGCGACATTATGGCGGACACATTGGACAATTTTGACACATTTTTGGGACCATTGTCATTTTCACAGCAAAAAATGGTATAGAAATGCATTGGTTACTATTAAAATGACAATTGCAGTTTAGGAGTTAACCACTAGGGGGCGCTGTATGGGTTATGTGTGACCTCATATGTGTTTCTAACTTTAGGGGTCAGGGCTGGACATGTGACGTCACTGATCGCCTTTTCCTATATCAGGGAACAGACGATCAGTGACATTGCCACTGTGAAGAACGGGGAAAGTGTGTTTACACACACCTCTCCCCATTCTTCAGCTCCTTTGACCGATCGCGGGACACCGGCGGTGATCGGGTCCGTGGGAGCGCGCCCGTGACCAGGTACGTTGTCAGGTTAATGGCTGTGAATGGTATGTGTACAGTGAATGTCAATTATTGGATGAAATAATGTATTATGAATTTATAGGAAGTTTAAAAAGCTTAAACATCCATCCAGATGCATGATAATAATAATAATAATAATAATAATAATAATAATAATTATCCAATAAGATTAACAATTCTTAAAGTGTTTCTAAACCCAACCACTTAAAGTGGAAGTAAAACCGATTCATAAAATTTGAGCTGGGTACATATATCTGCAGTGTTTTCTTATCTCTCTGCAAAGCACTATGTCATGTGGCTTTCTCTTGCTTGGTTCTTCTGTTTACAGTCTGATAACTTCTGACAAGTTCTCCTTGCATATGATAAAAGCAGCCTGAATTTTGTGTCGAGGGAGGTTGCTATAAATAGAGTAGTACAGAGCTGATGTGGAGAGGGGTCTGTGCCTTTCCTCCAATCAGCTGTCTTGGTTGTATGCCCAGAATTCACTTCCAGTGCTGAACAGGGTGAGATGTCAAATAGTTTAATTATTTTGTTTACATACCCTGTTTTAAATTAAATCAAACCATCATGATTTATCCAAGGACACCCTGATTTACTAATAGACTGGGTACTTTGCAAGTGCAGTTGCTCCAGAGCTTAGTAAATGAGGGGAAGCTCTGCTAATTTCAATCATGCAATCATAAGCAGGCAAAAATGCTGTTTTTTTTTTCCTTGCATGTGATCGGGTACTGTTTGCAAAGTGAAGCTTTACTTCATTTACTAAGCTCTGGAGCAATTGCACTTGCAAAGTACACAGTCTGTTTGCCTTTAGTAAATCAACCCCTTACTTTCCTAGGGTGGCAACGATTACTAATTTCAGGTTTGGTGCTGTTGCCTTATCCTGTGTACTGCTGAGTTGGACTACAAGCATATGCACAATGCACTGGCATAGTCTGCCAAAGTCAACATTGTAAATTTGTAATTTGTAATGTACAGTTGCTGTTGGAGTGTTTAACCAAAAAATCCAATTCCATTTTACTTACATTACAATGCTCTGTAAAAAAAATAACTGTTAATTTGTGAGAGTTGAGTTTTACCTTAAAGGGTCACTAAAGGAAACATTTTTTTTTTTGCTGAAATGACTGTTTACAGGGTATAGAGATGTAATAGCTAACTGATTCCTTTTAAAAATGATTAAAAATAGATAAAAATCAATCATATAATATGCCTGCAGTTTAGTTTAACTTTTAAACTGGTTTCATGTTTCTGTGATGTAAAGAGACACACAGAACAAAAAAAAACAAATACAGGGCAGTGTTTTGTTTTTAAAATGAATCTGATTCGTTCTGAGGAGTTTTAGACACACAGTAATGACAGCTTGGACCACAGTAAAAAGCTGCCATGAGATTTTTCATAAGGAGCCAGACAAGCAGGAAGTGTGGAGATCAGAGAAGTATTACAGCAACTTCAAAGCAAGAACAAACAATGAGGACGTGAAACCAGGACTGCAGTAAGGTAAAGGAAGCTATTTCGCTAAAAAAAAAATTCTTTAGTGATCCTTTAAACGACATGAATCCTTAGTTTTCTGCAGGGATCAATGTGTAAATGAACAGGGCCAGTCTGACTGTTGTTGTAGCTAACTGCCCCTGCTTCTCACAGATAAAGCTTTTTATCTCCATCTTCAGCAAAGTGTCAGTGTTCCTCTTGAATTTTATTCCACAGCACTTGACTTGTTGGCACTAAAAAAGTAAATATAATCCGCTCTATAAAAAATCACTTTAAAGGCTCCAGTTTAAAGAGAAGGAGCTCATAATATGGACAATATTGCTTCTTAACCCGAGTCCCTACATTAACTTTTCTCCTAAGAGGTGCAAGATATACATACTGCTTCTTTTTCTAAAGGCTTTTATAAACTGTGGGTACTTGATCTCAGAAATATGCTGCTGAATTGAAAACTCGTCTTTTGGCTTGTTCTACTAAGAAAGGAAATTCAATTAAATGGGATTTTAGAAGTTTCAATAAAATTGTACTCTCCCCTCTGAAGATAAGAAACCCAAGCAAGCCTAAGCAAGCTTTATGTAGAAAGGATATCCACTTCTGCTAAGAGTATAATCCTAGTTTAGTCTACAATGCACACAACAGGAAATCAATGTATGTTAGAATCTATTTGAACACATAAAAACGAGGCAATGTATGAGAGAAATATTGACGCCCAATGGATTAAATGGATCCGTGCAGTAGGCAAAAAGTTGTATTGTGAAAAAGGTAGAAAAAAAATGTTCTTTGTAGGACTTCTTATAGGTGTTGTAGATGATAGGATGCATTCATTTATTATAAAAAAGGTTGTACTTATGAAACTCTCCTCTGAAGAAATATGAATTCAAATACTATATTTTTCATTTAAAATCTGTTCTCTTCCTTTTTATACTAATCCTATCGTGTATTTTGTTCTTTGTATCACTACAAATTATTACCAGTCTGCTTAGCAGAAAAAATTATGATGAAATAAAATGACTAAAATACATATCATAAATGAATTTATGGAGCACCAATAAATTCTGCAGCAGATCAAAGAGTAAAGCCTTGTACACACAGTTTTCCCGACGGGAGCTTTTGGTCGGGAATCCTGTGTATGCTCCAAATTGCCCAAAAATCACTGGACAAAAAAAGAGAACCAGTTCTCTTTTTTCCTGCCGGGAAATCCGGCTGACTTTTGCCTGGCGTTTTTTGGCAGTTTTCCTATGGGGAAAACTGCAATGGAGCATACACAAACCCGGGATTCCCGGCCAAAGCTCCATCGTAGTTTTCCTGTCAGGAAAACCTTCCGTGTGTAGGGGAAATACTGAACCGAGCAGGTTCTTGGCTTTCCCCTCGCTTTTTCCGATGGGAACTTTTCCTGACAGTAATGCCATATGTGTGTACGAGGCATAAGTTTACCTCTCACAACAGTTTTTGTTTTTTAAAACAGTTTACAGACTCATGCCCCTGCCAAAAACATGAAGACTCGCACAGTCAATAACTACAGATGAGCTAATCTGCCAGGTTTAATTTGCAGTCAGTTTCAGTTACAAAACACCCTAAAAATTTGGAGAATCTGAACTATTCTCCAAACCCTATTGAAGTCCATAGGGGGCAAATCTTGGTTATTAAATTAGTCCCTTTGTGTGTCTAATAACCAAACTATTCTCAAACAAAAGGAATAGGAATAGGTACGGTTATGATAGGCATGTACTAATGCCAAAAATGGGAGAGAGCAAATACACAAAGCCTTGACGTATGGTGTGCAGCTGTGAAAGCAGGCAAAGCTTGCTAGAATTTGATCAGTGCCACAACAGTTTGAAGACCTAGTTTGTGAGCCCTATTTGTGGAGAGTTAACATGATTTTGTATGACATTAAAATATCTTCTGGGTGTGTTGTGGCTTTAGAGGCCAACAACTTTAGGGGAAAAAAGGCAGACATACCTCTTGTTTGTGTGGGTCTATCACCAATATGTCCTGCTCACTCCATTACTACCACCACGCATAGCATCGATATTTTTAATTTTAGGCCTGGCTCTTATGTTTTGTAGGTGAAAGGAATGGCTATCTTTTACTAAAGCTATGGTGATAGTCAAGGTGTGTGTGTGGGGGTTGGGGATAAAAAATGTTTTTACTGTTGTAGCCCTATTTTTTGGGGGAGTTATAACAAATGGCCCTCCCCAAACAGGATATTGCACTAAACCTGTAAGTAAATAAGAGAACCAGAACCTTCGATAAATGGAGCGGGTTTGATAATAAAGTTGGCAGTACTTTCAACCAGGATAGGGCCTTTGTGAACAGAGGGTGTTCCCTTTAGAGAAAATTGCCCAGTAATCTGAACAAAGTGTAGTACCTTCCTAAATTAGTTTACTAGTTAGGTTGAGGAAAATGTGGTCTTTTTGGCTCTTGTGTAGCCAGTGTGATTGTTTTTGTCTGTTCTGACTTCTAGTAGGTTTAAAAATGTAGTGGGCTGGAAGAGGAAGACCCTGTGCTTGAATATTTATGGGACTCTAGCCAATTCCTGCTGAGGATGTTCCCAGAAGGTGGAGAGAGAGCCCTTAAATAGTCTAGGTTATAGTGGTGCAGCAGGGTTCTTATCATGGAGGTAGAGATTCCAGCCCTAAAGGGCTACTGCCCTTCTGGACAAGCCAGCTGAAAGTCTGCAGACAATGCATTGAGGTCCCAGTTATGCCAGAACTGGGGTGCCTATTTTTCTGGAAGCAGTTCAGAGCCAAGTAAGGGGGAGCATTAAGGATCAGGCCTAGTGATTCAGTGTACATTGTCTAGCCAATAATGGATAGGATCAATCCAGGAATCTGAGGACAAAGTGAGTAGAGGCCTGGAAGTGGGATCCTAGTGACTGGTTGCAATTTAACTTCTTGTGTGACTGTGCTAGTACTGCTAAAGTGGCATATACCCTGCGGAAAGTCTCAGAAGTGCTGTTGCCTTTATTCTCTGCATGAAAGGGGCAAAGTATGCCCCCAAAGAGAGAGAAATAGAAACAGAGTCCTCTGAATATCTTGAGCACCAAATTCTGGGGCATCACAAGACCCCTTTACACCGTATCCAAGTTCAATATGCATTAAACCTTGCTGCTTAAGCCAATGACCATTTTGGTGGTTAAAGATCGGGCCACTTTTTGTTATTCGGCACTATGTCGCTTTAACTGACAATTACGCGGCTGTGCGACGTGGCTCCCAAACAAAATTGAGGTACTTTTATCCCATAAATAGAGCTTTCTTTTGGTGTTTTTTGATCACGCCTGCATTTTTTTTTTTGAGCTATAAACAAAAAAAGAGCGACAATTTTAGAAAAAAAATGCAAAATTTTTTACTTTTTGCTATAATAAATATCCCCCAAATATATATATATATAAACATTTTTTTTCTACAGTTTAGTTCAATACGTATTCTTCTACATATTTTCGGTTAAAAAACCAAAAGCAATAAGCGTTTATTAATTGGTTTGCGCAAAAGTTATAGCTTCTACAGAATAGGGGACTGTTTTATAGTATTTTTATTAATACATTTTTTTTACTAATTATGGCGGCGATCAGCGATTTTTATCGTGACTGCAACATTATGGTGGACACATCGGACATTTTTGACACCATTTTGAGACCATTGTCATTTTTACAGCAATCAGTGCTATATAAATGCATTGGTTACTGTAAAAATGACACTGGTGGTGAAGGGGTTAACCACTAGGTGGCACTGCAGGGGTTAAGTTTTCCCTAAGAAGTGATTCCAACAGTTTTTTTTTTTTATTATTATTATTATTATTATTATTTTTTTTCATATCATTATCACACACACTCCTTTACGTTTACACACTTTTCACCCAGCACCATCATCTTCACTCTTTACATTCTTCCACACACTTCATCACTTTCCAGTGAATGGCTTTGGATTGCATTCACCTTTTTTGTGCTTCAACAGAGGGCGTCTATTGATGCCCTCTGTTGAAGTTGGATGTGACGAAATGCATCAGAGCGTGGCTACGATGGCGTATCCAGGAAGTACTACGAGTGCACTCTACCACCGTAACCAGGAGAGGAGTTTTCAGCAGCGTGCATTCGGCACAAGCGTGACACCCGGGAACGGAGGAGAGCGGTGAATACACTTTATGCTCATTTACAAATGATCTTATTGTACGTAGATAGGAAGCGGGGTGCATTTGTACGGGTTTATTTTGATTCATTAAAACAGAATTACACTATTTAGTGCTTTTGTTTTTCTATGATTTGTGAGTTGAAATTTAACCACTTGCTTACTGGGCACATACACCCCCCTCCTGCCCAGGTGAAATTTCAGCTTCCAGCACTGCGTCGCTTTAACTAACAATTGTGCGGTCGTGCGACGTGGGTTTCCAAACAAAATTGACGTCCTTTTTTCCCCATAAGTAGAGCCTTCTTTTGGTGGTATTTGATCGCCTGTGCGGTTTTTATTTTTTGCGCTATAAACAAAAAAGGGCGACAATTTTGAAGAAAAATACAATATTTTTTACTTGTTGCTATAATAAATATCCCAATTAAAAAAAAAAAAAAAAATGTTTTCTTAGTTTAGGGCGATACGTATTCTTCTACATAATTTTGGTAAAAAAAAAAAAGATCGCAATAAGCGACTGGTTTGCGCAAAAGTTATAGCGCTTACAAAATAGGGGAGAGAATTATTATTTTTTATTATTTTTTTTTTTTACTAGAAATGGCGGCGATCTGCGATTTTTATTGGTACTGCGACGTTATGGCGGACACATCGGACACTTTTGACACATTTTTGGCGCCATTCACAATTATACTGCGATCAGTGCTATAAATATGCACTAATTACAGTATAAATGTGGCTGGCATTGAAGGGGTTAACACTAGGGGGTGAGGAAGGGGTTAAATGTATCCTAGGTGTGTTCTAACTGTGGGGGGAGGGGGGGTGACCGATCTGTGTCCCTATGTACAAGGAACACAGATCGGTCTCCTCCTCTCCAGAGACAGGACACTGTCTCTGTGTAAAACGGTAATGAGAGATGATCTATGAGATCATCTCTCATTCTCCGCACAGATCGCATCGCAAACGGCCACTCTGACTGGCCGTTCGCCGCGATCTGTGATTGGCCGTGTCCAAGGGACACGGACAACACAGCGCTTCCCCGCAGCACGCTCTACAGCGCGTGCTGGGAACGCCCAAAGGGGCGGCCGTCAAAAGACGGCATGTTGGATATTCAGACCCGCGCTGTTGCCGTCATTTGACGGTAGCGCGGGTCTGAAGTAGTTAAACCTTGGCTGGTCCCGGAATGATGATTGGAGTTCAGATCAGGAGGATCTAATTAATCTTAAGGCTTTGTTTAATCTGTGATCTGGTTAGTGTGAACCCCAGAGGGGAGTGTGCCTCACGTGTTGCGGGGTGAAGATTGAAAGTTGGTGGAGGGATCAATATCATTCCTTGAATATATTTCTTGCACCTCTCAAAACTCTGCTTTTTTTGATCTTCCGGTGGACTGTTCCAAATTTAAATTTTTATCTTCTATTTTCTACGTTGGACTTTTTTAAGCGCTGTTTTATCATTTTATATCCATTTAGGCTATATGTTAATGATATCTTGTTTTGAATTGTATTAACCTGCCTATTTTGGGTTTGTCCTTAATAGGACCTCCCACCCTGGTTTAATTATCTACCATATGCAATAGTGGCTATTGATCCCTTCCTTCAACAATATACGCCAGTAATAACCTAAAGCTGGCTCAGTCTGACTACCCATATATATATACATATATATGTAAACAAGCAAAAGTAAAATAAAAAATGTATAGTTCTGACACTATGAGTTTAGATTGATATATCAAATACTATGATTCTGAATATTTCAATTAATTTTAACATTTTCCCGTAGGTGCTGGTGTTCCCTCTTCCCTCCCTCCCCACTCTGCCACTGGGTGTGTTGTAGACTTTTTCTCCACACAATTGTGACTACCAGTAAGCTGCATGGGACGTCCCCCCCTTATTTTGGGAGGCTTACCTTGGATCCTCTGTGGACTATTTTTAAAGAAATACTCTGGTTTAAATTCATGTACACACACAACAAATTGATAACTATGGAACCTACCCTTATAATTCTTCCACAGTAATTTGTAGAAGCAAAGTTTATTTATTTATGCATTTTGTTACAGCAGCATCAAAAAACCTCTGAAGAAGACCCCATGATGGGGTTGAAACGCGTCAGCTTTGCTGCATACTTGTACATTATATATGTTCATTTGTATGACAATCTTTTTGCTTGCAGTGCTGTATGTGTACATTGTACAATATTTTATACACCGGAGCTCTTATTTCAACTGTTCAATGAATCTCTACCTTTTTTTATACAATAAAATTATTTTATTATACACCTTGTTTTATATACTTTTCTACCCTGCTGCCTAAAAACCCCATTGGGGCATCCTTCCATTTTTCTTTTGTGATTCTAACAGTTTGGGGGCGTGGCTACACGTGACACTGATGACGTTTCCTGATCACGGGGAATGGTCATCAGTGACAGTGTCACTAGGCAGAAATGTATTGTTTACAAAGGCATTCCCCAGTTCTGCTCTTGCCGACCGCAATTGCAGGACTCCTGGGAACATTGAGTTCCCGGGACCCGCAGGTGCACTCTAGAGGCACACGGCGGCAGATTCAAATGGACATACCTGTACGCCAATCTGCCTGCCTGTGCTATTCTGCCGACATACATTGGCGTGCGGTGGTCGGTAAGTGGTTAAAAAGACACTCACTGCCTGGTTAGTGCTACAAAAGTAATCAGAAGAACTACTGCAACCAGCATGTAACCAAAAAATAAGAATATAGATGCACACCAGTATGAAATTAATACAAGCTTTATATAAGAAGAGATTAATACTAGTACATGCATTCAATGTACACACAGGTATTATCAGCAAAGGACCCAACACAAGTCCTGGTAGAATTGGGCACATATACCTGGAGATGAAGGTTGCAGCAAAGTTCAGTTGTAGGGACCTCTGAGGACAATAGCAACGCAGAGTCCATCTTGATGCTGAATAGCTAAAGACAATATCAGCAATGATGGGGAGATGCTCCAGCCATTGTCCAACCAGCCTGGAACATAGCTTGTAGCCAGTAAAAACAGTGGTGTGGCACTAGAACTCAGAGTCAACCTATCTACTCTATATCTTATTTCCTAGTAGATTCTGATCTGTCATGCAATTGGACCTCTAACTACAATTGGCAGTCAGTTGGCTAACCTGGCTCTAGCCTATACTGGTTATTGAACCTTGAGCTAAAATTATCTATAGAATCCTAGCTATCCGGTATAGTGCATGTGAGTTAACAACAGGGGGACAAATATATTTCTGTCACCAGTATATATATATATATATTTATTTCAGGAACTTATATAGCGGCATCGATTTACACAGCACTTTACATATCTATTGTACATTCACATCAGCCCCTACCCTACAACCTAAGGTCCCTAACACATTCATACACCCATACATGAGCGACACAGAGGTTGATTTACTAAAGACAAATGAGCTGTTCACTTTGGAAAGAGGGAATATTTAGTTACTTTGCAAGGAGGATTTTTCCTTTAGCTTAGTGAATAAGGGAACATTCTTCTGACTTCCATTATCCAAGCACGTGCAATCAAAAATACAGTTTTCTTATATTTTACTTCCATGTGCTTGAGTGTTCTTTGCAGTGTGAATTTTCACAAGATTCGCTAAGCTAAAGGGAAGATTCCCTTGCAAAGTAAAAAGCCTACAGTATTTGTCTTTAGAAAATCAACTCCCCACTGGAGCATGTTGTAAGTAATGCTGGCCATACACTATACGAAAAATCGGCCGAAAAACGTTCATGGAGACACTTCATTCGTTTTTCGTCTAGTTAATGGGTCCAAATCGTTAATCGTTCGTGACGTTTTTGGCCAAAAAAAACGATCAGCTAGTTTGGAAAATTTTCGACGGCCGACCGATTAATCGTAAGGTTAATGCATCGTTCGGCCGAAAAATAATGAATGCTTCCAACTGCGCATGTATGAAAACACTAACCCGGAAGTAAATATTCGTACGTTCACGTCAAAAGGTCATAATACACTTCACCAACAACCTGCAATCACTTTAACCACTTGTCCACCGCCCACCGTCAAATGACGGCGGGCGGAGGACTCCATTGTCCTGACAGGCTCTTTAAAGCCCCGGGCGAGCGCGCGCCCGTGCGAGTGCCTGGCGGCAACGATCGCCGCCGGGCACACGCGATTGCTCAGTAACTGAGCGGGGATGTGGAGCTCTGTGTGTAAACACAGAGCTCCACGTCCTTTCAGGCCATTAAAATAAAAAAAAAAGCCATAAACTATCCCCTTTTTTGTAAACACTATAAATATTGCGCAAAACAACGCTTATTGCATTTTTTTTTTTACAAAAATGTGTAGAATACGTATCGGCCTAAACTGAGAAAAAACATATTTTGTTATATATTTTTGGGGATATTTATTACAGCAATAATTAAAAAAATTTGGCATTATTTTTCTAAATTGGCGCTCTATTCTTGTTTATAGCACAAAAAATAAAAACCGCAGAGGTGATCAAATATCACCAAAAGAAAGCTGTATTTGTTGGAAAAAAAGGACGCAAATTTTGTTTGGGAGCCACGTCGCACGACCGCGCAATTGTCAGTTAAAGCGACGCAGTGCCGGAAGCTTAAATTTCGTCTGGGCAGGAAGGGGGTATAGGTGCACAGTAGGCAAGTGGTTAAATATGATAAACCTTTATGTTTTGTAAGGAAATAACTACGAACACCAAACATGCAATACTAAAACTTTATTGCAAAATGTATTTTTTAGCAACAAAAATAAAGTAATTCTTTTCAATATCTCTTGTCCTTAAAGCGGATGGTTCAGCAAAAAAACAATATTAAAAGCCAGCAGCAACAAATACTGCAGCTGCTGACTTTTAATATTAGGACATTTACCTGTCCTGGAGTCCAGTGGCGTCCGCAGCAGAGGATGAGCGATCGCTCGTCACCCTGCTGCTCCCCACTCCATCCACGGTGAGGGAACCAGGAAGTGAAGCGCTGCGGCTTCACTGCCCGGTTCCCTACGGCGCATGCGCAAGTCGCGCTGCGCCCGGCGATTGGCTCCCGCTGTGTGCTGGGAGCTGAGAGTTCCCAGCACACAACGGGGGGGCGACGGGATGTCGCCAAAAAACCCGTCTTTTGCCCGAGACTGCGGGCCGGAAGTGGTTGCAGATACCTGTCTTCAGACAGGTATCTGCACCCCCCTCCCCCCTGAAAGGTGTCATTTGTGACACCGGAGGGGGGGAGGGTTCCGATCAGCGGATCTTCACTTTAGGGTGGAGATCCGCTTTAATTTTTATTTTATTTTTGTATACAAGACATAACATTAACAAACACTAATCATTTTTTTTTTATAAATAACAGAGTATACATTTCTTTATGACACAGTCGAGCAGTATTTATTTTAAATTACACAGGGGAGCAAATTATGCTCCCCTGTGTAATTAAAAATAATACTACTTTCCCTGTGTAATATAGAGTATTATACTCTTCTATGTAGAACATAATTTGGTTCTACATAGAAGAGCAGAATTTTTTATATTACACAGTGGAGTAGTATTATTTTTAATTACACAGGGGAGCATAATTTGGTTTTACATAGAAAAGCATCATTTTCTATATTACACAGGGCAGTAGTATTAATTTTAATTACACAAGGAAGCATAATTTGGTTTTACATAGAAGAGCATAATTTTCTATATTACACAGGGGAGTAGTATTATGTTTAATTACACAGGGGAGCATAATTTTTTTTGTATAGAGAAGCATCATTTTGTATATTACACAGGGGAACATAATTATTATTTATTCACAAGGAGAGCATAATTTTTCTGGACTAAAATATTTCTAAAATTAGCTCTCAGGCTTTTGAAAGTGCAAGATTTTGGTAACAAAAATATCTGTAGTTCTTGACCTGCAAAATAAACATGGTTGGAGAATCGATTTGAGGTTTGAGATGTCAGTCACCAATACTATAGTGTATGTCAACCGTTTAAAAAAGTGACTGTCCTATAGTAAAAGTGATTGACAGCTCAAATATCATAGACAGATTTGCTCTAACCATGTTTTTAAATGCCAGGCGTGACTATAAAACTTGGAAAAAGACTCAAAAAAAAAAGAAAATTTGCGTTATCCATAAAAAAACGGTTGAAATGTAGTGCAAACTTCAGCAAACTTGAGCAAACTTCAGCAAAACAAAAAACAAAAAAAAAATGGATCAAAAAGACACCTCCTAAATGTCAGTTAGTGTGTCAATAACAACCAGGAATTGCTTCTGGACAGAGGTTACACGATCTTTAATTTTTTCTAATTCTGCTGAGCATTTTTCCAACTCTGAGGAGAACTTCAACAGATTAGATACCAATCTATGGCCAGTGACGGTATCCAATTCCTGTTCCACAGGCAGACGATGTGCTGTTGAAGACAGAAAAATAAAAGGAAGTCAGGGGAATGTGTTTCCAAATCAGTTCTAGTTACAGTGTATGTATGCTGGCTAACCTGTGGTGCTTGTGATGCTTTCACTGGAATCCTGTGGCTGGTCAGCCTCAACATCTATAACACTTGTGCCTGGTTCAGCATCATCCTCATCACTTCCTTTTTCAATGACTGGAGATATGTCATCAACCACAATAATATTCACTTCTGTTGATACAGTGCTGTTTTTTGCAGTTTTTTTGGGTTTGCCTGTGTTTAAAATAAAATACAGTAAAATGCCAAACATTAATAGGCATGCTAAAGTAACATTTTTCCATACATGAACACATTGCAGTCAGACTACAGTGATTGCATAGCTAGTAAACAGAACAAAAATGACAAAATCTTTTAAATTACCTTTTTCGATCAACTTGTGTATTTTACACAACTGTGCTTCCTCTCTATGTTTTAAGTCGGACCATCTCTTCCTCAGCTGGTCTCTTGATCTGTCCACACCTTACTTCTTCCCAAGCACATGGATAACCTTCTCCATGATGTCCTCTTTTCTTCTATTAGGCCGAGGGTAGTTTTTGTGTCTCCCATCATAATCATTTTTCTCCAGAATCTTCACCATAGTTGTCATTTCTTCCAGGGATATAGGTGTTGCCTTTTTCTTAAAATTTTCCACTGTAAAACTTGTGGAAAGGGCATGCTCCTTCTCTTCAGACATCGTTCTGATAGCTAAGATGGCGCCGAAAGAAGAAGGGCGGAGCATGTAAACTCACATGATAAACTCCCACAGTGCAATGCGGTGCAGTCTGACCCGACACACAGATCGTTGTCAAGATTATTCTTTGGAAAGAACATCGCAAACGAACGATCACACGGACCAAAATCCTGAAATTTCTTTGCTTTAGAAGGTAAAACAGACCTGTTAAATATATTATGAGTGATAAGATAAGTGTAGAATGTTTATTAAACCATGCTGTATTGTTTTATATTACAGAAGCAATGGTGGACAAATTTACATCCCCACATTTTCTCCCCCAATTCATCGATATGTACAGGGAACTGTCATGTCTTTGGAAAGTGCACTCCAAAGAGTACTCTGACAGGCAGAAGCGCAATGATGCATATAGCAAATTGGCTGAACTGTGCACTTTGGTGTATTCTAAAGCAGATGTGGCCTATGTGAAGCAAAAAATCTCAAACCTGCGAACCATTTTTAAGAAAGAATGGAATAAAATCCAAGATTCAAAGAAATCTGGTGCTGGAGCAGACCAGGTTTACGTGCCACGCCTGTGGTATTTTGACAGTTCAAGATTCTTGACGGACCATGAGGAACCCAGAGCCTCTGTATCTAGTATGGACAGCAGTGTGAGTGCTAACAATTCTGGAAATGAGGAAGATGGGACAATTGAAGAACTTAAAACTAGTCAGGTAATTTAATCATCATTTTTTAATTTAATCATCATTTTTAAAAGCTATATCACATTACAGCCACTGAAATTATTTTTGAACATTTAGAGATTGTATTGCCAATCTACTGCACCAGGACCAAGAAAGTACTGCATATAATCCAGTCGATTCTGACGGGCTATTTGACTAGCGAGACGTGGGGGGGCACGGCCTAGGTCTGAAAGTCCTTCAGAATCTTGACGCCACTCACCAGGCATGACATCTCCAGACAGAGTATCTTTCCGGTCCATCATGATTTGGGATATGTAGGTGGAGCTGGTACGTCTCAAAAAATTATGGAGCACACAGCAACAATGAACTATAAGGTCAATTTTTGGGGTGGTTACATTGATTGGCGTATGAAAGATCCTAAAGCGGTTGGCCATAATCCCAAAAGCATTTTCGACCACTCGTCTAGCACGAGATAACCGATAATTAAAGATTTTTTGATCAGGGGTAAGGTTTTTAAGGGCGAAGGGTTTCAAAACATGTTCAGATAATCCAAATGCGTCGTCTGCTACGAACACAAAATTGAGGCCTTCAACTGTTTCCTGTTTGGATGGTAGATTGAGGAGTCCATTTTTTAAACGGTGAGAAAAAACTGTTTTGTCAATCACTCCGCCATCAGAATTTCTACCATTTTTTCCAATGTCCACAAACATGAATTCATATTTAGCATTGACGATTGCCATTAGGACAATGCTAAAGTAGCCTTTGTAATTGTATTAGAAGGAGCCTGATTTTGCTGGGGGGGTTATGCGCACATGTTTGCCGTCTATGGCACCGCCGCAGTTTGGGAAATTCCAATAGTCGTTGAATTGTTTGGCTGTAGCTTTCCATTCCTGCACAGAAGCTGGGAGCTGTAAAAGGTAAAAAAAAAAGAAAGTTCAGTATGCAATTGTTTAAACATTTTTTTATTTATGAATATTACACAGGATCTGTTTGGGAATGAGACGCAGACCGTGTCATCACCAGCAGTCAATCGTCCCAAAAAAAGGAAAACATCTCAACAGGGAACAAGTACAGGGAATTTTCTGCTGCAACAACTGCAGCCCTCAACCAAAAAAAAGATGAGTGCGATGAAATAGGTGGCTTGACGGCCAAAAAACAACATCACCCAATTAATCAGTGGCCCGGCCCATATCAAACCCAACAGGATCGTCCCCAAGGCCAGTGGGGCAATGACTGTAACTATAACTACACATCCCTGTAAAAAACACACACAAGATATCTTGATTTTTTGTTTGTTAGCACTTATTACTTTACAGTTACATTTGCGTCCTCAATGTTCAAGGAAGCAGTGTTTGTCAGACTTTAAAATAAAAGCAATCAGTTATTACCTTTAAATATTCGTCTTGTAATTTTCTACTATCAGTCTCTGCTCCGCTGTGATGCTGGCTCTTAAAACGGTGTCTTGTTTGCTTATTATAGGGGAAACTAGACTGAGTAGCAGATGAAAGGACTCATCAGGCATCCTCAGGTAATTGCGATAATCTTCAGGATTGTTTTCCTTTAATTCTCTCACCAATCTCATATGTGAGAAGTTGTCACGGTTCTTCAGCCACTCTTTACTCCATAACCTTCGCCTTTTTTTAGGGGGCTGCTCATCTTGCTCTATAGCCATCACTCCGAGCATAACTATGGCAATGGTCCTCTCATCAACATCCATGGTGAAGGTGGTGCTGATGGTGATGCAGTAGAAATGCAGGTGATGTAGTAGAGATGCTAGGCTCAAGGATCGTTCTGACGAACGTACGTTGCTTCTCTGGGCGTATACGTGAGCACAGGAAGTCAGGGAGCAGAGGTCAAGGATGTTTTGTCACTTCCTTTTTCGATGCAAAAACCGGACGAAAAATCGGTGGATTAATGTGCTCCGGACGATTTATCGTTCGAATATCGGAATTTCATGATGGCATGATCGTTTGCACTCACGATCGTATGTTCGTTTTTCGACAGCGCAATCGGCCGATTTTTCGTATAGTGTATGGCCAGCATAAGGCTACTCTGGGGTTGATTTACTAAAACTGGTGCAGCTGTGCATAGTAGCCAATCAGCGTCTAACTTCAACTGGTTCAATTAAGCTTTGACAATAAATCCTGGATGCTGATTGGTTTCTATGAAGAGCTTCACCAGATTTTGCACTCTGCAATTTTAGTAAGTCAACTACACAGTAATCATCTTTTATTTTTAGTATGTCTGCAACTGGTTAATAATGTCAGACGAAAAGATCCATAAGCTACACATCATGAAGCAGACCCATGTGCATGAAGTGAGATGAATGGCAGCCTCAGCCCAGAGTCCAGCCAGGCCACACCCCCCAACACATATCGCCCTGCCCCTTGGGGCAAAATTATGTGGCCCTGTTTTTTTTAACAATCAAAGGTATTTTTTTGTCATTAAAAAGGGTAAATTACAGTATACCAATTGACACAGTGCAATACACTACATGCAAAGTAGACAGAATAAAACTTGGGTCAGGCAATATATATAACAACAGTGCAGAAAATCATCCCGGACCCTCTCCAACCTGTTACTGTTACTCAGCACACTGATGAGCTCATCTCTTTGTCGCTCTGCTCTCTCCTCCTATCAGCATGATTTTAGATTGGCTCATTCCGCTGCTTCTTGCTCTCATACTCTAACCCTGCTATGCAAAGGATTGTAAAAAGTCTGATACCATGACAAATTCAGGTCCTTACACGGCTTCCATTTGAAAAAAAATAATTTAATGACATATTAATGATTACAGAGCTGCATTAATAGGTGCCTTTTCTGTCAGCCTAGAGCTTAATAACATTACAATGAAAAATAAGTAATAGTTTGCAGAACAACTAGAAATTGAAAGTTTTAAGTCGCCGCGTTGTATTTGTGCAAGCGTGACAAGTCATCTGTCATTTCCTAAATCATTACAATATTTTCCAAGAATTTAATTAAACCAGTGAGTGAAAATTGAGGACGTAAGGCAGAAATATTCGTTTGTTAAAATCTACTAACAATAAATTTTCAAGGCAAAACGGGCCCATTCATTCTGGGCAAAATTGTGCCGAATGTGCCGTTTCTCCTCGTAGTAATTTAATGACAGTCTCATTGGTACATTGTTTGAGGCAGTATACAAATTTGACCTCTTCATTTAGAACAGAATTCCCTGTCAAGTTTAAAGTATATTTGGTAAATGTTTATAAATAGGGTGTTTAATCTTCATCTCTAAATAGCACGTCTTCCATATGCCTTTGCTAATGCGTGGACATTATGGAAATGAGTGCGGTAAATAGACATTAGGTCCATGGTAGCCAGAAGCTGCATTGTGAGTTGCGAACCACTTTATTTTACATTTCTCTTGCAGGCCTATTTTCTAGTGCTTTTTAGCCTGGTATATTTTTTCAGCTGTGATTGCCTATAATTGTGGTGACATTTACAATTCATGAAAAAAAAATGACTTAGCAAGTATTATTTTTGATGGCTTTTGCTCTAGAATATATAAGCATTTAAAATCTTCTTTTTACATCTAACAGCTAAAAATGCTATGAACTTTTTTGTAATTTTTGTAAATTTATAGTTTTGTTAAACCTGTTTTTGCAAGTTACATAGTTGGTAAAGTTGAATAAAGACACCAGACCAACCAGTCCAATCTGAGTGTGCGTATGTGTGTGTTTATGTCACAAACATTTTCCATACTCCTGTACATTATGTTTTGCTAAGAAAAACATCTAAATGTTTTTGAATATATCTATACTCCCGCTAACACCACCACTTCTAATAGTAAAAAACTCTGTGCTGAACTGCCTGGTTGCTTCTGTCAAGATACAGTTTCCTCCACATCTGAATCCAAGAACCAGGTATTAAAGCAGAATATTTCACCCATGATGTAGACAAAACTAGCTTAGGATCAAACTGGAACTGCCTTAATTGTTTTTATACCACACAAAATCAGTTAAGAGTTTGATCACATTATCCCAAACAATGCAAACTGTAAACAGTAATATCAGTACATCTAGCGAACAGATAACATAAGCATAACCAGTACTCTAATTAAACAGTAAGCTAATTAACAACTAGTCACCTAACAGCTATCAGTGATCTAATGAAACAGTAATCGAATTAACATAAATAAATAAACATCCCACAATAGATCGGTAACAAGGAAAATTGGACACAATCCTAGTCACATCTCCAAATGCAGACAGAAACAATAGGTGACTCAATTACCAACGAAAATTCACACCTAGGAGACACACAATGGGGAAATGATGCCATAAGCGAAAGACATCTTAGTAAAAAAAATTATACCAAGAGACCCCAGCATCAGGTTGTTTTAAACTGATTATATTAACATATATTTTGGGTGTCTGAGTCAAGGAGGGTGGGGGGCAGTCATTGCTGGTTTTGGTCACAGAGGCTCTAAACCGGTATCCAGGCAGATTCCCAGAGTCTATATGTTTCAGGGGGGACATGGACCCCAATCCAAAGTAAAACCACTCCACTCCAAGGGTCCCCCAGGCACACATTGCTCAAGAATAGAGCTCCCTTAAAAGCCATAACCCATAGTCAATAGGCAAGAGGTTACCCTGCAGCCCCCTCATAAAGCCCCTTTACACAGTTCAAGATTAAATGGCTTCTCATCCAACTACTGTATATTGTGTGGCCATATGCCTTCTTAAGAATCTTTAGCTTAAATAGTTTCCTCTGAGTCACCATTCAAAGATTTGTATATCGCTATCATATCCCCTCTTAAGCATCTCTTCCCCAAGGATGAGTATGTTTGTAGTCGTTCCTCATAACTGAGGTCCTCCAGTCCCCTGGTTAGCTTTGTCCTTTGCACTCTCTCCAGTTCAAGAACATCTTTCCTGGGGATTGGTGACAAAAAGTGGACTGCATTCTCAGAATGTCGCCAAACTAGAATTTTGAAAAGTGGTAGTATTATAGTTGTGTAGTTAGGTGTTTGAACTACTAAGAGCCTTGTGACTGCCCTGTAGACAACCCAATCTATAAAATAAAAAGTTACCATGGTTTAAATGTGTTGTAATTTGATGCTTACTCCCTCTACTACTTCCTCTCCATACATTGCCCAAAGGTATCTTGATTAAATGTAGGCCCGAGTGTAGGGTTGCCACCTGCCAAGGATTCACCAGGGCAGTCCGGGTTTTGAATCATGTGTCCAGGTTTCAGTCCACCTGAAACCCAGACATGTCATTCAGACAGGAATGTTGCTGACAGGAGGGAAAGGGGGCACCATGAGTGGGTGACCATAATTTTAATCACCTATTGGTATTACCTACTATACTATCACATGGAGGCCTCCTGCCTTTGAAAGTAGATTTTTTCACTAGTGAGAACTTATAAGCAACCAAAATGTATGTGTAGCTATGAGCAAAATAATAAAAAATAAAAAATACATATATAATGTAGTCTTTCGCTAGAATTAGCACAGAAGTGATTTTGTTCTTAAATGGAACATGATTTAATTACCTGTTCATCCTTTGCGTAGATCTGTTATTTTTCCATTTCCTTAAAAAGGGTGAAAACATTGCTAGCTCTGCAGTAAAATCACACATCATAAAGTAATCTTTCCAAATAGACTTTGTTCACATTGAATGCGTTTTTTAAATTGCGCAACTTCTTCTAAAAAGTGCACGATTTCAAAGCTACATGTCAGTGCCACTTCAGGTGCGGCTTCATGCACAGATGTCTATACAAGTTGTACCCGAAATCGGCAAAAGTAGTGCAGGAACTATTTTTTTAAATCGATGCGGCACCGCAAAGTCAGAGTCTCACTGAACAGTGCCATTGCTGACAATAGGCTGCGACTTGACAGGGTAAATCGCATGACAAGTCGCACCAATGTAAATGAGGGCTAAGAAAAACAGATTTAAGTGGACCTTTCATGGAAAAGTCTAATGCATTCGTGTGAGATTTCCTGCAGCAAGCTCTGGAAGTTTCGGAAGTTGATTGAGATAAGTATTTTTAAAACTTTTTGGGGTGATCCATTTGTTGATAAATGGCTTTTCAAAGCCATTTGTTTTGGAGGGAATTTTCAATGAAAGGTCTGATTTATCACCTAAATCCAGCTAATACTTTTTAAGTAATCACAGCAACAGTTTTTTCTTTTGGAAAAAAAGACTTAAACCCTATGAATTAAAGGTGACCTATGTAAAGACCCTGGCCAGTGCTATATGCTTTGTTTCAACTGTAACTGCCACTTTTTTATGAACAGCTTAGCCCGTTACAGGAAGTGGCAAATGAATGGCAAAAGCAACAATTAACAGAGTTATGTTACAGGGACAATGACACTTTGCTACAATGTAAAGTAGTGAGTGTACAGCTTGTATAACAGTGTACATTTTCTGTCCCCTTAAAATAACTCAACACGCAGCCATTAATGTCTAAACCACTGGCAACAAAAGTGAGTACACCCCAAAGTGAAAATATCCGAATTGGGCACAATTAGCCATTTTCTCTCCCCGGTGTCACGTGACTCATTAGTGTTACAAGGTCTCAGGTGTAAATGGGGAGCAGGTGTGGTAAATTTGGTGTTATCTCTCTCAATCTCTCATACTGGTCACTGGAAATTTAACAAGGCACCTCATGGCAAAGAACTAACTGAGGATCTGAAAAAAAAATTGTTGCTCTACATAAAGATGGCCAAGGCTATAAGAACATTGCCAAGATCCTGAAACTGAGCTGCAGCACGGTCGAAAAGACCATACAGTGGTTTAACAGGACAGGTTCCACTTAGAACGGCTCCATCTGGCAACCTGCACGATACACAAGCCCTCATTGAGCCTACCAAGCCCGGACTAATCTGCCATTCTGCAATATCGGCGAGCCATCGGAGTAAAGGAGCTGTGACACGCTTTATTCCCAGTGCCAGGCAGGCACTAGCTGGGGTAGGAGGCCATTTGGCTGTCTATGTGCATTTTTATTTGTTTTTAATAAACGGTATTGCACCATGATGTTTTCCATTTAATTTTCCATCTATATAAGAGCCCACTTGTTACTATTGTGGAACAGCGCGATCCAGCATGCCCATAGTGTACAGGCACTGATCCTGCCCTGCTCATCTGACCTACTTTTAACAGAGAGGTCATATCATCTGGTAAGCACCTAGTATTTCCCCAGCACCTGCGGTGGAACACGAACAATCCATTTTGGTGAAGGTTTCTCTCACACCCCAGAACCAGCACACCACAATCCCGACACAGATTTGTGCACAGACTTTTGTTTAATTAAGATTTTATTTCTGGCACAGGAAGTTATCCTGATATTCCTTTATATATTATTTCTACACCAAATACTTATTTTTGGGACTTTAGGTGGACTTTGTTATTGTTTAACCTATTATCACACCAACACCAATGTTTTTCACGACCTTTTTAATATTGTTGTCATTTCTGTAAATATTGTTGTATTCATCACCTATGGTATACAGGTAATCACATTATGTATTATGAGTGAAGTCTCCCATGTAGACCTAGTGGGGCCCTCTATCGTTTCTTCATTTCCACTTAGAACACGCCTCGCTATGGTCGAGTTGCACGTGCTCAGCGTCATATCCAGAGGTTGTCTTTGGGAAAAAGACGTATGAGTGCTGCCAGCAATGCTGCAGAGGCTGAAGGGGTGGGGGGCCAGTCTGTCAGTGCTCAGACCATACACCGCACACTGCATCAAATTGGTCTGCATGGCTGTTGTCCTAAAAGGAAGTCTATTCTAAAGATGATGCACAAGAAAGTCCACAAACAGTTTGCTGAAGACAAGCAGACTAAGCACATGGTTTACTGGAACCATGTCCTGTGGTCTGATGAGACCAAGATAAACTTATTTGGTTGAGATGGTGTCAAATGTGTGTGGTGGTGAGGAGTACAAAGACAAGTGTGTCTTGCATACAATCAAGCATGGTGGTGGGAGGGTCATGGCCTAGGGCTGCATGAGTTCTGTCGGCACTGGGGAGCTACAGTTCATTGAGGGAACCATGAATGCCAGCATGTATTGTGACATACTAAAGCAGAGCTTGATCCTCTCCCTTCAGAGACTCGGCCGCAGGGCAGTATTCCAACATGAGATCGACCCCAAACACCTCCAAGACGACCGCTGCCTTGCTAAAGAAGCCCTATTGAGCATCTGTGAGGCATCCTCAAATGGAAGGTGGAGGAGCGCAAAGTCTCTAACATCCACTAGCTCCGTGATGTGGTCATGGAAGAGTGGAAGAGGACTCCAGTGGCAACCTGTGAAACTCTGGTGACCAAGAGGGTTAAGGCAGTGCTGGAAAAAATTGTGGCCACACAAAATATTGACATTTTGGGCCCAATTTGGACATTTTCACTTAGGGATGTACTCACTTTTGTTACCAGCAGTTTAGATATTAATGGCTGTGTGTTTGAGTTATTTTGAAGGGACAGCAAATTTACACTGTTAAAGAAGTTGTACACTCACTACTTTACATTGTAGCAAAGTGTCATTTCTTCAGTGTTGTCACATGAAAGGATATAATTAAATATTTACAAAAATGTGAGTAGTGTACTCGCTTTTGTGAGATACTGTATATATATATATATATATATATATTGTACAGGACGCCAGGGTTGGGTCCTGGACGGACGCTATGGTGCGCCAATATTTGGAGTGTGGTCCCTTTAAGACATTGGTGTAGGGTTCAGGAGGTCACCCAGAGGGGGTGAGAAAATCCGGGAAATAAAAGTTGATCCAGAGAGGACGGGCCTACAGTCCTCTCTCTCCTTGTTAGTGTCATTTGGGCCCTGGAATTTCGGAAGGCTCTAAAGTGACGTTCGGGAGGGAAAGAGCCTCCTTTCCTGACCTCTGGCAGTCAAGCACACAGGGGGTTAAGAACTTCCAGGAAACCAGCTTAAAATACAGGAAGTGCTGATAGAGGGTGTGGAGGAGTATGAGAGTGCAATGTCTGCAGAAGCTGTGTATTGCTGAGAAGCTGATAAAGGGTCAGCAAGAACTGGAAGTTCTGCCTAAAACCGTATTGATTTTTTGCCGTGCCGAAGAAAAACAGACTTTGTTTTGTTTATGCTGGAGACAAGCGGACTTTTGCTTTAATGTTTTTTCCCTGTGTGCTGAAGAAAGCGTTGTTTTTTGGTTTGGTCTCAAATAAAAACCCTTTTGTTCAATGTTAACAATTTACGCACTTAATCCCGCAGAGCTAAACAACCCCCAAAGTTCACAACTGGTGGAGAATGCGGGCAAAGTGCATTTGCAGGTCCAAAAACTGTCTAAAAACTGACATTTAAAGAGACAGTGTGCTTATGGCATGTCTTGGATGAAGTCAGCCCAGACATTGCAAGCAGCAGGCACATGCATGGAGGAGGTCATCAAGGCTTTGGCACAAGCCACCGTGACCCAAGAGCAAGCTTCAGCAGAGGCAAACCGTCGCCATGAGGAAGCGATGGCTCAGCAGCAGGCCCTGTCACAGGCTATAGCTGCACAGCGGCTGCTAGCTGCCCAGTTTACATCTCAGCAGGAGTCCACTCAAGCACAGATGGCTGCCTTGCAGGAGGCAATACAGCGGCTGGCTCAGGGACAAAAGCAAGTGGTCATTCCCACAAGCAACCCAGTGTCTGTGAGATCCAGCTATGTTTTACAAAAACTAATGCTCAGCGATGATGTAGAAGCCTTTCTTACCACCTTTAAAAGGGTAGCAGAGAGATAGGGGTGGCCCCCGGGACCAATGGGTTGGCATTGTCTCCCCTTTTCTCACCGGTGACCCGCAAAAGGCCTATTTTGACCTCCCAGCTGAGCACTTCAGCGACTATGAACGTCTAAAGGCAGAGATCCTGGCCCGTCTGGGAGTGACAACAGCCGTCCAGGCTCAGAGGGTGCATCGCTGGCAGTACAAACCTGACCAACCACCCAGGTCCCAAATGCATGAACTAATACAGTTAGTTAAAAAATGGCTGCAGCAGAAAAGTTGTCAGGTCCACAAATGGTGGAATGAGTGGTGATGGACTGGTACCTACGGTCCCTGCCAGATGACCTACAGCGCTGGGTAAGCCATGGAAACCCTAGGCTACAAACGCTGACCAGCTGACCGAGCTGGTCGAATGGTACACCATGGTGGAGTACCTGCTTGGGCCTGCCAAGTGTCAGGAACCCACACCAAGGACACCCAGACCAGCCACCGCCCCAAGGAGAGAAGCATTGCTGGACATTGGAGTCCGCAGATCTACACCATCTGCCATAGAACCACGGAGGTTGGTTCCTGTGCCAAAGATGGGGGACATACAGTGTTGGCAATGTTGGTCCTGGGGGCATACCTGGGCCCAGTGTCCACTTCAGGAGGAGCCTATGGACTGCGGGACTACCCGAAGGAGCTCTTTTTATGTGCAAAGTGCGTGTGCCACGCATCTTGATCTAGCTTCCGGATGGTTTGAGTGTGACGTGTGGGTGAACCACCTTCCTGCCAGGGCTCTACTGGACTCCAGTAGTATGGTCACACTGGTACATGCCAGGGTACTTGAGAGGCTTGGTCCAGTAACTAAGACTCTACAGGTAGTATGTATCCATGGGGACACCAAGGAGTACCCCTTGGTCCCAGTGACTGTTTCCTATGGCCAGTTACACAGGAGGTTGTGGTGGTAAAAAGCTTAATACATAACATCATAGTGGGGCGGGACTGTCCACTATTTCTGGAGCTATGGAATCAGGTACAGACGGGGCTGCCAGGAGAACTGGGGACACTGGGCTTGGAAGGGACAGAGTCGGGGGAATCGGGCCTGAAACCTCCACAACACATTCCTCTAATGTGGAGATACCTGTTGTTGATAATGACATTGCAGAGAATGTTAGTTTGGATAATAATGGTCCTGTTTCAGATCTCAAAACCGAATTGACCTCTGAGGGGGGGGGAGTCTCTCCGTTACAAGTCATGCTGGGGGAGGATGATGAGCAGCTCTCCCTGGTTGAGGAGGGTGAGGGGGAAACATCCTCAAGGCTAGTGCATCCAAACCTGGATGTATCCAGGGGTGCATTTGGCACCGCCCAGTTGCAGGATCCTACTTTGGTCAACGCTCGAGAGCAGGTTTCTGTTGTTGATGGGGTTTCACAAATACCAGGTGAAGGGGAAACCCATAGCAGTTGCTGGTTCCTCAACCGAATAGGCGGATGCTCCTTAATCTAGCCCACAACGACGCACTGGGAGGACACCTGGGGCCGGAAAAAAACAGAGGCCAGGATAACCGACCGGTTTTACTGGCCAGGGGTGAAGGCAGAGGTTAAAAGATATTGTGCATCCTGTCCCATTTGCCAGTTAACTGCCCCAGTGCCCCGCTATAGAAACCCCCTAGTACCCTTGCCAATTATTGAGATAACATTTGAACGGATAGCTATAGATCATGTGGGACCCCTGGTAAAGTCGGCAAGGGGGCACCAATACGCATTGGTCATCCTAGACTACGCAAATAGATATCCAGAAGCAGTCCCTTTGAGAAAAACTTCCTTTAGGCCATTGCCCAGGAGTTATTTCAAATGTTCTCACGAACTGGGTTCCCCAAAGAAATACTAATGGACCAGGGCACCCCTTGTATGTCAAAGGTGATGGCAGACTTGTGCAAGCTGTTTCAGATTAAGCAGCTGCGAATGTCCGTCTATCACCCGCAGACCGATGCTCTAGTTGAGAGGTTTAATAAAACTCCACGTCCATGTTAAAAAGAGTGGTCCAGAAAGACAGGAAGGATTGGGATATGTTACTCCCTGCCCTGTTTTTCTCTATCTGGAAGGTTCCACAGCATTCCACGGGTTTCTCACCGTTTGAGCTAGTGTATGGACGAAGGCCCCGGGAGTTGCTTGATCTAGTAAAGGAAACATGGGAAAGTGAGTCCTCACCGCATAAAACCGTGGTAGAGCATATTTCTCAAATGCGAGAAAGGGTGGCTAAAGCGATGCCGCTGGTGAGGGAGCACATGCAGAAGGCTCAGGATGCCCAAAGAAGAGTATATAACCGGTCGGCTAAAATAAGACAGGTCCAAGTAGGAGACAGGGTAGCTCTCCTAATACCCAGAGTGGAGAACAAGTTCTTGGCCAAGTGGCAAGGTCCGTTTGAAGTAGTGAAGAAAGTGGGTGAGGTAAACTATAAGGTACATCAGCCAGAAAAAAGAAAACCCTACCAAATTTATCACATAAATGTGTTGAAGCTCTGGAGAGACAGGGAACCGGTGTCCGTGGTGGTGGTGGTACAGTCAGGGGACCATGTATGGTTGCGACTACCCTAACTAGGCCCCTAACCCAGCAAGTAAAAGAGTTTCTTCAAAGAAATCAGGACACGTTTTCAGGGTTGCCTGGTCTCACCAACGTCATCGAACATGACATTGACCATATCCCAGAAGCTCGAAGAGTGGCAGTGTCTGGAGACGTTAAAAGGATGCTCAAGCTTGGGGTCATCGAAGAGTCAAAGAGCGAGTGGTCCAGTCCGATCGTGTTCGTGCCCAAACCCAATGGTACTCTCCACTTCTGCAACGACTTTAGAAAACTTAAAGAAGTCTCCAAGTTCGATGCATACAGTACCCCATGCCACGGGTAGATGAGCTGATTGAGAGATTGGGTCCTGCCAGGTACATCACCACGCTGGACCACACAAAAGGGTACTGGCAGATTCCCCTGACCAAGGAGCCCAGGGAGAAAAACGGCTTTCTTTACCCCAGAAGGCCACTTCCAGTATAAGAGAATGCTGTTTGGTCTACACTCCGCCCTCGCCACATTCCAAAGGACCAAGGACAAAACTTTGCGTCCACACCAACGGTATGCCTCAGTTTACCTGGATGAGATAGTCATTTTCAGCATGAATTGGGAGTCCTATCTTCACCGGGTTCAGGCAGTGGTAGACTCCTTGAGAAGGGCAGAGTTCACCATCAATCTGGAGAAGTGTGCGGTTGGGGTGGAGGAAGCAAAGTATCTAGGATACATTGTAGGTAGAGGGATAGTGAAGCCCCAAATGAGCAAGGTAGAGGCCATACAGGGCTGGCCCCGTCCCCTAACAAAGAAACAGGTCAGAGCGTTTTTAGGCCTAGTTGGATACTATAGGAGGTTTGTCCCGAACTTCTCAACTATTGCGGCACCGCTGACTGACCTCACCAAAATGCCAAAAGTCGGTGATGATCAAATGGAATGCCAAGGCCGAAAAAGCTTTTCAAATGCTTAAGACAGCACTGTGCCAGGATCCGGTGCTTGAAGCTCTGGATTTTTCTAAGGATTTTAAAGTACAGACAGATGCTTCAAGTGAAGGGCTAGGAGCGGTTCTGTCTCAAGAAATCAACAGGGAGGAGCACCCAATCGTTTTTCTTAGTAGGAAACTGACGCGTGCTGAGAAAAACTATGTGGTGGTGGAACTCGAATGTCTTGCCATCAAGTGGGCTTTAGACTCCCTACGCTATTTCCTCCTAGGTAGGAGGTTTTGCTTAAAATCAGACCATGCTCCTCTTACGTGGATGAGACAGAACAAGCACACCAATGCCAGGGTAACGAGGTGGTTTCTGACTCTTCAGGAGTTCAACTTCATGGTAGAGCACAGATGGGAGAGACAGCATCAGAATGCCGATGCCCTCTCCCGAGTCCACTGTATGTTGTTGAGTGGTGCCTCCAACACCTCCCCGTTGAGGCAGAGAGGGGGTAAGGGCAGGACACCAGGGTTGGGTCCTGGACGGACGCTGTGTTGCACCAATATTTTTAGTGTGGTCCCTTTAAGACAATGGTGTATGGTTCAGGAGGTCAGAAGGGGGTTAGAAATTCCGGGAAATAAAAGTTGATCCACAGAGGACGTGCCCACAGTCCTCTCTGTCCTTGCTAGTGTCATTTGGGGCCTGAAATTTCGGAGGCTCTAAAGCAGGGGTCTCAAACTCAAATTATCTGGGGGCCACTGGAGGTACAGTGCAGAAAATAAGTATTTGAACACCCTGCTATTTTGCAAGTTCTCCCACTTGGAAATCATGGAGGGGTCTGAAATTGTCATCGTAGGTGCATGTCCACTGTGAGAGACATAATCAAAAAAAAAAATATTCCAGAAATCACAATTTATGAATTTTTAACTATTTATTTGTATGATACAGCTGCAAAGAAGTATTTGAACACCTGTCTATCAGCTAGAATTCTGACCCTCAAAGACCTATTAGTCTGCCTTTAAAATGTCCACCTCCACTCCATTTATTATCCTAAATTAGATGCACCTGTTTGAGGTCATTAGCTGCATAAAGACACCTGTCCACCCCATACAATCAGTAAGAATCCAACTACTAACATGACCAAGACCAAAGAGCTGTCCAAAGACACTAGAGACAAAATTGTACACCTCCACAAGGCTGGAAAGGGCTACGGGGAAATTGCCAAGCAGCTTGGTGAAAAAAGGTCCACTGTTGGAGCAATCATTAGAAAATGGAAGAAGCTAAACATGACTGTCAATCTCCCTCGGACTGGGGCTCCATGCAAAATCTCACCTCGTGGGGTCTCAGTGATCCTAAGAAAGGTGAGACATCAGCCCAGGACTACACGGGAGGAGCTGGTCAATGACCTGAAAAGAGCTGGGACCACCGTTTCCAAGGTTACTGTTGGTAATACACTAAGACGTCATGGTTTGAAATCATGCATGGCACGGAAGGTTCCCCTGCTTAAACCAGCACATGTCAAGGCCCGTCTTAAGTTTGCCAATGACCATTTGGATGATCCAGAGGAGTCATGAGAGAAAGTCATGTGGTCAGATGAGACCAAAATAGAACTTTTTGGTCATAATTCCACTAACCGTGTTTGGAGGAAGAAGAATGATGAACACCATCCCTACTGTGAAGCATGAGGGTGGTAGCATCATGCTTTGGGGGGGGGGGTTTCTGCACATGGGACAGGGCGACTGCACTGTATTAAGGAGAGGATGACCAGGGCCATGTATTGCGAGATTTTGGACAACAACCTCCTTCCCTCAGTTAGAGCTTTGAAGATGGGTCGAGGCTGGGTCTTCCAACATGACAATGACCCGAAGCACACAGCCAGGATAACCAAGGAGTGGCTCTGTAAGAAGCATATCAAGGTTCTGGCGTGGCCTAGCCAGTCTCCAGACCTAAACCCAATAGAGAATCTTTGGAGGGAGCTCAAACTCCCTGTTTCTCAGCGACAGCCCAGAAACCTGACTGATCTAGAGAAGATCTGTGTGGAGGAGTGGGCCAAAATCCCTCCTCCAGTGTGTGCAAACCTGGTGAAAAACTACAAGAAACGTTTGACCTCTGTAATTGCAAACAAAGGCTACTGTACCAAATATTAACATTGATTTTCTCAGGTGTTCAAATACTTATTTGCAGCTGTATCATACAAATAAATAGTTAAAAAAATCATACATTGTGATTTCTGGAATTTTTTTTTTGATTATGTCTCTCACAGTGGACATGCACCTACAATAACAATTTCAGACCCCTCCATGATTTCCAAGTGGAAGAACTTGCAAAATAGCAGGGTGTTCAAATACTTATTTTCTGCACTGTATAAGCTGGGTGAGGCTGGGCCGCATCAAGTATTGGACCAAAATTTTAAAATGTACAACTGATGCAATCTTAATAATAGTTTGCCGCCAGTGTGTTCTGCCAGTGTGCCCATCAATTGCTGCCAGTTTGCCCATCAATTGCCGCCAGTGTGACCATCAAACGCAGCCACTGTGCCATCAAACACAGCCACCTTGATGGGCACAGCTGAGTGGCTGCGTTTGATGGGCACAGTGGCTGCGTGTGATGGGCACAGTGGCTGCGTTTGATGGGCACAGTGGCTGCGTGTGATGGGCACAGTGACTGCGTTTGATGTGCACAGTGACTGCGTTTGATGGGCACAGTGGCTGCGTTTGATGGGCACAGTGGCTGCGTGTGATGGGCACAGTGGCTGCGTGTGATGGGCACAGTGGGTGCGTGTGATGGGCACAGTGGCTGCGTTTGATGGGCACAGTGACTGCGTTTGATGGGCACAGTGGCTGCGTGTGATGGGCACAGTGACTGCGTTTGATGTGCACAGTGACTGCGTTTGATGGGCACAGTGGCTGCGTTTGATGGGCACAGTGGCTGAGTGTGATGGGCACAGTGGCTGCGTGTGATGGGCACAGTGGCTGCGTGTGATGGGCACAGTGGCTGCGTTTGATGGGCACAGTGGCTGCGTTTGATGGGCACAGTGGCTGCGTGTGATGGGCACAGTGGCTGCGTGTGATGCGCACAGTGGCTGCGTGTGACGGCACAGTGAGGCTGCAATTACGTTTTTTTTTTTATGCAGACAAGGAAGGCAAGCTTAAAATAACACAAAAAAAAAATAATTCTGACATTTTTTTTAATTAAAAATATGATGGTCACCTCAGTCCAATCCCCTCCCCAATACAGACTAATTTAAGTTGTCTCTTACTTTTTTTATAGTTCACTTCTTCTTCTGTTGCAGACAGTCCACTCCACACACTCCACTCCAGACAGTAGCAGGCTGAGGCAGGCAGCAGGCTCCTCGTGTCTTGTCCTCCTTTTTTTTTTTTTTTTTCCAGACACAGCTCCGCGCGAGTCCTCCCTTCCTCTCTGCCTCAGTCACCTCTCACCCCCGGCGTGACGTCACGCGGTGACGGCGCACGTCGGGAATATACCAGCTTTCATGGGGGGGGGGGGGGGGGGCGAGAGGCAACGCAAAGAATGAAAGGGAGCCAGGACCAGGACAGAGGAGCGCAGTCGGCACACAGTGTGCCACAGCCGCTGCCTGCGCTGTCTGTCACTCAGTGAAAGTGAGTGACAGACAATCCAACTGATCTGGCGGCCGCGGCTGATTGCGCTCCCCCCCCTGTTAGACTTGGTAGCGCCAGGGTCACTCGCCCCTCCCGCTCCTGCCTTGTACCGGCCCTGCTGCATGCGCTGCAAAGTATGACACTGTCCGGGGGAAGGGCTTGACAGTGGGCCGCAAAATCTTGGTCTGCGGGCCGCAACTGGCCCGCGGGCCGGGAGTTTGAGACCCCTGCTCTAAAGTGATGTTCGGGAGGGAAAGAGCGTCCTCTCCTGACCCCTGGCAGTCAAGCACACAGGGGGTTAAGAACTTCCAGAAAACTAGCTTAAAAGACAGGAAGTGCTGATAGAGGGTGTGGAGGAGTATGGGAGTGCACCTGTCTGCCTGTCAGCTGTGTACTGCTGAGAAGCTGATAAAGGGTTAGCAAGGACTGTCTAAAACGGTATGTGCCTTTGTTTTTGATTTATTGCCGTGCCAAAGAAAAACAGACTTTGTTTTGTTTATGCTGGAGTCAAGTGAACTTTTGCTTTAATGTTTTTCCCTGTGTGCTGAAGAAAGTGTTGTTTTTTGGTTTGGTCTCAAATAAAAACCATTTTGTTCAACCTAATTGCTTTACGCTCTTAATTCCGCAGAGCTAAACAACCCCCAAAGTTCACAATATATAAATATATATATATATATATATGTGTATATATATATATATATATATATATATATACACACCACCTGAAGTGTATTATTTAAAGTACACCACCGAATGAACTGTATTTATAGTCGCAGGCCTATGTCTGAGAGAAATGTGGATCAAATAGACACACGACAAGACTTTCAACATAAATAGACCTGAAGTGTGCATTGATGGTCTGGTCGATATGCCCAGAAAAGGTTGAAAAAGACTCAGATCGGGGAATAACTCTTAATTGATTATTGTGTTTATTGAGCCAGCCTGGTAAAGGCTTGTGCCATTTCTTCCTGAGGATTTGGGATGTATGTGGCAAAACAAGCAGACTTCCATCGGCTTAGTTTCTTGATTACGTGGTCTGGTACTCCATGTTTGGAGGCAGCTAAAGCTGCTGCGATCTGGAAGGGATGGTAGAGGACTGACTGGGGTTGAAGCCCAAGTTGCTTAGGAGGATCCTGACATGCTTGTTAAACTGTCTGCCACTCAGGGGGCTGGTTACAAAGGGTAGCAACAAGCTACCATCAGATTGGCTGGGTAGATGGGACAGTAGTCGGCCGAGCACCGGCACTGAGCACCAGGTGTTGTTAGTCTGAAACAGGTTGGTGTCAACCTGGGGCTAGTTTGTTGCGTTTTGCAGACTGTGAGATACAGGGTGTAATGGTTCAGAAAGAGAAAGAGAACTGGGTTGTGTTGGTAAGATGCTACTTCAGTCAGTCACCAGAAACGACCAGGGTGGGACAGGAATAGTTGTTGGGTCAGCTCCAGGCTCCTGCTGGAAAAACAAATTAAGGTTGAAATGGGACAGAGCATCAGCTGTGATTTTGCATTTGCCTGGAATATGTCTACAGAAGATATTTAACTGGTGATAGAGTGACATTTGCGCGAGCCTGCGCAGGAAGGACATGAGGGGAAGTGACTTGGATCTACCATTATTGATGATGTCAGCCGTGGCCTAATTGTCCATGGTGAAGAGCATCGTCTATCCTGTTCAAGTGTGGCCCCAGACCTGGGTAGCTGCCACAATGGGATACAGCTCGAAGAGTGATGAAGACTGGGCGAAACAGAAATTTAAAGTGGAGGTCCACCCAAATAGTTTTTTTAAAAGCCAGCAGCTACATTAACTAAAAAATGTACACTTCCCTGTCCAGTGTGCCTGTAATGTCGGCAGTCAAGGCCGAGCAATCGCTCATCTCTCAGCTGCCCCACCGCCATCCTCGGTAGGGGAATCAGGAAGTAAAGCATTGTGGCTTCACTGCCCGGTTCCCTACTGCGCATGTGCGAGCGGTGCAGCCCGTCCTCACTGGTCCCTGCTCTCTCCTAGGAACAGTGTGTTTCCCAGGAGACAGCAGGGGGGGGCAGGAAGTGGTGTGACTCCCATGGGAGTCTATGCCCGGAAGTGGGTGAAATATCTGTCTTAGACAGGTATCTGCCCCCCCGAAAGGTGCCAAATGTGACACCGGGGGGAGGGTTCCGAAAAGCGGAAGTTCCATTTTTGGGTTGAACTCTGCTTTAAGAGAATTTGTGGGGGCCAAGGATCAGGAAACCAGGGGCGGACAAAAAATGGTCTCGAAGCCTGTGGAGGCTGCGGCATCAGTTACCACACTTGGTAGCTCGGCTGACACTGATGGAATGCCATTTCAGCAGGTGAGGAACTTGTCCCACATAGCTAAGACTGCTATTGCTGCTTGGTCTAGTTTGAGAACTTGGTCTGGATCTTGCACACTGGCGTGAGAAGATCAAAACAATATACAGGTACTCAACAAGACAATACACGTGCACTCGCTGACCAATGTGCACTCAGGGAGAATGACAGAGAAGAGATGAGTGGCCCGCATGCCACTGGAGCTGAATGGCCAACTGGGTGCTGCTGCGTGTTTGTGTAGCTGATTGTTTGTCACTGAGGTGTGTTTACAAGTTAGTTTGTATGTGGGTTTGCACGTAGGTGCATGCCGCAAAGTGTTTTATACTACTCTAGATGATATTGCGTGGTTGCAAGGGTGTCAGTGAGTGTCAGGTTGCTGGGGCAATACTCAGTGGTTGCAGGGGCCTCGATGAGTATGAAGGTTTGTTTTTTGAGATGAGATTGCGTGATTGCAAGGGTCTCAATCTGGTTTTGCTGAGACGATATTGCATAGTTGCAAGGGTCTCGATGAGTATGAAGTTGTTTGGAGACAATATTGTGTTGTTGCAAGGGCCTCAATGACTGTCAGGCTGCTGAGACGATATTGCGTGATTGCAAAGGTCTCAATGAGTATGAGGGGACTTTGAGCTTATAAAGTGTTTTGCAATGGTCTCAAATGAGTGTCAGGCTGCTGAGACGATTTTGTATGACTGCAAGTGTCTGAACGAGTGTGAGGTTACTGAGATGATATTGTGCTTTGCAAGGGTCTCATATGAGGGTCAAGCTGACTTTTTTTCCGTTAAAATGAAAATGAAATGAACTGTAAATGAAGTGCTAAATGTTAGCTACCGCGCCTAGCAGCGCTTACAAACTGTTACATGCATTTGGGTTTTTTAAATGCCTCTGAACCCATTTTTTTGCGTTCGAAAAAGCTTCTAAACAAGTCTAATCATTGGAGGTGAGCAGGCTGAGTTCCCAGCCTGGCGAGTGAACTGACACACTGTGCTCTCCTGCTTAGTGTGGTCAGTATTTAATAGAAAAGCAGAGGGACTAGCAGGAACACCAGGGATTTCAAAAAAAGGAAGCAACACAAAGAGAACAGGATAATTTATCAGGTACATATCATGAATATAAAGTGCTGGGGTAACAACCGCTTTAACCACTTAAGGACCGCCTAACGCCGATATACGTCAACAAAATGGCACGGCTGGGCACATAGATGTATATATACGTCCTCTTTAAGAGCCCTGCCGTGGGTCGCGAGCGCGCCAACAGCAGCGCGCTCGTGACCCGGTCCGAAGCTCCATGACCGCGCCTCTGGGACCCGCGGACCCGAATGCGGCAGGTGTCCCGAGATCAGGTCACAGGAGCTGAAGAATGGGGAGAGGCGAGTGTAAGCACACCTTCCCCGTTCTTCCTTGTGGCAGTGTGATAGGGAACGATGAAAAAAATCGCTGATCGCCACCATTACTAGTAAAAAAAAAAAAATATTAATAAAAATGCCATAAAACTATCCACTATTTTGTAAACGCTATACATTTTGGGCAAACCAATCAATAAACGCTTATTGCATTTCTTTGTTTACCAAAAATATTTAGAAGAATATGTATCGGCCTAAACTGAGAAAAAAATAAATCATATCTTTTTTGGGGATATTTATTATAGCAAAAAAGTAAAAAAGTAAAAAGTAAAAAATATTAAATTTTTTCAAAATTGCCACTCTATTTTTGTTTATAGCACAAAAAACATTTGTGGGGAAAAAAGGACGCCAATTTTGTTTGGGAGCCACGTCGAAAGACAGTTAAATCGACGCAGTGCCGAATCGCAAAAAGGGGCAAGGTCCTTAACCTGCATAATGGTCCAGGTTTTAAGTGGTTAACTGCATTCAAAAACATTGGTCATGGCATATTTTAATAGAAATACCAACATGATTTCCTTTAGTGCCTGGGAAAGGTACAACGTTCCACCAAGACACTAAAGTAAGACCTGCGTTCCTACCATCTCTCAATATAAATTTCACTTCCTAGCACATTGTAAGCAAAAAAGAAATTAAATACAAAAAAAAATGTTCTCCTAGCACTAAGTCCACTCGACCATTACTAGCAGACCTTTAAAGTGTCGATTCTGCATGACTGGCTAATTGATTGTTTCAGCTGGGGTTAATTAATTAATTAGTTGCAGATTTGAATTAAAGATCACAGGCATTCTTCATTTTTCCTTAATGAGCACGATCTTAAAAAGAGGAAAAAAAAGTATCTTTATTAGTACATAAATGAGTGTTTAAAATCCGCCTAGAAACTAATACGCTCTTGATGCTTTCATTAAACAAACCTATAAAATTACTTGCTTCATTATGTATTTTCGTTATTTTCCTTCTCATCCCGTGATGTCTTTTCACCTTTTTTTTTCCCTTTTGCCAGCCAGTTTTAAATGCCTATTTGAAATCAATTTCTCTAATAATGGGTTTAATGAGCTCATCAATTAAGGCTGCCATAATGCAATGTAACTGTGTGGTTTCAGTTATCAGTTAAACTCTGTAACTAATTTCCATGCTTCATCTATCAAAAATGAATGGTTAATATTGTTTTGCTTCTGCTGCAGGACGATAGGGAGACCCAAGGCCTCTCTCCTTTTCAATGTTCTGGAGTCCTAAATGTCTCCTCAATAAGCAAAAGAGGAAGGTGAAAAAACCTTTAATGACAGCCGAGATCTACTATGGAGCAGCAGGTGTATCACTATAAATAACCAATAACACGTTTACTTATTTTAGAATAGATTAAATGATAACTGCTAATGGCTAAATAGCTTTGAAGGTTATTATCTCTCTGAATGCTACAAAGGAATATCATTTTTTTTGACCTATTGGGCTAAGTGGCCAATTGTTAATGGCCATTGTGGTGTGAGCTGCATTGGCTCAGGGCTAGTTTATAAAATCGAATTAGCAAAAAATATATTTATTACAATGAATGGTGGGTGATGTCATATCGCTACTATTTGGGTAAAATTGTGCGCTGACTGGAGGGAGTTTAGAAAAACAGGTTTTCTTTTTTTTTTTTTTTCACAATCAAAGGAGAGTCTGTTTTCTTAACCGATAATAAATGAGAGTTTTTAGTTTTTTTTGTTTTATGTCTTAACATGGCTGTAAAGGTTCCTTTTTTATATAAAAAAAAAAAATGCAGCTCGTTTTGCACATAGTGGCCCCGAACATCCTCTTCTGGGTTCCCACGGCGGCTGTCTCGGCTCCTCCCCGCAATAGATGACCCCCTCTGGGAAGCTCTCTCCCGAGGCAGTTACCTTGCGGGCGCACTCCCGTGTCATACACTCGGCATCCATAGCTGAGATATTGATAGAATTGCATAGAATTGATTGACAGCAGCGGGAGCCAATGGCTGTGCTTCTATTAATCTATCCAATGGAGAGCCGAGAAGCCATGGAGAGAGCGACGCGGGATAGCGCCCATGGAAATTCAGGGCTCAGGTAAGTAAAACGGGGGGGGCGGACACTGCAAGGTGTTTTTTCAGGTGGAAAAACACAAAGGTTTACAACCCCTTTAAGCCTCGTAAACGTGGAAGGGGATTGCCTGTTCACAGACTGTTGTGCTAAATTATTACTGTTAGTACGCTCCTTTTGACAATTGTTGTCCAATTTTCGGCCAACAAATGTTGAATGGCAGGCTAGTAAATTTTCCATGGACTGCTCCACGTCTGATTTTCGGATTGTCAGTACACAAATTCGTCACACAAAAGTTGAAAGTACAAAGACGCATGCTCGGAATCAATGCTCACCAAACACGAAATTAGCAGAAGGGGCCCAAAGGGTGGTACTCAAGAGCTGGGTGGCAAATTTAAAGGGACGTACAGGTACGCCAATGTGCCTGCCCGTGCCATTGTGTCGATGTACATCTGCGTGCGGCGGTCGGCAAGTGGTTAAGAGTTCCCTTCACTGGAACTAAGGAAAAACAACCCCACTCCAAAATCTCCCTCACATGATTTGGAACAGTGCACCAAGCCAGGTCCATAGAGACATGGATGAGCGAGTTTGGGGTGGAGAAACTTGATTGGCCTGCACAGTCCTGACCTTGACCCGATAGAACACCTTTTGGGTGAATTAGAGCGGAAACATCTTGTCCAACATCAGTGCCTGACCTCACAGAAGATTTGAAGCTGTTATAGCTGCAAAGGGAGGGCCAACTCAATATTGAACCCTACGGACTAAGACTGGGATGCCATTAAAGTCCACATGCGTGTAAAGGCAGGCGGCCCAAAACTTTTGACAATATAGTATTGTAGGCTTAAGGCCCATACACACGGTCAGACTTTTTGCCAACAAACTTCAAAATCTGCAAGTTTTCAAAATAGTCCGACCGTGTGTACGCTCCATCGGACAAACTTTTTCGGGTTTCATCGGACAAAAAGTTTGGTCTGAAAACGGACAAACTTCACGTCAACAAGAGTCCGATGGTGCCTAGTCCGACCGTGTATAGCAAGTAATCGGACTTTTGTACAAAGTACAAACGTGCATTCTCAGAAGCAAAAACCAGCCGGAAGCGTTCTGTCTGGTAAAACTAGCGCTCGTATTTGAAAAAGAACATTTGTGACGCGGAAAGTTCTAAAATCAAGAAAAGCAGCGCACATTCTCTTCTTCTTTATAATGTGAGAATACTAAAAGCTGCTTTGCTTGTGATACTGACGGAGTAAAAACAAATGTCTTTACTTTGGATTAGTGTATTTTGGTTATATGAATCAAACATATTTCTGCGCAACATGTCTGCTTGACGAACGGACGTTCAGAAACTAACAAAATTGCACGAAACTGAAAATCGCGAAAGCACACAGACGAAACCTCTACTAACTCTCAAATAGCAGAAGGAGCCCAAAGGGTGACACCGAAGAATTGAACTTCCTCTTTTAAACTCTCGTCAGTACGTTGAAACGTCACTACATTCGTGTTTGTTGTCGAAAAAGTCAGAGCGTGTGTATGCTATGAGTGTGACCGGACAACTCCCTTCGGAAAAAAAAAATCCAAGGGAAAGTTTGTTTGATGTCCGATCGTGTGTACGAGTCTTTAGACATAAGAAAGAACTTTCATTTATTAGTGGTTAAGGCAGGCATCCCAATACGTTTGACAATATAGTGTATGTGATGCTGAAAATACTGCTTTCCTGCATCACATTGCATCCCCAAGGGGATCACAAACGCCGTGCAGTTTGCCTGCACCAGATCGTATGGTACAAAATGGTAAATGCAATACGGTTGCGGTGCAGCTCCAAAAAAGGTAAATGCACTTTGGTGCGATGTGATGCACACTGAATCACATGTGAGTTGCACAAGGATGCTGTGCAGTTTATAGTGTGAACCAAGGCTTAATCATTTTAACCATTTCCAGACCGCCTGCCGTCATTATACGTTGGTACTTTGGTACTAAAAAGCGTTGTTATGGCAGCAGATAACAAATTTTGTCACCATTCCACGAGCGGGCACAATTTTGAAGTATGACAGGTTGGGTATCAATTTACTTGGCGCACCATTATCTTTCACAATATAATTTTTTTTTTACTGTTTATTTTTTCCAAAAGAATTGCGTTGGTAAGACTGCTGCGCAAATATGGTGTGGCATGAAGTATTGACCGACATTTTGTTCTCTAGGGTGTCTGAAAAAAACGTAATGTTTGGGGGTTCTAAATAATTTATTAGCAAAAAAAAATTATTTTAACTTGTAAACAATAAGGCCGCGTACACACGATCGGTCCAACCCGATGATAATGGTCCGACGGACCGTTTTTATCGGGCCACCCCTGAAGTGGTTTGATGGTCTGATGTGCGTACACACCATCAGTCCAAAATCCGATCGGGTCAGAACGCTGTGACGTAGAACACAACGACGTGCTGAAAAAAATGAAGTTCAATGCTTCCAAGCATGCGTCGACTTGATTCTGAGCATGCGCGGGTATTTGGTCCGATGCTTTTGCGTACTAACCATCGTTTTGGTCCGATGGTCAGGTGTTCATCGGACCGATTTTAAAGCAAGTTTTAAAACTTTGGACCGACGGACAACAGTCCGATGGGCCGTACACACGATTGATTTGGTCCGATGAAACTGGCCTTAAGGCCAGTTTCATCGGACCGGTCTGATCGTGTGTATGAGGCCTAAGTTTGAAAAATAGGCCTGGTCCTTGAGTGGTTAATAAAGCTCAAGATATACTACACTATATTAGTTTATTTTTTTTGGAGGAATGAATCTTAGTAAATGACTTAAAACAAAGTGAAATTCATATGCAATTCAAATAAATAATAAAAAATAAATAAAACCAGGATTTTTGTTTGCATATGCCTATGATGATTGGCATTAGAACAACCTCATTCACTAAGCTAAGTGAAACTTCTATTTGCAAAGTACTTTTCCTGGCGTCAACATGGCAACATACATGTTCATGTGATAGAATGCTGCCATGGATTGGCCCCAGGAAAATAAACTTATGGTAAGTATTTAATACAATTTACAGTTTTGCATGTAGCTGACTTCAATCATCCAGCCATGTGCTAAAAAATATATATTTTTTTTCTTTGCAAGTGATTGGGTATGCTTTGCAAAGTGCATTTTCATTAATTTCACCTCATTCACTAAAATAAGGGAAATTCAATTTTTAAGATGAAATAACTCTCATCCTTTAGTATATCAGGGTCATAGAGGAGAAGCAAAATCTATACCATAGTAGACTGGACCATAATGGAGGGAAAGCAGTAAAGATAATAGTATTCATGTCACGTACCTGGTCCTGAAGCCGAAATGCTGAGAGGGCTTTCCTTGCTTTCCTTGCCCTGAAGGTGGAAACAGTGAATACAAAGCCAAAGAAACAGGGATTGCTTGTTGTGCCAAAGATGAGAGATGTAGGTGTGGAGATCACTCTGTAGATAGATACCAAATGAGGTGAGCAGTAGGACCCAGAAAAGCTGATGATTGTGCAGGCTGCTTGCAGCAGGAAGCATGTTGAAGTGGTAAGTGCAGCAGGCTGGATACAGCAGGTAAGTCCTGCAAGCTGGAGCAACAGGTGAGTACTGTAGGTGGGTACAGCAGTCTAGGCAACAAGGGAGATCACAGCAGGCAGGGCAAAGCAAAAGGCGTAGCCAAAGATGGTTGCAGAGGTCAGTGAGCCAGTGGTCAGCAGACAGGACATCAGAGACGTGGTCAGGCAAGCCAAGGCCATACACAGGACAGGAAATAAGAGCAGATCTGTGGGCAATCTGAGGTCAATTACCGGATTGGTAACAGCTAATCAGAAGCATAACCAAACAAGGGAACAGGAAGCAGGTAACGGAAGACCAGTCAGAGGTGTCTGTGAGCAGAGTATAGATGGGTTTTTGGCGTATTCAAAACCCCATGTGCCTGATCCCGCCAGGAAGTCGACACTGCACAGCTCTAATCACAGGCAGTGAGACATTTCCCGGTCTGCATCTGCTTCTGCACAGATTGGGAAATGCCTCACTGCCTGTGATTAGCACGTGGGGAACACAGACTAGCCTACCTCTAAGCTAGAATGTACTAAAATCTAGCACAGGTGGTGCACAGCAGCGTTCGCTGCCATTACATGTGCGTGCATTTCTGCGCAAACGGGTGCGGCCATATTGGGTATTGGCTAACATGCCAGGTCTTTGGGCAAGTCTTCTTCAGCTTTTTCCCTGACAATTAATTTTCCTGAAAATTTAGCGAACAAGGAGATTTTAGTACAGCTGGCAAAATGTATTGAAGTAATTGGGGAATGTGATATTGGGCTTTAAATAGTTCTTGAGCTCCTTTCAACTGTTAAAACCCGTTTGTGTGCCAAAAAAATAGTCCCTCATAAGCCTCACTTGGTGAAATCTATTTCACAGAATCACTCTACTCATTCTTATCTGTCAACTATTGAGCTAAGTGGCCAAGAACATAATGGTTCTGTGGGCTACAGTGGTTTAAGGCTCATTGTCAAGTTTAATTAAGCAACAATATATTTATTACATTGACTAGACGTCTGAGGTCATCTCGCTAATAATGCTGCATACTGACTTGAGGGAGTTCAGGATTGTGCTTATCATAAGCACTAACGAGTCTCTTTTTTTATTTTTTTATTTTTTTTGTTTTTCATAGTTTTATTAAAATTCAGGCTCTACTGCACTTAAGTTTTTACTTTTATGGAGAATCATGGAAGAGACAAAATCTATACAGTTGTAAAGGGGTTTTTAACTTGGGTATCCTTATTCCTTGGAAAAATGGGAACCAAGGATGGGAGTATGGAACTTATGTTTGAATAATTAAAAAAACATATTTGCATTATTGAGCCTTTAATCAAAGTGGTAAATCCAACTTAAAGGATCACTAAAGGAATTTTTTTTTTCCGCTAAATAGCTTCCTTTACCTTACTGCAGTACTGGTTTCATGTCCTTATTGTTCGTTTTTGCTTTGAAGTTGCTGTAATCCTGCTCTGTTCTCCACACTTCCTGCTTGTCTGTTTCCTTATAACCACAGTGCTGGGAGCTTTCTCACTGTGGTCTAAGCTGTCATTACTGTGTGTCTAAAACTTCCCAGAACCAATCAGATTCATTTTAAAAACAAAACACTGCCCTGGATTTGTTTTTTGTTTTTTATGTGTGTCTATTTCTACTTCACAGAAACATGAAAAATGTTTATTTTTTTCTGAGGGGGGGGGGAGGAATATTCACTGATGCATAAAGCACAAAATGCTCATACATCTTGGGGGGGGGTCACAATTTGACATGTTCGCCATGTACTCTAGATGACCTTGTTCCGGCACTGGCTATGATGCACAAGGAGGGAGGAAGCAGAGCTAGATAATCATCTCTTCTTAATTAGACAGATGTCTTGCAAGTTTAGAGGCAATACAATTCATTTATATAAAGGAAAAATTCTACTGTATGCATTCAAAATACTTGAATTTTCTGTGCTTTAACCTGCACTTTTTTAGGTTGTTGACAGGGAAAGGAAGTGCAAATGAGGAAGCCCTTTTAGGGGTTAACAAGACCTTCTATTAAATTAGAGGTCTACACAGTTTCCACTAATGTTTACATAGATAAGGTCTGTGGAATAAGTGCACATGTTTATCATTGGAAGACACACAGGAGGAAACACATTTTTCTGAATAAAAATATTATTTTGATGGTATTTTGGGTGAAGAATTATGAAGCAAGTGGTGAAGGGAGAAGCAATGCTGCTCCAGGTGAAGTAATCCCCCCTCTAATGAGTGGGTGCTGGTCCAGTCCTCGGTCTGAGCAAAGTATCCGATGTTAGAGAGACGATGACCACCCTCCACAAAATAGAGAATACAAAAATGAATTCTATAAAATCCAAAAGCAGAATCATTTTAAAACATCACGATACAGACAAGCAACAGCAAGGGTTGACGCGTTTCACAAAAGATTTTGCTTAGTCATAACCTAAATTGCACCTGTGGGTATAACCCTTAAAATGCATGGAAACACCTGACTATAATCGGTACCTAATTATGCTAAAATATAGTCGGTGCCTAATTATGCTGATGTACACACTCATCAAGTTCATAATACATGTCAACAATAAAATAGAAAAATAGCAGACCATAAAAACAACATGTATTCAAAAATTGCAACACACACTGTTTTTAGAACTTACTGTATCTAAATTCTCCACTTGTATATGGGTATAATTCGTAATCAGTACAAATAACATAAAAATGGTATAGATGTCACATATCGTATAAAAGAACCCATAGATGTGTGGGAAAAGCTTGACCAATCGCAGAAAAGAAAGGGGCTGCTTAAAGCGGAGTTCCACTCAAAAATTGAACTTCCGCTTAACCCACTCCTCACCCCCTTACATGCCACATTTGGCATGTAATTTTTTTTGGGGGGGGAGTGGGGGCTGAGGAGGAGTGGGACTTCCTGTCCCACTTCCTCCTTCCGCCGAGGGGCTGGTTATGCGATTAGCTTAATCGCCTATCTTTAGCCCCTCCCTGTAGGCGATCGCCTAGGACATGTCACAGGTCCTAGGCGATCGCCTGTCCAATCGGACGGCGCAGTGCCCGGCCGTGAAGCCGAAAGCTGTCACGACCGGGTGCCCACACTTACAATGAAGATGCCAGCCGGAGGGGGGGGGAGAGGAGCGGAGCCCCGGCCGGCGCATCGCTGGAACCCTGGAGCAAGTGAGTGTATGTTTATTAAAAGCCAGCAGCTACACTTTTTGTAGCTGCTGACTTTTAATAAACATAAAAATGGGCTGCAACACCCCTTTAAGCCCTAATGCCGCATACACACGACCACATTCATGACGAGAACATTTCAATTTTTTTAATCGGTCATGAAAAACGGTTGTGTGTAGGCTGCAGAGCATTTTTGCGACGAGAAAAATGGCCGTTAAAAATGTAGAACCTGCTCTATTTTTTCTCATAGTTTTTCATATCGTCGTTTTTCTCATCGTAAAAAAAGCGGTTGTGTGTAGGCTTTAACGACGGGGGAAAAAAAACGCTCATGCTCAGAAGCAAGTTACGAGAAGGAAAATGTGCATAATCAGCCCAAATGGTGGTGCCATTCGAATGGAACTTCCCCTTTATAGTGCCGTCGTACGTGTTGTGTGTCACCGCGCTTTGCTCCAGCAATTTTTATCACGATCATGTGTATGCAAGGCAGGCTTGAGAGAAATCACGTTGAAAAAAACTTTGTTTTTATCCATGACATTAACAACGGGCGTGTGTACATGGCATTAGGCTGGGTTACTTCAAAAGTCCCTCTTAGGCCGTGTACACACAATCAGACATGTCCGATGAAAGATGTCCAACGGACCATTTTCATCATACCAGGCTGAAGTGGTCTGTTGGTCTGATGTGTGTACACACCATCGGACCAAAATCCCCTCGGACCAGAACGCGGTGACGTAGAACACAACGACGTGATGAAAAAACGAAGTTCAAGTTCAGTTCCAAGCATGCGTCGACTTGATTCTGAGCATGCACGGGATTTTGGTCCGATGATTTTGTGTACTAACCATCGAATCTGTCTGACAGGCAGGTTTCCAGCGGACAGGTTTCAAAGCATGTTTTGAAACTTTTGTCCGCTGGAAAATAGTCCGATAGATAGGCCGTACACACCATCGAACATGTCCGCTGAAACTGGTCTGCGGACCAGTTTCAGCGGACATGTTCGATCGTGTGTACGCGGCCTTAGGGCAAAAGGAAAAAAACTTTAATGCCTACATGATCAAAAGGGTTGTTTATGGTAAGATGTATATGTGAGAAATATTTTGTAAAGAAATTGGATTTAACAGAAAAAATGTATAACAATGGGCCAATGTTTTCTTGTAAGCAGGCAGTATAAAAAGTTATATCTGTGTGTAAACAAAAATATTGATCCAGGGACATATGTGATTGCCATTAAAGTGGATATAAACCCACTCTCATGCTGCGTATACACGGTCGTTTTTTTGGGATGAAATAAAATGACATTTTTAAAAACGTCATTTAAAATGATCGTGTGTGCGCTTCACAAAGTTTTTTGTCTTCTGAAAAGCGAAAAAAAAAAAAAATTCGAACATGTTTAAATTTTTTATGTCGTTTTTGAAAATTTCTTTTTTTGTGTTGTAAAAAATGATCGTGTGTGGGCTAAAACGATCTTAAAAACAACGTTTTAAACCCGCGCATGCTCAGAAGCAAGTTATGAGACGGAGCCCTCGTTCTAGTAAAACTACCATTCATAATGGAGAAAGCACATTCATCACACTATAACAGACAATAAAATGCAAATCGTCTTTTACTAACAAGGAATCACCTAAAAGCAGCCCAAAGGCGAATAGAACTTCCCCTTTAGAGTGCCGTCGTACGTGTTGTATGTCACCGCTCTTTGTTTATCATTTTTCAAAAACGATGGTGTGTGGGCAACATCGTTTTTAATGATGAAGTTGAAAAACTTTGTTTTTTGGACATGCTGAAAAATGAAATGCCGAAAAGTGATCGTGTGTACGCGGCATAATCCTTTCTAAACTACTGCCATAGTGCTAATCTATAAGGATATAGATGCCTCCTGCAGGTATCCTTACCTGTCAAATGTCTCCCCTCTGTCTGTTGTGAGACCTGAAAAACTGCAGATTCTGTGGATCTGTTGTCTGGAGCTCTGTGGGTGGAGTCGTGATGTCAGTATACTCTCCGCCCACCTCTACACTCCTCTTGTCACCATCTATTTTTTCCTGTGTATTCATTACACTAAATTCTGCTATGATCACTAATATCCAGTCAAAATCCAGAAAAGTAACCACATGACTTCAGAAAAAGAGTGGGGGTGGGAATTAAAAAAGAATGCCTTTCTCCAGGCTAGTGCATGAGATATGTAAATAACCTGTCATTCACAGCAAGGGGGCGGAAGGGACTAAGGTTTTTCTCTGTAAGTCCGTTTTATTTCACTGAACAATAAAAGTGGATTGCTCAGAGCTGGATTAACTGTGTGACAAGACTGGGCACAGATGATAGAAAATCTTATACTGTATATTGTGACATCAAACAAATAAATACAAAAATTTGGGTTTACATCCACTTTAAGGTCAATAAAGTATTTTATGTCTGTTGAAGCAAAGGGCATTACTTTACAATATTTTTTTCCCCTATGGATCAAGTAGGTTAGGGATTCTTAACTGGTGTATCCAAACCCTATGCGGTTTGGGAACCAAATTATGGGTGTGTGGGACTGGACCTATAAATAATAATGATAATAATAATAATAATAATAATAATAATTAAAAAAAACAGGTTTCTCTACATTATTAAAACTAAAATAAACTAAAGAAATCAACTTGATGTGTCAGCTAACCTGCAAGTAACATTGTAACTGTACCTCGATTCCATATTTTGATGGCACAATAACACTAGCAAAAATCTTACTGGTTGTAGCCAGCTTGTGTATTTGCACATTCCTATGATTTCCATTCAGCTGTTCTGATTCTAACTATCCATATAGAAAGCAAAACCAAGCTATTGACGTTATTAGAGATAATATCAACAGTCTGATGAATGGGGCATAGCGACGTACAGGGCAATTCATTGGGAGACAGTAATTATAAAAAGATTAAGACCCCCTGATATAGAGGGTCAGAAAATACCAAATGTTTTTTTTTTCCTTTGGTTTTATTGTGGAATTCATTGTTAAGCCTCGTACTCACACACGGTTTTCTCCGCAAGAAACAGCAAGAAAACTGCTGGCAGAGCTTTCTTGCCAAGTAAACCGTGCGTGTGTACGAGGCTTTGAGGTTTCTCGTCAAGAAAACTGCCCAGAATCTCAGCGAGAAAAATAGAGAACCTGCAGAGAAACCCAGGCTTGTGTATACTTACCTCTTCATGGGAACCCACGCATGCTCGAAATGACTTTGACCCATGCGCGGTAGCTTCCAAGGCATAGGTAGGGTGAAGCAAGATGGCAGCGACGGCATCGAATGTGATGAGCGTCGTAGTAGATGACGTCACCGTATTCGTGCCATTCAAAAGAATGGCGGTTCTTTTGAATGGTGTGTGTGTACACTCGGCCGGCAAGAGACTCTTGCCAGGAATCTCGTCAGGCGCTGGGATGGGATCTATCCACCGGAGCTCCTTCTTCCCCTTCACAGACAGTCATAGGGCAGCTGGATAGTTTCTGCCATCTGGCCCGACTCCTAACCCGAATAGGCAACCAGCCAGATGCGGAGAGGCCAGGTGAGCGGCGCGGGCTGAAAGAGCAGCTCAGCTGCTTTAGGGCCCCACATGGACTTGCGGCCTGCCTGGTACGCCTTTTACAGTTGACCCCTGGAGCCAGTTGGTCTGTCCGCATTCGTTTATGAGCATCGGCAAATTAGGCGGCCGCGAGGCCCCTGTGAGTGCGAGGCCTTATGCGGCCAACTAATTTGCCTAATTAGAGAGCTGCCTCTGATCTTGAGTGGAGACTACACTGGAGACTGCATTGTTTTTGGAGTGGTTGATACAGAGCTGTGGACATACTCGATGTGTTATATAATCTAACGCCTATAACCTGTGGCTTTCTGGTAAGAAGGTTAGATGTGAGCACAGTGGTGTATATATTTTGAAGCTGGTATGAGGATCTTGCTTCTTTCATTCACCAATCTCTTGAATCTCATCTTCCTATCTTCAGTGCTGCATATGGTCTCATTAGGGATCAAAACAATGGAATGAGGCTGCAGGAGATCAGCAGCATTGGGATGCAAAAGAATAAAAAAAAGTAAACGGGTATTGTGGCAATGGTTTAAGATACCCACTTGCCGGTTGCCTCACGTATGAGTAAGGCGCAGAGTTGCTCTCCTGTGCTGAATCATGTACCTAGTACGTGATCCAGCACTTCTGGGTAGGGGGCACGCATGATCTGATGGTGGGCCAGCTGTGCTTTGATTAGACAGAACACAAGCCGATCAGCGGGTGCCGGCCAATGGATGTCCTCCGGCACCCACTGATAGGTGAGGAGGAACACAGGACAGAGCTCTGCATATGTAAACAATGCAGAGCTCTGTCCTGTCAGTGGGGATAGCAGGGGAAAAAAACATGTTAATCCCTTAGTGAAAGCACCTCACAGTACACATAAACACTGGCTAGGCACACATTTAACCCTTTGATCACCCTAGATGTTTAACCCCTTCTTAGCCAGTGTCATTAGTACAGTGAGGCCTCGTACACACGATCAGTCCATCCGATGTGAAAGGTCGGAAGGACAGTTCTCATCGGTTAACCGATGAAGCTGACTGATGGTCTGATGTGCCTACACACCATCGGTTAAAAAAACGATCGTGTTAGAACGCGGTGACGTAAAACACAACGACGTGCATGAAGTTCAATGCTTCCAAGCATGCGTCGACTTGATTCTGAGCATGCGTGGATTTTTAACCTATTGTCGTGCCTACTAACGATCGTTAGGCGTCCATCGGTTAAATTTTAAAGCAAGTTAGCTTTTTTTTTAACCGAAGGTTAAATAACCTATGGTGCCTACACACGATCAGTTTTGACCGATGAAAACGATCCATCAGACCGTTGTCCTCTGGTTAACCTATCGTGTGTACGCGGCCTGACAGTGCATATTTTTTTGACTGATCACTATATTACTGTCACTGGTGTCATTGGTTCCCACAAAGTGTCAAAAGTGTCAATTAATGTCAGATTCTCTGCTGCAATATTGCAGTCCCGCTATTAGGCCGCGCACACACGATCAAATCTATCTGCTGGAAACGGTCTGACAGACCGTCTCAGCAGACAGATTCGATCGTGTGTACAGGTGAGCAGACGGATTTGTCCAGCAGACAGATTTTAAAGCCTGCTTTAAAATCTGTCTGCTGGGAACCCGTCGGACCGATATGTCTGCTGGTTAGTACGCTAACCAGCAGACATATCTGCCCGCACATGCGCCGAATGGATTAGACGCATGCGCGGAAGTGTTTTACGTCACCGCCACGTCACCGCGCTGTCTGCCGGCGGGGATTTTGGTTTGATCGTGTGTACAGCGATCAAACCAAAACAGCCAGCAGACAAATCTGATCAAATCGGTCTGTCAGACCGATTTGAGCAGATTTATTTGGTCGTGTGTACGCGGCCTAAGTCTCTGATCACCACCATTACCAGAATATAAAAAAAATCCAGTACATATACCATAGACCATAACATTTGTATAATCCAATCAATATTTGCCAGTTTACCAAAGACATGCAGCAGCATAAATATTGGTCTAAATTTATGCAAACATTACATTTTTTGACTTTTTTTTTCTTGGATATGTTTTTAAACAGAAAGTAAAAAATATATTTTTTTTTTTCAAAATGTCTGGTCTTTTTTCGTTTATAGCAGAAAAAAATCAAATACCACCGAACGGAAGCTCTATTTGTGGGTGAGGGGGGGGGGGGGGATATATACATTTTGTTTGTGTACAGTGTTGCATGACTGCACAATTGTCAGCTCAAGTAACACAGAAGCAGGCTGGTCATGAAGGGGTGTAAATCTTCAAGTGGCTACACAGTGCTTCAGCCAACATCATATCATTTGGTTAGGGATTGCAGTACATCTGCGTTAACATATACACTATCTTGTTTTTATATGGCTTGTTTGAATCTGTCATACTGCATATGGATGTTTGGAGGTGTTTTTTTTTTACAGTATCTTGTACCATCAGTGCATTTTTTGAGCATTTTGAATAGGTGATAAGCTGTGATATCAGACTGCTTCTGGATGTCCACTAGATGGCAAGCTCTATGTTCTTAAAGATATGAGTGCACATGTTTATGCATTGCAAACTGAAATCATATCAAAATCGTGTCTTATTATTATACCCTATCAATTTAGCATTGCTAAACATTTTTGTCAGCAATTTTCTAAATTTAGCTAAGGTTAGAACAGCACTAAAGATGCATTAAACTAAAGGGAAAGTAGACACAAACAAATACAATTTCTAAATGATTTCATTTATTACAGGTAATTATATAGTCCCGTAAATGTACGCAGCGTTTTACATATATATTGTACATTCACAACAGTCCCTGCCCTTTAGGAGCTTACAATCTAAGGTTCCTAACTCATGTTGATACATACACATACTAGGGCCAATATAGACAGGAGTCAATTAGCCTACCAGCATCTCTTTGAAATGTGTGTGGAAACGAGTAACCAGAGGAAACCCATGCAGGCACAAGGAGAACATACAAACTCCAGGTAGTACCGTGGTTGGGTTACAGGAAGTAAAGGAGTTCCAAAAGCATTCATCTGCACATTTGGATTGATGCTAAGTCCTAACTGTCGGACTAGCCACCCGCACCCCACCCTTACGTCCTTCCAGTCCATCACCTGCAATATTTATTGCCTTTTTTTTTACTTTTAAACTGTTCCAGTGTCTTCAGGCCTGGTCATTTGACATGCATGGGCCCCTTCTTTTTCCAATCTTCTCCTGGCGGTGGGCTATCCTTCGAATATCCAAACAGTAATGTTGACGTGATGACATCAACAATAATTCCTGCATCATTATACTGTGAATGAAGAGTGCCTCCACAGTCTACGGGATTTAACGACACTACGCATCATTCAACCTGGAAGACTGAGAACACCTTGTAGTGAAAAATTAGCATTGTGGGGGAAAGCTCTGTATTGAAGGTATTGAATCCTGAGATGCTTTGTTATTTTTAATACCTTCAGGGGGTTTATTTAAAAAAACTTATAGCTAGATTCAGAAAGACTTACGACGGCGTATCAGTAGATACGCCGTCATTAATCCGAATGCGCGCCGTCGTATGTTTAAGTGTATTCTGGAAACCAGATATGCTTAAATTTTGCCAAGATAAGTCCCCTACGCCGTCGTATCTTAGCTGCATATTTACGTTGGCCACTAGGGGCTTGTACATTGATTTACGCCTAGAATATGTAAATGAACAAGATACGCCTATTCACGAACGTACGCACGGCCGTCGCAGTAAGATACGCCGTTTACGTAAGGCGTTTTTCAGGCGTAAAGATAAACCACAAAAAAGATGGCGCAGCCAATGTTAAGTATGGACATCGGAACAGCCGTCGAATTTCACGACGTTTACGTCGCTTGCGTAAGTCGATTCAGAATGGGGCTGGGCGTAGGTTACGTTCACGTCAAAAGCATTGACTATTTGCGACGTGATTTTGAGAATGCGCAATGGGATACGTCCACGGCCGGCGCATGCGCCGTTCGTTCGGCGCGTCATTTACGCGGGGTCATGATTCATTTACATGCATCACACCCACCTTCCACCTACTTTGAATTACGCAGACTTATGCCGGCCCATATACGCTACGCCGCCGTAACTTAGGGAGCAAGTGCTTTGTGAATACAGCACTTGCCTCTCAACTTGCGGCGGCGTATCGTATGTTCGATATGCTACGCCCGCTTACAAATACGTCGCCCTACCTGAATCTAGCTATTAGGCTTTAACAATAAGACAGAAAAATGTGGAGCACCCCCTGGCACGTCAAAAACCTGCAGAGACGGGGTGGGCTGACATTTGACCCTAGAGTTGGATCCTTGGTGAGCATTAGAGGATTGATAAAGAATTGAGTGCCAGTATTTTTCTTGAAAGTAAAGGTAGATTTATTTATTTCAGAGCAGAGAAGGAAAGGATTTCAGATGCTCCAGATCTCCAAGACTCTACATGCTGCTGCATAGAAAAGGGCCTTTAAATCTGGGCCAACACTCCAGTCTACTAGCAACTTCTAGAAGACATTGAAGGCAGCAATAAGATTCTTCTTCAGGAGAGTCAACAAGCTCCTCTGGGACTTCACCCTCTATGCAGCTTCATTCAGTAGAGTCAATCCTTTGGAACTCTGTCCTGCATCCAGCTTACCCCAGCCAGACAGAGATTGCTGCAGGTCTAATCTCCAGGCCTAGCTAAACAACGGCCTCTTCAGGGAGGCAGGCCTAAAGAGAAAGCTCAGAAACACACACACATACCTCCCAACTTTTTGAGATGGGAATGAGGGACACCTTGTTAAGCGGGACACCTTGTTAAGCGGGGGGGGGGTTCCACGAATTGCGGTAATCGCGGGGGGGGGGGATGGGGGGGCGGAATAGCGGGACTCCAGCCCTGATCCCGGGACCGCGGGATTTACCGCAATTCGAGGGACGTTCCCGCGAAATCCGGGATGGTTGGGAGGTATGCACACACATATCCCCAGGCTGCAGCCTGGGGGGAAGAGAGCTTGCTACAACTCACCCCAAATAAGTATACCCTTTCCCATGATGCTCCACTGGCAATAACACTCTAATGGTTGGCTGAAAAAGGACTTGAACATTCATAACTTAAGCCCTCTGTGTCCTCTGTGATTCCTAACACTAAGGCCCCTTTCACATTGAGGCGTGGAGCCGCGGTGACGGTATAGCCGCGCTATTTGTAGCGCCGCTATACCGTCGTGTTTACCGCGATATTCGGGCGCTAGCGGTGAGGTTTTAACCCCCGCTAGCGGGCGAAAAAGGGGTAATACCGCGGTTTCCTATTGATTCCAATGGGAAGGCGCGCTATAGGAGCGGTGAACACACCGCTCCTATACCGCCGTAAAGATGCGGCTAGCAGGACTTTTGGAGCGTTCCTGCCAGCGCACCGCTTCAGTGTGAAAGCCTTCGGGCTTTCACATTGAACACTACAGGGCATAATTTTTCATGCGGTATAGCAGCGCTATTTTTAGCGCTGTACCGCATGAAAACGCTTCAATGTGAAAGGGGCCTAATGTCAGAAGAGAGCTTTAGGCCCCTTTCACACTGAGGAGTTTTTCTGGCGGGACAGCGCTAAAAATAGCACCTAAATACCACCTGAAAAAATCCTGCCCAGCCTTCTCAATGTGAAAGCCTGAGGGCTTTCACACTGAGGTGATGCGCTGGCAGGAGAGAAAAAAATCTCCTTCCCATTTAAAACAATGGAAAACTGCTGTAATACCGTCCGCAATGCGCCTCTGCAGAGGCGCATTGCAGGCGGTATTAACCCTTTATCGGCCACTAGCGGGGGTTAATACCGCACCGCTAGCGGCCGAATCCCGCGGCAATTCAGACGGTATAGTGCCGCTATTTTTAGCGGCGCTATACCGCCACCACGCCCCTGCCCCAGTGTGAAAGGGGCCTTACTAAAACTGGAGCACACAGTATCTGGTGCAGCTGTGCATAGTAACAAATTAGCTTCTAAGTTCAGCTTGTTCAATTAGGCTTTGACAATAAAACCTGAAAGCCGATTGGTTTGTTATACAAAGCTGCACCAGATGCTGTGGGTTCCTACTGTCAGCAAAGAGAATTGACAGCCAGGTTGTACTTAGAGGGACTAAGCAAAGACAGACTACAAATTAGCCTGGGCAGATTACTACCGAGCAGAAATAAATTTACTAGTCACCTGTGCTTACAGCAGGGTGGCTACCATAGGTGTGCGTACAGGGTATGCTTGGTGTGCCTGGGCACACCCTAATCAACCCATGTACATTAACATTATCCAGGAGTGGCACCAGGTGGGTGGTTTGGGGTGCCAGTGGCCAGTGTAAATGCCCCCATTATATTAAAAGCTAGGTTCAACTATAGGAAAACACTACATTTGTATTTAGAGCGTAGCACAATATGCTCCCACCATCAGAGCCTCCTCCATGTGGCAGCAGGTGGCGTTCATGTGTGTTTGAGCTTTGGGGTGCACACCCTAATGCAATAGGCTGTGCACACCTATGGTGGCTAGACACACAAATAAATGACTTTTAGTTTGTTGATGTTGCCTGCTGCTTCACATTTTGATTATTGTAAATGCTTGTAGTTTAATTCTGGGTCTCAGTTTCTGCATTGACATAATCAAAATATAGAACTGAACAGTGTACACTAGGCTAGTACATTGAGTTGGGAAATTAACTCTCAGCTAATGGAACTAAAACAGCAAGGCATTTTAACAAAACAACCCATAGGCCACGTACACACGACGGGTTTCCTCTGCAGAATTCATCAAGAAACTCAATGGGAGACGTATTCTGCCGAGGAAACCGGTCGTGTGTACACTTTTCGCCGAGAAACCCGTCGAGCCAAAAAGAGAGCATGTTCTCTATTTCCTCGTTGGGCAATGGGAAAATTTGGCTCGAATAGTTTTTTAACTGCCGAACTAGGAACTCGACGGGGAAAACGATGTGCCGTGTGTACGCCGCCTCAGTTTAATCTAAAAAAAATGCTTTTATTACACTAATGTTGAAAATCAGAGGCGGCTCTAGGCTTGGTGAGGCCTTAGGCAAACCTTAGATATGAGGCCCCACCAACTCCCATAATGGGAAAAATAATTAAAGCGTTAAAAACTAACAGTAAAAATTGCATATATAAAGAGCCTTAAATCCTATGAACTATGGGACTCTGGTCACCATAGAGCACCTTCCCCAGAGTGAACGCACTAGGGTAAGGGGGGGCGGGGGGCTTACTTATACAACAGTGAACCTTTATATCAGAGCCTCCTTACTTTACTGTATTCTCTGCCCCCTACATCAGAGATGGTCAGAGACTGCATACACGATACAATAAATGGTCAGAGACTGCATACACGATACAAGAGATGGTCAGAGACTGCATACATGATACAAGATACGGTCAGAGAGTGTGTGGACATGATGCAGGAGATGGTCAGAGACTGCATACAAGATACAGGAGATGGTCAGAGATTGCATACTCGATACAAGAGATGGACAGAGACGCATACATGATACAAGAGATGGTCAGAGATTGCATACGTTCTACAGGAGATGGTCAGAGACTGCATACATACTACAGAAGATGGTCAGAAACTGCATACATGATACAAGAGATAGGGCCAGATTCAGGTAGATGGGCGCTTCTTTACTTTGGAGTAACGTTTCTCATTTACGTTACTCTGCCGACACTTTCGGCGCAAGTACTGTTGTTCACATAGCACTTGCTCCTAAACTTGCGCCGGAGTAACGGAAATGCGCTGGCGTAACCCGACGCAAGTGGAAGTGGGTGTGATCATATGTAAATGATGGGCGGAGCCCAGCGCAGAGGCTTACGTTCAGCGCATCATCCACGGAGCATGCACAGTAAGTGAGGCTTCACTCGCCCCCTTGTGCGCATGCTCACAACTTCCGTCGGCACCACTTCACGGGAAACGTCAGCGCAATGCGTTCCGTTGGGCGTTTAAATGCGCCCGTAGATGCGCCATTCCGGCACTAAAGTATATCCTGTTCCCCCTCCCCGCAGTGAAGTTACTTTTGTTCTGAGATGGCTGCTCCTGTTCCCCGCAAACACACAGGAGAAAGCTGAACTCTAAAGGCCAGGAGCTGTCAGCCGTCATCTCGGCTATGGAGACCTATGATGTCTTCCTCCATGGCTGTAAAATTTGACAGACAAGCAGGGACAGAGGTGTTGTCCTGCAAGTGGGGGTGCTCAGCTAGCTCTTATCGTCGGTAACGCTGCTGTAGCTGCTCTCCTGCTGACCTGTGGCCGTCTGGAGTAAAGATAAAGCAGCTATTTGTAGAAATAACTTTGCGCCGAACGGACGAGATACGCGCGGCGCATGTAGCCATCGTATGGTGCTAATCCGTTCGCGAATCGGGAAATCTCCCTCATTTGCATATTTGCAGGGGAAATCAATAGGCGCGACTGATGCGCCAAGCGAAATTATGCGCTGACGGGACTCTGGCGTCGGAAAGTTAAGCCAATCGGAAATGGCCCGTTTTCTGTCGCATCTAGTTTGGTGGGTACGGCCACATAGAAACGATGGCGCATATTCACAGTTACGCAGCGCATATCGAAATACTCCAGCGCAACTCTACCTGAATCTGGCCCATAGTCAGAGACTGCATACATGACACAAGAGATGGTCAGAGACTGCATACATGACACAAGAGATGGTCAGAGTCTGCATACATGATACAAGAGATGGTCAGAGACTGCATACATGATACAGGAGATGGTCAGAGACTGCAGATATACTACAGAAGATGGTCAGAGACTACATACATGATACAGGTGATGTTTAGAGACTGCATACATGATACAGGAGATGGTCAGAGACTGCATACATGATACAAGAGATGGTCAGAGACTGCAGATATACTACAGGAGATGGTCAGAGACTGCATACATGATAAGAGAGACGGTCAGAGAGTGTGCGGACATGATACAGGAGATGGTCAGAGGCTGCAGATATGGTACAAGAGATGGTCAGAGACTGCAGACATGGTACAAGACATGGTCAGAGACTGCAGACATGGTACAAGAGAATGGTCAGACTGCATACATACTACAGGAGATGGTCTGAGACTGCATAAATACCACAGGAGATGGTCAGAGACTGCATATGTGGTACAATAGATGGTCAGAGACTGCAGATATGGTACAGGAGATGGTCAGAGACTGCAGACATGGTACAGGAGATGGTCAGAGACTACAGACATACTACAGGAGATGGTCAGAGACTGCACACATACCACATGAGATGGTCAGAGACTGCATATGTGGTACAAGAGTTGGTCAGAGACTGCAGACATGGTACAATAGATGGTCAGAGACTGCAGACATGGTACAAGAGATGGTCAGAGACTGCGTACGTGGTACAAGAGATGGTCAAAAACTGCAGATATACTACAGGAGATGGTCAGAGACTGCATACATGATACAAGAGATGGTCAGAGATTGCATACGTTCTACAGGAGATGGTCAGAGACTGCATACATGATACAAGAGATAGTCAGAGACTGCATACATGATACAAGAGATGGTCAGAGACTGCATACATGACACAAGAGATGGTCAGAGTCTGCATACATGATACAAGAGATGGTCAGAGACTGCATATATGATACAGGAGATGGTCAGAGACTGCAGATATACTACAGAAGATGGTCAGAGACTGCATACATGATACAGGAGATGTTTAGAGACTGCATACATGATACAGGAGATGGTCAGAGACTGCATATATGATACAAGAGATGGTCAGAGACTGCAGATATACTACAGAAGATGGTTAGAGACTGCATACATGATACAGGAGATGGTCAGAGACTGCAGATATACTACAGGAGATGGTCAGAGACTGCATACATGATAAGAGAGACGGTCAGAGAGTGTGCGGACATGATACAGGAGATGGTCAGAGGCTGCAGATATGGTACAAGAGATGGTCAGGGACTGCAGACATGGTACAATACATGGTCAGAGACTGCAGACATGGTACAAGAGAATGGTCAGACTGCATAAATACCACAGGAGATGGTCAGAGACTGCATATGTGGTACAAGAGATGGTCAGAGACTGCAGACATGGTACAAGAGATGGTCAGACTGCATACATACTACAGGAGATGGTCAGAGACTGCACACATACCACAGGAGATGGTCAGAGACTGCATATTTGGTACAAGAGTTGGTTAGAGACTGCAGACATGGTACAATAGATGGTCAGAGACTGCAGACATGGTACAAGAGATGGTCAGAGACTGCAGACATGGTACAAGAGATGGTCAGAGACTGCAGATATACTACAGGAGATGGTCAGAGACTGCAGATATACTACAGGAGATGGTCAGAGACTGCATACATGATAAAAGAGACAGTCAGAGAGTGTGCAGACATGATACAGGAGATGGTCAGAAACTGCAGATATGGTACAAGAGATGGTCAGAGACTGCAGACATGGTACAAGAGATGGTCAGATAATGCAGACATGGTACAAGAGATGGTCAGAGACTGCAGACATGGTACAAGAGATGGTCAGACTGCATACATACTACAAGAGATGGTCAGAGACTGCATACATACCACAGAAGATGGTCAGAGACTGCATATGTGGTACAAGAGATGGTCAGAGACTGCAGACATGGTACAGGAGATGGTCAGAGACTGCAGACATGGAACAAGAGATGGTCAGACTGCATACATACTATAGGAGATGGTCAGAGACTGCATACATACCACAGGAGATGGTCAGAGACTGCATATGTGGTACAAGAGATGGTCAGAGACTGCAGACATGGTACAGGAGATGGTCAGAGACTGCAGACATGGTACAGGAGATGGTCAGAGACTGCAGACATGGTACAAGAGATGGTCAGAGACTGCAGACATGGTACAGGAGATGGTCAGAGACTGCAGACATGGTACAGGAGATGGTCAGAGACTGCAGACATGGTACAGGAGATGGTCAGAGACTGCAGACATGGTACAAGAGATGGTAAGAGACTGCAGACATAGTACAGGAGATGGTCAGAGACTGCAGACATGGTACAGGAGATGGTCAGAGACTGCAGACATGGTACAGGAGATGGTCAGAGACTGCAGACATGGTACAAGAGATGGTCAGAGACTGCAGACATGGTACAGGAGATGGTCAGAGACTGCATACATGATACAGGAGATGGACATAGACTGCATACATGGTACAAGAAATGGTCATAGACTGCATACATGGTACAAGAGATGGTCAGAGACTGCAGACAATGACATGGTACAAGAGATGGTCAGATAATGCAGACATGGTACAAGAGATGGTCAGACTGCATACATACTACAAGAGATGGTCAGAGACTGCATACATACCACAGAAGATGGTCAGAGACTGCATATGTGGTACAAGAGATGGTCAGAGACTGCAGACATGGTACAGGAGATGGTCAGAGACTGCAGACATGGTACAAGAGATGGTCAGACTGCATACATACTATAGGAGAAGGTCAGAGACTGCATACATACCACAGGAGATGGTCAGAGACTGCAGACATGGTACAAGAGATGGTCAGAGACTGCAGACATGGTACAAGAGATGGTCAGAGACTGCAGACATGGTACAAGAGATGGTCAGAGACTGCAGACATGGTACAAGAGATGGCCAGAGACTGCAGACATGGTACAAGAGATAATCAAAGACTGCAGACATGATACAAGAGATGATCAGAGACTGCAAGCATGGTACAAGAGGTGGTCAGAGACTGCATACGTGGTACAAGAGATGGTCAGAGACTGCGCACATACTACTGGAGATGGTCAGAGACTGCACACATACTACTGGAGATGGTCAGAGACTGCACACATACTACTGGAGGTGGTCAGATAGAAAGATGCGATCCGGCGTGTTTGCACAGCCCACGTGCAGAGCCCCCCGGGAAGTTGGCACAGTGCTGCGCTAATCACAGACAGCGAAACATTTCCCGATCTCTGCAGCTGCGCAACGGGATAACGTCTCACTGCCTGTGATTAGCGCAATGCTGACTTCCTGGTGGGCTCTGCACATGGGCTGTGTGAAAAAGCTGGAACTCATCCTTAGTCAGAGACTGCAGACATGTGCGGACATAATTGGGCTGAAATTGCACAGAACGCACAGCGTGTTCCTGTGTATTTCAGTGTGATCCTGGACCTGTGACCTGGAACCCACACTTTGCTAACTTGCCTGGAAAGGGGGCATTAGTATGGGCACCTGGAGCAATTTGGCACATCTCTTTGGGGGGAGGGGATATGTGCTAAGGGGGTGGATTTCATATCCAAGCCCCCTTGCAGCAAACGTCATAAAGTGCCCCCCTAGAACATATCCTCTCCCCCAAAATTACTCAAAGTAAACTGTAAACCATAGGCATTAACCCCCCTCCCCCCTCTGGAAGGCTCACTTACTTTTCATCAGGACATGTGTCATTTTGTCAGACGAGCAGCTTTTCTCTGCAGCGTGGTGAGCTTTCTTCTCCTCCCCCTCCTCCTCTGTGTACACAGGAAACATCACACAGCACGAGGAGGAGGGGGGCGGGCTCAGTACACTCGTCTCACTCTGTATGCAATGTGTGTGTCAGGAGTCAGGGCCAGGCAGCCGGGCACTGCAGGGAGAGATGTCGGCTGACTCGGCTCTCTCTCCAACATAAAAAGTGGAGCTCTCGGACACGTGCGGGAACGAAAATAGCCAGGAAAGGGTGAGGCATGGGCAAATTAGGCAGCCGCACGGGGCCCCCTGACTTTGTGAGGCCCCTGACTTTGCGGGGCCTAAGGCAGCCGCCTAATTTGCCTAATTAGAGAGCCGCCTCTGTTGAAAATAGACTGTCAGCTACCTTAGCCAAACAAGCAAGATATTTTGGCACTCAGAATTCCCATTACTGACAGCTAGAAAAAGGGGGGCCCATTTATATGAAAGACGCTTTTACTATAACCATTTACTATAGGCCTGGTTTGGCTAAAGACAGTTATTGGATAGTGGGATGCTGAATAATATGAAGATCTTTTTTTATTTGGATTACAATTTTTTTCCACTAAAATTTGTCATCTGGCTCCTCATCTTTCTTTTTTGACCATGGGACCCTCGGGAAATGTGAGGGGCATGTACATATGAGAATATAGTTGTGGCATTGGCCTGCAAACCTTTACCCGGAATGTAGAGAAATGATATGAATACAATAGGAGTATCCATGTGTTTAACCACTTAAAGACCGTCTCACGCCGATATATGTTGGCAGAATGGCACGGTTGGGAAAAATGAAGTATATTTACCCTGCCCCTGCCGCAAGCTCCATGACCGTGGGACTTGCGGACTCGATGTCCACCAGTGTCCCGCGATCGGGTCACAGAGCTGTAGAACGGGGAGAGGCAATTGTAAACAAGGCATCTCCCCGTTTGCTCCCTCTCATCAGGAGCAGCGTTTAGTGAGTTGCCACTTATAGCCACGCCCCCTAACAGTTAGAATCACTCCCTAGGACACACTTAACCCCTTCCTAGCCCCCTAGTTGTTAACCTCTTCACTGCCAGTCACGTTTATATAGAAATCAGTGCATTTTTTTAGCACTGATTGCTGTATAAATGTGAATGGTCCCAAAATAGCGTCAAAAGTGTCCAATATGTCCACGATAAAAATCTATGATCGCAACCATTACTAGTAAAAAAAAAAATAAAAAATCAATAAACACTTATTGAGATTTTTTTACCAAAAATATGTAGAAGAATACATATCGGCCTTAACTGAGGAAAAAAAAAAAAATTTTTTGGGGATATTTATTATAGCAAAATGTAAACTATTGCTTTCTTTTCAAAATTGTCTCTCTATTTCATGACTCAGGGGGTCTAAGTCCATGCCCCACACTATATACGGCTGTTTACACAACAGCCATATATAGTGTAATGACTGAGAGAACGTTAGCTAGAGGCAGGTTAGTTAGTGGCTATATATATATATATATATATATATACACATACTCTGCATTTAGTGTAGACCAGTGTTTCTCAACTCCAGTCTTCAAGGCACCCCTACAGGTTTTCCCCTCAGATGAAACGGCTGTGGTAATTACTATGAATGTGCAAAATAATGGAAAGCCTGAAAACATGACCTGTTGGGGCTCCTTCAGGACTGGAGTTGAGAAACACTGGTGTAGACTATATATACAGTGCAGGCAGTCTAGTATATATATAAAAATACAGTGCAGTCAGTGTAGAATATATAAACAGTGCAGGCAGCGTAGTACATATATATATATATATATATGTACTGTGCATGCTGGGGAGGGGTACTTAAGGGCAGACACCATTAGGACGAGGTAGTCGGTTGGGGGTCTGTCGTCCCACGCGCCTTCTGGCCCGCCTGGCTGATGCATGATCCTGAATCCTGATCAGGACCACGTTGGTCCGGGGTCGCGGCTTCGCTTGGTAGGCCCAGTAGTCAGACTGGGTCTACGCATTCAAGGTGATCCTGTGCTTTCCGTCCTGCGGGAGGAAGTCACTTCATGAAGGAAGCCAGGGGAGGACCTATCCTGGAGAGGACCATGCAAGAGGCTGGTATCTTGGGAGAAGGCCTGGAAACTTTGTCGAAGGATGCACGATACACTGAGAGGCTCGATGGTGATTGCCTGTCAGGTGTAAGTTCTACAGAAGTTAATCTGGAGAGATCCGGGTGCTGAATCCTGTGGCAGAGGATTCTGGACCAAAAGTGTCTCCTCATAAAGGAAGGGCTGTGGCAGAGACTGTACTTTATTCCGTGCACCAATCCGGCTGCTAGGCCAGTGAGGCCACGTACACACAATCATACCGGTCCGATGAGACTGGTCCGATGGACTGTTTGAAAAAACTACGTTCAATGCTTCCAGGCATGCGTCGACTTGATTCTGAGCATGCGCAGGTTTTTGGTCCGATGCTTTTGTGTGCTAACCATCGTTTTGGTCCGACGGACAAAGGTCTGATGGCCGTACACACGATCAATTTGGTCCGATGAAACTGGTCTTCCGACCAGTTTCATCGGACCGGTCTGATCGTGTGTACGCGGCCTGAGAGGGACCTATCCGGGTGAGCAATACCCACTCTGACTAGAGTGCCGACGAGAACTGTTTGCTGGAAGCAGGAGTGTTTCCTATTTGAGACTATACACCTGAACCTACCTACCTATTTACCCTTTGACCCCTCCAACTTCTTTTCTACTAAGTTCTGAAAATAAATCCTAGAAAAAGAAGTGTATTGTGTGGACATTGGAATTCTTTAGACTCTCATTTATTACCCTGGACAGTGAGAAGATAGAGGTAACGTGCCACCCAAAATACTCAGCAGCTCCTTCGTAGGTTAGTGCTAAACATGAGGGCTCGTCCGGGATTGGCTGTTACCTCTAGCAACGGGATCGGAAAGTTATTTTGCTATTGAGTGTTTGAACTTGTCGGGGTGTTGAACTGTGCTCTCAAGGAAAGGGTTAAGGTCAGGTTACTTGGCAGAGGCGTTGGCTGCACGTGCAACGGAGAAAGGTGCGTGAAGCGATGTGCTAAGAAAAATAACTGAAAGGGGGAGGAGTTACCAACCCCTGCGTGAGACGTGAGTGTGTCTGGCGTGAAAAAAGTATTGATTGCTAGATCGTAGAGAGAAGATCGCAAGCAGTCATGTCAGCGTATCCATCGCCATCAGCAGGACCGAGGTCTGCAATGTTCCAGGCTGGAGCTAGTGTGAGTTCCTCACCAACAGAAGCATCCTTGATGGATACAGGAATCCGGATGAAGCCACGGGGGCGGTTTGTGCTATATACAAGCGGCAACATGGAAGAGCTTGGTGTGTCATGCTCATGATGTGAAGGATTAGCGGTTCAGCTCCGACCCTTTGACCAATGTCTCCAGTGCGGAGAGTATTTTTTGCGGTAGACCAACCTACCGGATCACCCCGTGCCTATCGGGTGGACTGGATTACAGGCGCCGTCACTTTAGAAGAAGCCATTTCCTGGCCTACTTCCAGCTCTACACCTTCCGTGCCTGCTACGGTTAATGGCACCAACAAAGATGTCGCTAATGCAGATGTTGTCACAGAAAATATTTGTACGGTGGTTGTACCTGCCATGCCTGCCGAAAAGAAGGTGGGCTATGTGAAGTCTTCTTACGGCCTTGGTAGAGGCCTACCCCAGTGTCTACCGGGACCGGACTCCGAGGAAGATGTTGCCCTTGTGAAGACCGCAACAGGGACTGGTAAGCAGGCTGGGGGCAAAGTGATAAAAGTTATACGCACATGTTTGCCTGCGGAGGAGTATGCAGACTCTGATCTGGACTCTTTGTCAGATGCCGGTGACGATCACTGGTTCGAGGCAGAGTTTCCTGAGTTAAAGCTGCCTCTACCAATAGTTCAGGGAAATGTTCTACTATGGACTCTGGGGACTCAACGACTCGGGCGAAAACCCCGGGTGTGAGTTTAAAAGTTGTCATGGATGCAGGTATCATTACTGGTGGAAAAGATGCTCCTGTTTTAAAGAGATCTCCGGAGCCTTGTGTGATGCTGGGACTGGGACACTCCCGCCAACTGCCGAAACGTGCCTGTTTGCAGAGGATACTGATGAAAAGGGTAGCTCTTGATTACGGATGGAAGTTTCCTTACGTGCCAGAAGCAACCATGAAAGAGATTGAGGCGAGCCATGAGAAATGGTATGAAGAAGCCATATGGGACTATTTCAAAGTGCCTAAGCCGTCCCGGAACTTCCGTTTTTCTTTCATCATGGCTCACCGCTTGGAAGGATGTCAACAATTCTGGAGTTATGGCCGACACATTTATTCAGATCGGGTGGTTATCCAAAGGCCTGGCAAGGGTGACAGGGTGTATTTTATTACCACTCTTGATGATCAGGTGTGGATTTTCTTCCGACAGATTGTTGGCTCAAACTTGTCTTGCATACACACGGTCACACAAATGTTGTCTGAAATTCCAAACGTCAAGAACGCAGTGACGTACAACACTACAACGAGCCGATAAAAATTAAGTTCAATGATTCTGAGCGTCAAATTGATTCCCAGCATGCGTAGGATTTTTGTGCGTCGGAATTGCATACAGACGATCAGAATTTCCAACAAGAACTTTTGTTGTCAAAAAAATTAAGAACCAGTTCTCAAAACATTTGTGGTCGGAAATTCCGATAGGAAATGTCCGATGGAGCATACGCACAGTCGGATTTTCCGACAACAAGCTCACATCGAACATTTGTTGTCGGAAATTCCGACCGTGTGTACGCTGCAATACACTGTTTTATTTAAAAAAAAATTATATGGGTATTGCTTATAAACTTTGCCCCAGTATCAGGCGAGTTATTTCCTAGTTTAAATGAGAAGCAGACAAGCTGCATATATAATAAGCAAATATGGCTACCTCCAAGTTCATGTAAAATTTTACAATACGTAGGGAGCTGTGGTGGCTCAACGTGATTGGCACTGCGCTGACAAGCCATTCACCTCTGCAGCCAAGGGTTCGGATCCCGGTCTCGGCTACATGTGAATTGAGTTTGGTGGTCTCAGCCCGGCTCCTGGTGGGTGTGCTATGCAAGGTACGCCTGTGCTTAGTACGCCCACCCCCCCCCCACAAAAACCACCACACTTGCACGCACACGAAATTGGTTTAAAACACATGCACTTTGGCCATGCGGTCTCTTAAAATAAAGAGAGGCGAAGGACCTACGGGGCTGGCTGGGTGGGCTAGGCCCCCTCACTCCCTCATAGGGGGAGTCCCTCTGCCCCATTGGGGTCCTGTTGGGCCCCAGTTGGGCTCCCAAGAGGAGCAGGTAGGGCGGGGTGAGTGGGAGGCCCCCCTTCACACCCGCCATTGCCACCAGGGGCATGGAGAAGGATGGCGATTGCCTCCGGGGGGAGGGTCTGCCTACTCCCAAATCCTGCAGTCCGGCTCCTCTCTCTCGAGTTCACGCACAAAATACACTTTAAAAAGTAAAAGAAAAAAAAAAAAAAAATTTTACAATACGCAGAAACAAGGGGGCAGATTCACAGACATTTTGCTTAGCGTAGCGTATCAGAAATACACTACGCCGCCGTTTTTTACCTTGCTCTACGTGGAATTCAGGTAGATTTTCTACGGTAAACGACGGCGGCGTAGTGAATTTCTCCCGTCGCAATCCATCTGCGCGAGTAGGGGGCGTGAAACATTTAAATTAGGCGCGTTCCCGCGGCGATCGATCTGCGCATGCTCCGTTCGCAAATTTCCCGCCGTGCATTGCGCGAAATCACGTCGTGACGTCATTCGTTGTTTATGTAGCGTACTTTACGGCCGATCCACGTCCCGACGAGTTACGTAAACAAAATAAAAATTTAAATAAATTCGAAGCGGGAACGACGGCCATACTTAACATGGGCTACGTAAAGTTAGAGCAGCAAAAAGCTGCTCTAACATTACGTACAAAAAAATAGACGAAAATTATTGCGACGCCCGCTCGTATGTTCGTGAATCCCCGTAAAAACACATTTGCATATCCCGACGCACCAAAACGACGCGAACTCCTCCCAGCGGCCGCAAATAGATGGCAGCATAGATCCGAAGGCTTATGAAGACGTAAGCCTCTCGGATCGAAGCCCGAAGCCGGCGTATCATGGTTTGAGGATTCAAACTAGTGATACGCCGCGCGAAATTTGAAATTACTCCTGTCTAACACCAGTTAGACAGGCGTAATTGTTTTGTGAATCTGCCCCCAGGGGGCAGATTCACAAAACAATTACGCCTGTCTAACTGGGGTTAGACAGGAGTAATTTCAAATTTCGCGCGGCGTATCACTAGTTTGAATCCTCAAACCATAATACGCCGGCTTCGGGCTTCGATCCGAGAGGCTTACGTCTTCGTAAGCCTTCGGATCTACGCTGCCATCTATTTGCGGCCGCTGGGAGGAGTTCGCGTCGTTTTGGTGCGTTGGGATATGCAAATGTGTTTTTACGGGGATTCACGAACATACGAGCGGGCGTCGCAATCGTTTTCGTCTATTTTTTTATACGTAATGTTAGAGCAGCTTTTTGCTGCTCTAACTTTACGTAGCCCATGTTAAGTATGGCCGTCGTTCCCGCTTCGAATTTATTTAAAATTTTATTTTGTTTACGTAACTCGTCGGGACGTGGATCGCCCGTAAAGTACGCTACATAAACAACGAATGACGTCACGACGTGATTTCGCGCAATGCACGGCGGGAAATTTGCGAACGGAGCATGCGCAGATCGATCGCCGCGGGAACGCGCCTAATTTAAATGTTTCACGCCCCCTACTCGCGCAGATGGATTGCGACGGGAGAAATACACTACGCCGCCGTCGTTTACCGTAGAAAATCTACCTGAATTCCACGTAGAGCAAGGTAAAAAACGTCGGCGTAGTGTATTTCTGATACGCTACGATAATCCATTTCTCTGTGAATCTGCCCCAAGGTTTTCAAAATCTCAATATGTAGTGAATAGCATTACTTACATTTAGTCATTGACTTTCACTTATATGTAAAAAGAGAAACAAAAAAGTATATCTTCCCTTTAATGTAAGAATTAAAGTCTGCATTTTTGGCAGTCTAAGTAATTAAAGTCTGATAACTTCAAAACAATAGTATGTGTGCTTTCAAGAGTTTATTTTTTTTTCCTTTCTTCTTTTTCTGCTTCAGCTTTTGTTGGCAGCTTTTGAGGGTCTGAATGGAGATAAAGAAGTGTTATTAAAATAGTGACAAGCTGCTCAGAAAGTCTGCTCAGGATGGGAAAGGGCCAGTGTGCGTCAGAGGGAAAATAATGAAATGCAAAAATCACCCAGTCTGACAACTGGGATGCTGTGTAGCAGCTTAGCCTGTTGGTCCAGGGCTATTTGTCATAATCAGCGCTACTTTTCTCATTAGCAAAAAGCCATTACCAGCCGAGTTTATCAGCGGCACTGAGTTATCGGGGGCACCCAGCAATCCCGGTGTGTAACCAGGGGGTTCAGAGGGCTGGCGCAGATTTAATAAGCCAAATTCTAACTTACCAAGTCTTCAGAGCTTTGTCATTTCAATCCTTACTGAGCTTACCAAGTAGACCAGATGTCTTGTGCATTAACCAGATCCAGCTTTTAAAATCAGTTTCTCTGATAGATGTCAGAGCATGGAAATTTAAAGAACCTAGAATTCCTTTTATCCCTACACTAAAGAGGTGCTAAAACTGAAAATAAAACTGTGATATTTGATTATTATTTTTTTGAAATGCAGCCAGTTGTTCTGTGCTATTGGTCATTTAAGGCTACAGGACTGTACCAGGTGGTAGGTGGTAGTAGTCCTTGTGGGGCTACTACATGACACATGCACACACCCGTTCAATAAACTCCTAGGGGCAGATTCACAGACATTTTGCTTAGCGTAGCGTATCAGAAATACACTACGCCGCCGTTTTTTACCTTGCTCTACGTGGAATTCAGGTAGATTTTCTACGGTAAACGACGGCGGCGTAGTGTATTTCTCCCGTCGCAATCCATCTGCGCGAGTAGGGGGCGTGAAACATTTAAATTAGGCGCGTTCCCGCGGCGATCGATCTGCGCATGCTCCGTTCGCAAATTTCCCGCCGTGCATTGCGCGAAATCACGTCGTGACGTCATTCGTTGTTTATGTAGCGTACTTTACGGCCGATCCACGTCCCGACGAGTTACGTAAACAAAATAAAAATTTAAATAAATTCGAAGCGGGAACGACGGCCATACTTAACATGGGCTACGTAAAGTTAGAGCAGCAAAAAGCTGCTCTAACATTACGTACAAAAAAATAGACGAAAACGATTGCGACGCCCGTTCGTATGTTCGTGAATCCCCGTAAAAACACATTTGCATATCCCGACGCACCAAAACGACGCGAACTCCTCCCAGCGGCCGCAAATAGATGGCAGCGTAGATCCGAAGGCTTACGAAGACGTAAGCCTCTCGGATCGAAGCCCGAAGCCGGCGTATCATGGTTTGAGGATTCAAACTAGTGATACGCCGCGCGAAATTTGAAATTACTCCTGTCTAACACCAGTTAGACAGGCGTAATTGTTTTGTGAATCTGCCCCCTAATATCTAAAAATATTTAAATGTAATACCTAAAAAAAGTGTTGTATTAACTTAACTTGTAATTCATGTTTTATAACTTCTTAAATTAATAACTCTAAGTCAGAATTATTGGGTTTGAGAAATAAGTATTTTAACAAGCACAGTGCTTAGTGGTTATGTAATACATTTGAATTACTCAGGAATGTTTTAAATCAACATGGGTTGGTTATAAAAAAAAAATCTGTAAACAAATGGTGTAAATCACCAATGAATAATGACTCATGCATGTAATTTAAAACATGCTTATCATTTTAACTGCTTATGGAGAGGAAAAAACATAAATATATTTATGCATTGATTGAAAACTCATAATTATACTTTTTCATTCTTTGTATCAGTATTTTTGGTAGTTTTAATGTATAACTTTTTGTGAAGTTCTGTAAAGCTATGATTGTTTTTCGTACACCAATGAACGAACAGTTGGAATAGATTTGAGAAACTGATCTAGTATTATTGTTAACTTTATTTTAGGGACTGGAAAATGAGAAACTGTGTCATTTCTGTTACACATATTCCTTATTATTGCTTTTTCTACCACTTTTGTTAAATTGAATACAGACAAAATTAGATGGAATTTGTGTCACATAAAAACAATTTTCATTGGGACAATTTAAATAATTTGCAAACTGAGTATAAACATGAAAAATTACAGTCAAAATGTATAATTTATGCATCTCATTGATACATTATACTATGTTCATACAAAATAAATAAGTGTAATATGAGCTAAAGACCAATTTGAAATAAATAAAAAATATGTATATGTATTCGCTATTTATAAAGTTTTCACTTTGGAATACTAAGATGGTGATTATATATATTTTTAGCAGTTAAATAATACATGAAAATATTCTCATAAAATAAAGTTGTATATATTAAAAATAGCTAGCTAAACTAAGGAAAGAAAATCACCACTTTAAATCCAAAACAATTAAATATTATGAAATAAATTAGGAAAATATACATGGAGGTACAAGGTTCCATTTTTAAATAAATCAAGTGTTTTTTTTACATTTAGAAATAGGTTGTAACACATTACAAGCATATTTGCTTGTACATTATAACTGGAAGTCCTTAAAATATCCAAACAAATATTGGGTTAAAAAGATGATTCCTTTTTTCTGCAATGGCTCCCTGGTTCGAGAATGACTCTTTGCTTCCCCTCTTAATCTGTATTTTACGAATGAGAAGCTTTGCATTATGCAAATCGTTAGATAGGAACAGGTGACATTTCAGCAAAGAACATGATCAGCGGCCCGGGATAGGACTGGCCTGCTGATTTATACATTAGTATTTGTCACAAGGATTTCCAGGGCTCCGCTCTACATATCACTGTGTGCTTGCTTAAGGTGGAAACTTTAGAAGTTGAGTTTAACAGGGGAGACTGTACTCCACACTCATACTGATAGAAGAGAGACAGTTGGAAAGGGGAGGCAAAAGAATACATTTTAGACAGAGAAAATTAAAAGTATTTTCTAGACTCTTGCCACCAACATAAGATGTAACATTAGCAGGTGCAAGTTATTGAATTCAAGCTCTTATACACTCCAAGTATCACAAAATTCCAGGGCAGCAACTTGCAACCATAAGCACAGCCTCAGGTGAACTAGCCCAAATCTAGCGTGTAATTCACAAGATTTATATAAAAATTTTGAAAATTGATAACTCTTCTATGATCAAGATTCTATTGGTTGTTATATTGTAACATATCATAATTAGATATGAGCAAATAAGTGTTTGTGGACATTGATTCCAATCCAGTGTTCGAAAACTACCCAGTGTATCCCTGCTTATTCCCCAACAGTGCAAGGCACTATTTCGGTGTTGGTTTTGGAGCCTCCGTTAGTCAATTCACACCTCCTCTAATGCCATCTCAGAGGCGTGGTTTGCAGCCAGTGGCTGTTTTTGCGAATCAGGGCAACTACAGTAGCATCATCTCCCATTTATAGTATCACCACTGGTGAGTCATATACATGAATATTATTGATGTGTTGATATTTACAAATTAAAATGCAAGATATTTGATAGCTCTTTTATGTTATACACACAGATTATGTTTTTCTAATTTATGTTTATTTCTTCAATAATCCAGAAGCTCCTGAAGAAGCGATATACACATAATCGCAAAACATGTAGAGTAGCCTTTTTAACAATTCAAGGATTTATATGGTCCAATCCAGGATTCTCTACTTCTCCCAGCGTGGGATCTGTGTCATATTACAGCTCCACATCAAATTCTGAGGCTACTGAGTATATTCATTGGAAAACCACTGTGCATTGTTTTGTAACACTGTACATTATAGGATTCACTTGTTTTAGATGCATCCATGTATTTATGTATTATTAAAAAAAAAATTATATTCTAACGTGCCTACAAAGTCCATCTCTCTTTTTGGAAAAATTAAGTTTCTAATGTTGTTTTTCCCCAATCCATATATTTCAAGGATGTGGCACTATTTCTTCACAGGGTGTTTGATTACCACCCTAGAGCAATTGTAATCAAGTTAAAACCAGTGTTCGAAATAGCAAAATATTCTTGAGTCTTGCCCAATCCATCGGGTGATATGATCCAACCTCCACTCCCTTTAACGTTATCGGTAAAGTTAGCTGGTAAAGACGTCTTCTTGACACCCTTGTCAGATTTTACTCATTATCTCTATTTCTATCAGTGTGGTTGGCTGCCTCCTTCTTGGTGAGGAAATCCATCTGGATTTGCATTTTAAAGACCCAACAACTACATCAGGGATTCAAATCCAGTGATAGAAATGGCATAATATTCTTGAGTTTTGCCCCTCCCATCGGGTGATGTTATTCAATCTCCCCTCCCTGTTAAGTTATTGGTAAAGTTAGCTGATAAAGACATCTTCTTGACCCCCTTGTCAGATTCTACTGATTTTCTCTATTCCTACCAGTGTGGTTGGCTGCTCCCTTCTTGGTGAGGAAATCCATCTGGATTTGCTTTTTAAATACCTAACAATGACTTTGGGTATTCAGGGTTTAAAGTATAATTATACAATGTACACAGTACTGTAAGAGCCGGTTCACACTGGGGCGATTCGTCAGGCGACTATGCCGCCTGACAAGTCGCGTCCCATTCTAGTCAATAAAACCGTTCTAATAGAAGTGACACAAGTCACTCCGACTTTGAAAAAGTTTCCTGTACGACTTCGGGGGCGACTTGTGGCGACTTGCATTGACTTCTATACAGAAGTCATTTTGCAAGTCGCCTCTTCAGGGCGACTCGGGGCGACTTGCATTGACTTCTATACAGAAGTCATTTTGCAAGTCGCCTCTTCTTCGTGCCGCCCCAGTGTGAACCGGCTATTAGTCCAAAGGACCTCCTTTATTTTTAAACTTCTGTGTGGTATTGATTTTATTTTGATTCAAAACATGGAAAAATACACAATGGGGTTTATTTTCTTAACTGGAGAGTCTGGTGCAGCTGTGCATGGTAGCCAATCATCTTCAGCTTGTTCAATAAAGCTTGGACAAAAAAAAATGGAAGCTGATTAGTTTCTATGCAGAGCAAGTTTTGCACTCTCCAGTTTTAGTAAATGAAACACAATAAATGCAAAAAAAATGAGTCAAACATTTTTGGACACAATCACATGCAAGGAAAAATTGTTTTGCTTGCACAGGTTAGGGTAGTGAAGATCTTCAACTCATTCAATATGTTTTGGGGATAATTCCCATGCAAAGTGCAACTTCACTTTAAAAATTAACATTTTCTTTTAGTAAATCAACCCCAAATGAATACATTGCAAGTGCAGGACAAGGTGATCAGCACTGGAGTACATTTTCCAAATTTGCCTACTTCTAAAATTCTAATTTTGAAAAACACTGACATGTGAAATAGCAAACTGTGCAATAATAATTAAGCTTATTATTTTTATTATTATTATTTAGATCATTTTTTATTCAACAATTAGGATGTTAAAGTACAGGGACTGTAGCCTTTGGTTTCTATCCAATATGAAAATACTTTGTTTTGTATCTCACTGTATTGTATATTTCATACTAATTGTATAAATGCATGTTACTGTTTCTATAATAATAATGGGGAACCTAAACTATAAAAAAGGAGTATAATAAATCTGGAAACCATTCAAATTTGCATATAGAATATGTGTATTAACCTCTATTGGCCAAGTTGGTGACCAGTGTTGGGCACCATTGGAGCATGGGATCAACACTCCTCTAGGTCAGATATGGTTAATGTATATGTACAAACTAATTTGTCACTTATGTGTATAGATAAAACACATGACAAACTGCTGTTACATATTCTGATCTTAAGGAATGTGCTGCAAAATTGGAATTTTCTGTTCTTTTCCCCTTTGAAGATTCTTTTTAAGCTTTATTTTTTTTATTTGCTTTTAAAACAAATTAACGGAAAGGGGTGGGGTTATGATCTTATCAGGATTTTTATGTAAGTATATAATATATAAGTGGTAAAAAAAAAAACACAATACACTACATCACTTATCTAAAAGGGTTTTCCACTTAACAGTATGGAAATTTCTTCTCTCCTGACCTAGGTAGGATTGGCATTGATCACCCCACTTGGATAAATTATTTATAAGTTGTAAAAGTAGCTCTGAGATTGCAGAAATAAAAAGCCTTTGTAGGTGTAGAACATTTTTGCCCTTGGAAATTTTAAACTTTCAATAAGGGCAGATAACCAACACACCTAAGTTATAAAGGTTTCCTAAATAGTAAACATTTGGACCGCTGGATGCTGTGAGTTCTATTTATTTATGTTTTAATCCAAAATTCACCAATGATTTTATTTTTTAAGAAACATTAAGCAATGTGGAAATCTTGACTGAAAAAAATGATAAATAGACCCAAAACAACTGCTATGGTTTTTTATTTGAATACATTTTTACCTTTTTCATCCGTTCTCTACATCTTAGCACTGCTTATTTCCTATAGCTATATTTTGTCCACACAAAGCCTATGCAATTTGTGTCAATACAGCCACTTGTAGCTCCCATTAGGAGTGCGTGTGACAAAATAAAAATGCAGAAGCCTAATTGCCACCCCCCCCCCCCCCCTATGATAAGAAGTGACTGCATGGGAACTTTCACGGTAGGATTTCCAGGTATTATTTTTATGAAAGCTGAAGATTTAAAAATACTAAAAACTGCTTTAGAAACTACACTAAAGAGGCACTGGGGTTGATTTACAAAAGGCAAACAGGCTGTCCCTTCTGCAATTGAAGTTGCATTTTGCAAAGGAATTTTCCGCAAGGCCTAGTGAATGTGGATAAAAATATCCCTTTGCAAAGAATGGCCAATAAACAGCTTGCACATGATTGAATGATGGAAGGCAGCAGAGCTACTTCTTATTCACTAAGTCCTGTCAAAAATTCCCTTGCAAAGTGTAACTTCCCTTGCAAAGAGAATAGTCTATTTTCCTTTAGTAAAGCAGACCTGGGTGGACACTAGGAGCCTCTGACTCTGTGTTGGCCAACAATATGCACAGTACTGTCCATCTAGTGCAGTGTTCAGTAAGGGCAGGATGACTCTGCAGTTGGCCGGCGCATGCGCAGTACTGTGCTTGGAATTCTGAGCATTTGTCCCACAGAACATTAGATCTCAGAAAGACATCAGCCTCTATAGCACATACACCGGCTAGACATCACCAGTGGCCCCTAGTGCGCATGTGCCAGTCAGGCACAATGCTAGCGGACCTTTTTTTGTACACAAGGTGGAGGAAAGGGCTATCAAAACGTAAGGATTTGTGGACACAAAAAAAGGAAAAATATTATTTTACACTAGTTGGGTGTAGCTTATTTGAAATGGCAATTTTACATTTAGGGTTTATTACTACTTTAATGACGAATCTAACTGTACCCTAAGGGATATTTGGTGCCTTATAAATGATTTTGTATCCCTAACTTGTGCCCTTGAATCACAATTTCACAGAGCTGATTGGAGTGTTTTTTTGTCTTTTTGGTGTATTTATACTGCAATCACTTTAAACCCCTTGACTACACACATGTGATCTCCATCTAACTAAATTTGAACTTTTTAGATGTGTCATATGTAAGGGGGTGTATTTATGAAGTAATTTTCATTAGTAATTAATTTAACCATTTGACAACTTTAGGCTATTTAAATGCATTTACATTTTAGGTGCCGTCATTTTTTGCCATTTCAGGGAATGCACATTGTGATCCTTGACATGTTTGGTAGCTATTTAAACAAAACTCCATCTTTTTATATTTGACCATAAAATGGATATTGTATTATGTTAGTGTGCACTAAAATTAATTTTAATGTATTGTTTCCCAAAAATATGCATGTGATAAACAGTTGCAAAAATATAATGCAGCAAAAATTGCAGCTACCAGCATTATATTCTACAGGGTCACTGCTTTAAGAAAATGTTTGTGGTTTTAAAGTAATTTTGGAGCAAAAAAAATTCAGATTTTAGTGTGGGAAAAAAATAAAAAAATTGCCCCAGTGAAAAAGGGGTTACATCTGTTTTTGCTTTGACATTAAATAAACTAATGTTGTTGTCCAGTGGAAAAAAAACAATAACTTAAATACTACAAAACTTGAAAAGCCTCAATGAGGTAATCACTTTGGGGTTGATTTACTAAAGGCAAATAGACTGTTCAATTAGCAAGGGAAGTGTAACTCTGCAAGGGAATGGGCTCTGTTGACTTCCAATCATGTACAACAAGCAAATATATATATATATATATATATATATATATATATATATATATACATATATATATATATATATATATATATATATATATATATATATATATTTCCTTACATGTGTAATTCTTTGAAAAGTGAATTTCCACCGCTTTCACTAAACTAAATGAAAATTCCCTTGCAAAGTGTACATTTCCTTCCAAACTGAACAGCATATTTGCCTTTAGTGAATCAGCCTTGTTATATGCATAGTATGACTTTAACCGCTTGCAGACCAGCTGCCGCAGTTATACGGCAGCAGATTGGCTCGTGTCATCTCGCGAATCAGCCAATAGGGGCGCGATCACTGCCGGGCACCTGCGATCGCTCGTTACAGAGCGAGCACCGAGAGCTGTGTGTGTAAACACACAGCTCCCGGGCCTGTCAGGGGGAGAAATGCCTGATCCAATGTATGAACAGCGATCAGTCATTTCCCCAAGTCAGTCCACCCCCCTTCAGTTAGAACACACCTAGGGAATATAATTAACCCCTTCCTCGACCCCTAGTTTTAACCCGTTCCCTTCCAGTGGCAATTTTATAGTAATCAATACATTTTTATGGCACTGATCGCTATAAAAAAGCCAATGGTCCCAAAAAAGTGTCCGAAGTGTCCGCCATAAGGTCGCAGTACCGATTAAAATCGCTGATCGTCGCCATTATTAGTAAAAAAAAAATATTAATAAAAATACCATAAAACTATGCCCTATTTTGTAGACTCTATGGGCCAGATTCAGAGAGCCATTACGCCTGTCTAACTGGTGTTAGACTGGAGTAATTACAAATTACGCGCGTTTTCTAGCTAGTCGAAAACCTCAAACCATGAATAGACGGCTGCGGGCTTCAATTCGACTGGATTAAGTGTTTGTACGCCTTCGGATCTACGCTGCAATAAAATTGCAGCCACTGGGTGGACTTCCCGTCGTTTTCCGCGTCGGGGTATGCAAATGAGCTTTTGCCGACGATCCCCGAAATTACGATCTTCAATCGCAATCTCTTACGGCACCTTTAGTCATCTTTTATTTGCGTAACACTATACCAGCTTTTTGCTGCTCTAATATTAGACAGCCCATGTTAAGTATGGCCGTCGTTCCCGCGTCGAATTTCTACGTATTCCGACGTCTTTTATTATTTTTAACGTAAGTAGTCCGGGAATAGGAATGTTCGTAAACGCCGCTACTCAAACAACGAATGACGTAACGACGTGATTTCGCGCAATGCACGGCGGGAAATTTCAGAACGGAGCATGCGCAGTTTGATTGCCGCGGGGACGCGCTTAATTTAAATGCTTCACGCCCCCCAATCGCGTAATCGCGAAATAGACTACGCCGCCGTAGCGTACGGGCAAAAATCTACCAGGATTCGGTGTAGAGCCTGGTAAAATACGGCAGCGTAGAGTATTTCGATTACACAGCGGAATATTAAGTGTATGTGAATCTACCCCTATAACTTTTGCACAAACCAATCAATAAACGCTTATTGCAACTTTTTTTACGAAAAATATGTAGAAGAATACGTATCAGCCTAAACTGAGGAAAAAAATCTTTTTTTTTATATATTTTTGGGGGATATTTATTACAGCAATTATATTTATTATATTAACCAGCATTCGGTTGGAGGAGAAAGATCAAGACTCATCTCTTTTGATATCAAAGGAGACAGGAACAACAAGCACCCAGAGGCGATTAAGTTTGCATGTGCCGCGCTATATAAGTTTTCATTCATTCATTCATTCACAGCAAAAAGTTAAAAATATTTTATTTTTTTTTCAAAATTGTCGCTCTATTTTTGTTAATAGTGCAAAAAATAAAAAACACAGAGGTGATCAAATACCACCAAAATAAAGCTCTATTTGTGGGGAAAAAAGGACGCCAATTTTGTTTGGGAGCCACGTCGCACGACCGCGCAATTGTCAGTTAAAGCGACACAGTGCCGAGTCGCAAAAAGTGGCCCAGTCATTGACCAGCAATATCGTCCGGGGCTGAAGTGTTTCTATAAAAAAAAATTAAGAGTCTCACTTTGAATTACGAAATGGCTAGTGTTGGAATTGTTTAGGTTTTATCACTTTTTAAACAAAATTGGAAATACCATTTGATGTGTAACTGTAGCCAGGCTGTAGACATGTAATTATTTAGATTTTCCTATGAGCAGCAAATAAGCTTTAAAACAAGCCATCACTGGCATATGTAGCTCCAGCCATTAAGAAGCAATTCATCCTTAAAAATTCACAAGTCGGGTCTCATTACTTTGCTTTCCCCTCTTTCTGTGCACTTGCTTTGTTTTTCTATTAGAGATTAAAAGGCTGAAAGACTGCCAAATCACCACTGAAAAAGAAGAGCATATAAAACTGACATATTGAACCTGAAAGTAAAAGTGTTTTGTGGTAAATATCATAATTTACAAACTTCACAGCAAACTCCCCCATCCATCCATGTCTTCATGCTTTATTTTGTTGAGAAATAATTTAGCAAAAACACCTCGCCAGCATTTCTAGCCGTGGCCATCTTGGATAAGGGCAGATAATCCTTAATGTGCTTAGCTGAGAAAACTCCTCCGCCCCTCCTCCAGCTGAAAAAAAAAGACTATAAAGACTCCTGGGATGTATGACATCATGTTGGCCTAGGCCAGAAACCAGGAAGCAACTGAAGAAATGTAAAAAATAGTGTAAAAGTAGTAAATATAATATACCTTCTTATCGAGTTAAGCTAAACTATCGCCAGCTTACCAAAATCTTTTTTTTTTGTGTTGTTATCTTTTTCTTTTTTGTTTTTCTTATTCACCCTTGGTGCACTTCTTTCCTTGGTGTTATTTATTTGCATACATATATTGACAGTCGCAACTGCCGTTGTGTACATTTACCTTGATTGTCAAGGGTATTTGTTAACAAGCGTCAAGCGCATCTTGTTTGGTCCATTCAATAAACTTTTTTATTAACTTTGAGTTTGGCCTTTAAAGTCTCTTTTCTGGGGGTATCTCTTCTTTTTTCTTATTCATACCAGGGATGTGGCCATCCTCATAGTTTTTGGATCTATGAACTCCTTTCTTTACAGCTTACCAAAATCTGGGCTTGCCTACTCTGTATATAAGGAATATAATGCAGGGCATATAATATAATAGTTAAAGCTCTTCCTTCATTTCTTCATCAGTCCTGAATGTGGGTGACCCCAATGATATCATATACAGTGCAGGACCAGTGGTGGCTGCTGGACCTGCATTGTATGTGATGATGTTGGTGAGGGGGTAGCCATAAGCATACCTCCCACATTTTTTAGATGGGAATGAGGGACACCTATTGGCAAAAGTATGTAGGCATAAGACACACACCCTGTCACGCCCCCCTTTATACAAAAAAAAATATTGGTTTAACCCACAAGGGCTTTTTTTTACCACTACTATTCCTTTATACTGCCTTTTGAAATGTACAAATACAGCAATTTTGGATGAAATGTTTAGCACTGGGAAACAATTTTGGAAAGATAAATAATGTATTTTCTATACAACTATATAGGTCAAACCAAAATGAGGGACAACTGAGGTGAAAGGAGGGACAAAGGGACAAATTCAGGGGCAGTCCCTCTAAATCAGGAACCGTTGGGAGCAATGGCCATAAAACAAGAGATTAGGAATGGCTTAGTAGGGCTGATCCCTATGCCAGACCTGAATGACAGTGTCTGAGGTAAAAAAAATCCCTTTATCGGACGCCCCCTAGACTAAACGAGCATTAGACCCTTAATATGTGGGGACAGGGAGGGGAGTGGCGAAACAACACTCAGAAATCATTTTTGGATGATTGGAGTTAAGCTTAAAGAATATTCAAATTTGAATTGGTGTTTTCATCTATACAGCATTTGAATGAATTGGTTTGGATTGCTATATTTTTAGTGTGTATTTTTGTAGTGTGTGAACACTTGAATGATCTATTGCTATTACTGGAGTTTCCTGTGGATCGGTAGTCGGGAGAAAGTCACTCGTCACCTTTGATATTTCTATGCAAACATCACCATGTACATTGTAAATTATGACTAATGTGGCTGCATTATAATCCAGAAAGACCAAAAGGATGACATTTTACATGACATTTCAGCACCATAACTTTGTTTTACCTTCTTGTACACTTAATAGAGTACTCACTGGAGCAATCCCCGGACTCTGAAGTCCATCTCAGTGCAATACAATGTCTCGGAAACGTGCAGAATTTCATTATGAATTTAGAACCTAAAGTATTTTCACAGAGCGCCTTCCTTGTTATTTTTTTAGTTTACCTACTTTGTATATGATTTTCACATTTTATGTGCTTTGTTGTGCCATATTTGGCAGGAATGTAATTTTATATGTGAGCAGGGTTGTCTTAATGAGAGGGCACACCTGGGCACTGCCCAGGGGCCCCAGTTGCATGGAGGGCGCCTGCACTTTCCTAAAAGCAGCTAGTCCTTGAGCCCGCACTGCCCTGAAATTGGCGGCCCCATGATGGCACTGAGAGTAATAGATACACAGGGGAGGCAGTCTGCCTCCTACCTACTTGATGTCGTCATGTTGAAACATTAGTTGCTAATAGACATGTGCATTCGTTTTCGTCAGATGCATTATCGTCTGAATTTCAGGTATTTGTAGGGTCCCCAAAGCATTACTTTGCCCAGGGGCCCATGATGCTATTAAGATGCCCCTGTATGTAAATTCTCTTTATGTTTATTTGTCATTCAATGCAATTGCCATTGATAAGACCAATTACTGGATAATCCATAATGAGATTTGATTATTTTCACTGATCTTAGTGTGACTTGAATTGAAAATTAGCAAAAGAGGAATAGTTAAATATGACGATTGCCCTGCATTACAAATTTCTAATCCCAGCCTGTATAAGTAGTAAGAACATACGCTATATTGTCAAAAGTATTGGGATGCTTGTCTTTACAAGCACATGAACTTTAATGGCATCCCAGTCTTAGTCCATAGGGTTCAAAATTAGGTTGGCTCGCCCTTTGCAGCTATAACGGCTTCAACTCTTCTGGGAAAGCTGTCCACAAGGTTTAGGAGTGTGTCTATGGGAATGTTTGACATTTTTTTCCAGAAGCACATTACTGAGGTCAGGCACTAATGTTGGACAAGAAGACCTGGCTCACAGTCTCCACTCTAATTCATCCCAAAGGAGTTCTATCGGGTTGAGGCCAGTCAAGTTCCTCCACCCCAAATTCATTCTTTATAGACTTTGCTTTGTGCACTGGTGCGCAGTCATGTTGGAACAGGAAGGGGCCACCCCCAAACCGTTCCCACAAAGTTGGGAGCATTTATATATCCAAAATGTCTTGGTATGCTGAGGCCTTAAGAGTTACTTTCACTGGAACTAAGGGGCCAAGCCCAACCCCTGAAACGCAACCCCACACCATAATCCTCCCTCCATCAAAGGATTTGGATCAGTGCACAAAGCAAGGTCCATAAAGACATGGATGAATGAGTTTGGTGTGGAGGAACTTGACTGGCCTGCACAGAGTCCTGACCTTAACCCAACAGAACACCTTTGGAATGGTCAAATCTTCCTATAGACACATACCTAAGCCTTGAGGGCAGCCTTCCCAGAAATCGTAATATGCCTAGTTCCTGGTTCTAGTTGGTTCAACATCCTGTCCTAAGACCCCACTGCCTCCTGGGAAATGATGACACTCATTTCCCAGGAGTCTCTGGGCATTACTGTGCCTAAAAATTGCCCAGCATGCACCTCTCCCTGAAAACCAGGAAGAAAAAGGAACTGGGCTTCACATGCCCACACGTATGATAGATACGGCCACAACATGGCCAAAGCTGGTAAGATGGCTCAGCGGGCTAATGCTCTGTTGCAGCCATCTGTGATCACCTGAGCCCTCAGGGTCGCAGGTTCGATCCCGGCGGGGTCCACTCAGCCTTCAATCCTTCCGAGGTCAGTAAAATGAGTACCATTGATTTGGGTAATAGTGACTATGTTACTATATAAGCGCCTCGAGACCCGATGAGCTACAGCTTCGGCTGTGGCTTCAGAAGCTTGCCTTGCAAGAAGCTCGCCTGGCTTCATAAGCTTGCCTGGCAAGTTAGGGTAAGACAGCGCTATATAAGACTTGCATTATTATTATTATTATTATTAACATGAGCTGGAGTATATAAGGCAAGTGTTTGTAATGATTTCTGGAATGACTGGGGAGCTATTAACATGTTTTAGGGACTATTTAATGTGATTAATTTTAGCTTGCAAAAAATACAAATTATGCCCGAAACCCTGCTTTAAGCAGGCCATACAGATTCGAATTTCGAACAAATTTTCTTTTCAAAATCAGAAAGTTTTTTTTTTTGTGATCTGTTGATTTTCGAAATTCAGCCGACCAAGCCTTCATGTTGCTACAGAAAATATTTTTTTTTTCTATTACATTTCACACACGATTCTCCCATCATTGATTATTATTTCAAAACATTTCTAACATGTTCGATTCCTAAAATTTGATTGCTGCACAAAAATCGGCTGTTGCTGCAGCCCACTAATGGTGCAAAATTCGTACGAAAATTCTTTGATACGATTTTCAAAAGAAAATTCTTTCGAAATTTGAATCGTGTATGGCTGGATTTAGTAAATTTTTGAGTTACTGACCCAAACAACGTTGACCTCTGTCTTTTTTGGGTACTTGTAATCGTTAAAGAGGACCTTCAATCAAAATGGACAGTATATGTTAATTTCATGCCTAAGGCCTTACACACGATCATGCCTAAGCCTATTTCAGCAGACAGATGAAAGCCGACGGATTTGGCCACCTGACAGATTTACAAGTTAAAATTAGTGTCGTCCCGCATTGTTTGCTAGAAAATTACTTAGAACCCCCAAACAGTTTGTTCATCTGTCGGACGGACAGATAACAAATCTGTCTGCTCGTGTGTATGGGGCCTATTTTCTGATTTGGTGTTTACAAGAAAATTAGAGTTTGCTAATCTAGAACCCCCAAACAGAATAAAATAGAAGAGAATCTAGAGAATAAAATCGTTGCAATATTTTATGTCACACGGTATTTGTGCAGTAGTGTTTTAAACGCAACTTTTTTGGAAAAAGACACTTTCATGAATTAAAAAAAAATGAAACAGTAAAGTTAGCCCAATTTTTTTGTATAATGTGAAAGATGATGTTAAGCCTAGTAAATAGATACCAAACATGTCACGCACTTTTGTGGAATGGCAACAAACTACGGTACCTACAGATCTCCAAAGGGCGACGTTTTTAAAAAAAAATACAGTTACCAGGTTAGAGTTACAGAGGAGGTCTAGTCCTAGAATTGTTGCACTCGCTCTGGCGATCGCGGTGATGCTTCACATGTGGGATTTGAACACCGTTTACATATGCGGTCGCGACTTCCGTATGCGTTTTTTTGCTGTGCGATTTCGCAGGAACGGAGGCTCTTTAAAATGTATTTATTTTTTTCTTATTTATTTTAATTTTTTTACATTCTGTTTACTTTTATTGCTGTCACAAGTAATGTAAACATCCCTTGTGACAGTAATAGGTGGTGACAGGTACTCTTTACTCTGAATCCTTTGTACTTCAAAGTATTCAGATCGCCGTAAATGGCGATTCTGAATACTGTATATTTTTTTAAATCCAGCGCCATTGACAGCCAAATAAAAATGTTTACAAAGAGAAGACTGGAACAAAGCCGTTTCCGTCTTCATGCCTGTCTATCTCTAGGCACCGGAAGTGGCGCATTGTGGATCGGGTCTCTCGGTGGAAAGGGAGGCCCGGTAAGAGCAGCGGAAGGCGGCGGGAGGGGCTTTTAGCCACATCAGTTGTTATCCTTGGAAAGCCGACCGCTGCCTCTAAAAAATGCTACTGGGATGATGCCTGCTGCTGCGGGCATTATCCTGGTATAACCCCCTAAGGACTCATATATGCGTACGCTCGGTGGGAAGGGGTTAAACTTACACCCTAAATATATCGTTTAAAAAAAGTAGCTGCTTTTGGCCCAACTTCCAAAAAAAAATATTTTTGGAAGGTGACGACAAGCTAATTTTTTTTTTTTTTTACAGTTTTCTTTTAAGCTAATATTATTTGGGGTGGGGGCCCAAATGAATGACTAATTGAGGAACTAATTGATTAGCACACAAACAATTAGTGTTAAAAAGTTAAACAATAGTAGCACTCAATATTTCTCTCATGACACAATGATAAAAGATATCATCCATACAGAGAGTGCATTAAATGAACTGGCTCAGGAGTTGATTTACTATGGACAATTGCTTTTCAAGTGAATTTGCTCTTTCAAAGGGAATATTCCCTTAGCTCAGTGAATGTGTTGAAAATTCACTTCACGGGCAAGGAAAATTAAAGAAGAAAAAAAAACTGTATTTTTCACATGATTGGGTGATGGAAGTCAGCAGAGCTCCAGCTCATTGATTAAGCCAAGGCAAAATTTGCTTGCAAAATCCAAATTTCCTTGCAATGTGAACAGCCTATTTGGCTTTCGTAAATCAAACCCATAGACTTGCATTGAGTAAAGGAGCAGTAGAGCACTGTGTAGCACTGCAAAGCCAGTAGCAGATGGCTGTGTGTGTAATGAGTAGACATGTGCAAACTGGAATATTTCTTTTCGTTTTTTCGTTTTCGTTTGGAAAATAAATTTATTTAATTACTCCCGAAAATCGTTTTAATTTATTTCGTTGGGGAATAGCTTTCGTCCGAAAATCCAATAATACTTGGTTTCTGTCGAATGATCAAAAGAATATTCGATGCAACGTCGAATCGTTTTGGTTGTTGGTGAATAATCAAAAGAATATTCGACGGAACGTCGAATCTTTACGTCTCATGAATCGAAATCTATTTTCTGTAATGTAGAATCTATTATTTCTATAGTGTCGAATCTTTTCTCTATAATATCGAATCTTTTCTCTATAATGTCGAATCTTTTCCCTATAATGTCGAATCTCTCTATATCAATTTTTTACCGCAACGAAAACGAAAATAAAGCATTTTTTATGTCGGATGTTTCTGTTTTCGTTTCTGTTTGTTAAAACGATAACGAAAAAAAACGATTTTCGGATGAAAATGCATTCTAACGAAAACGAATGCACATGTCTAGTAATGAGCAAATATGGCTGCCCCCATGTACATACATATAAATACTCAGTACACGCAGAACTATTTATTTTTTCATTTCATACATTCTAATATTATTTTAATTGAGCTGATTTTTTTCACATTTATTTAAAAAAATAAAAAAACTGTACATTGCTTTAGCTCATATGAGGGACTATAATAGCTAGACCCTAACACCGCCTGCCACCACTGTGCCTAATACATTAATACAATTCCAAATCCAGAGAACTTCTAGCCCTCAAAACATTCTAAACCAGATTCCACCTTAAATGGATTTTATCAGCTTGTGCACTGCTGAGCTCAAGCTAATACTGGTTCCAATAAAGAACAAATCAGTGCTCAACTCGACTTGTCTTATCGCACAGTCAAAACTGATGGCTGAAGAAGTCATAAAGATCCCATTTAATCTCCCTCCTATCTATCACCGCGAACGTCTTTATCCTCTTTGTGCAGTGGTAATATCTGCTCATTATGAAAGCAAAACAGATCTGGCATGAATAAAAGCGGAATGAAGTGCTCACTTTGAATTTGACAGCATGATCAGTGGAGGCAGTAATCTGTGAGAATCAAAACGGCTAAATTATTCCATAACGGTAATTTGAGGGAACAGCTTCGAGTATACACATCTGCTCTCATATATTGTGACGTTCCCTGATAAAACATCCTTCCCAATTTAGTCTCTCTGTGCTTGACTAATCTGCAACAGCTCTCGCAATGTCTAATCATACTATCAAAAGAGAAAGACCGAGTTCAATTGAGGCTCAAATGAAAGGAGATTGGAAGTGTATCTTCAATTGAAATTACATTTGTAAATGAGCCGTACTTTTTTTCCCGCTCGGAGCGTCTCGTGGTAAATCGGCCCAGAGAAGGCGACAGCTCTGCTGGAGGACGGGGCCCAGATCAGGGGTTGTTATTTAGAGGTTGAGATGATGACATTTTGAAGGAAAACTTGATGTCTTATGGTTTAAATAATTAATACTACTCACCTTTACATATTAGTGAAAAAGAAAAAAAAATTATAAAAAAAATGTATGGACTCAGTCCATTGAAAAACGATAGTTAGATGGAGGTCGGTGGTTCAAGTGACCTTCCATTTCTTCGATTTTTTCCAATTCTGACCACCTACCGTGGGCTCTACTGGTTAGCATTATGCTATCTGCTTTTGTACCTTTAATTGAAATTACATTTGTAAATGAGCTGTACTTTTTTTCCTGCTCAGAGTGTTTTGTGGTAAATTGTCCTAGGGAAGGTGACAGATCTACTGTATAATAGGGCCAGGTTGGGGATTGTTATTTTGGAGGTTGAAGTGAAGACATTTTGTGGGGGGGTGGACCTTGATATCGTTTGGTATAAATAAGCAATTTATATTGCTTACTTTTACCTATCAGTGAAAAATGTATCACTTTTTAATATGGGATGATAAATGATAGTTAGATGGAAGCTGGTGGTTCAAGTTTCCTTCCAGTGTCTTATAGTTCTAAAATATTTCAGCTGCAAAACATTAGATTTGTCCAGTTCTGACCACCTACCATGGCCACTACAAGCATACCTTCAATTGAAATTACATTTTTACATTTGTAAATGAGCCATACTTTTTTTACCGCTCGGAACGTTTTGTTGTAAAGCCTAAAGAAAGTGACAGCTCTGCTGGAGAACGAGGCCTGCATGGGGGTTGTTATTTGGAGGTTGACGTTATGAAATTTTGAGGGTGAATTGGATATCTTGTGGTCTAAATAATAATATTGCTTAATTTTACAGTGAGAAAATGACCACATTGTGTTATGGGATCAGTTCACTGAAAAATGATAGATGGAGGCTGGTGGTTCAAGTGACCTTCCAGTTTCCTATATTTTTTTTAATATTTCAGCAACAAGACATTCAATTCTTTCCAGTTCTGACCACCTACCATGTTCTCTTCTGGTGGGCCTTTTGTTACCTGTTTTTGTACCTTCAATTGAAATTATGGGCTATTTTCTGAACGCCCTAAAATCACGCTCAGGAGTCATTTTTTCTGACCACCAAAAAACACTAAACGCTCATAAACGCTGCTAAACGTCGATAAACTCTCAAAAACGTGGCTCACCAGCATTTTTTTCATGTTTTTGATCCATTGAAAAAAAAAATTTAAAACACAAAAAAATGATAATGCAAAAAATGCAAAAAATGCTAATAAACTCTACTGCAAAAAAGTTAAATGTTGAAAGACTCACTGCAAAGCAGTTTATAATATTATTTTAACGTCCAGTGTGCATGGAGCCTTATAGTTCTAAAATATTTCAGCAGCAAAAGATTTTTTCCAGTTTTGACCACCTACCATGGCCACTAGAAGCAGATCTTGTTCTACCTGTTTTTGTACCTTCAATTAAAATTACATTTGTTAATGAGCCATACTAATTTTCCCGCTTGGAGCATTTTGTGGTATTTTGATCCAGAGAAAAGAGGTAACTCCTCTGGAGAACTGGACCCGAATGGGGGTCGAAGTGATTACATTTTGAGGGAGAATTTGATATCTTATGGTTTAAATATTAATATTACTTACTTTTACACAATGGTAAGATGGTAATGGTAATTGATCACATTTTATTATGGGATTAGTCCACTGAAAAATGATAGCGAATTTTATAGTTTATTTTATTTTTAAAATATTTCAGCAGCAAGACATTCAATTTTTTTTTCCAGTTCTGACAACTTACCGTGGCCTCTACCGATGGGCCTTGTGCTACCTTTTTTTCTACCTTCATTCAAAAATGCATTTGTAAATGAACTAAAAAAAAATGTCCCACTTGTGTGTCTCATGGTAAATTGGCCCAGGGAAGGTGACAAAAAGATATGGTGTGGGTTGTTATTTGCAGGTTGAGGTGATGAAAATACGAGAGAGAACTTAATATCTTATGGTTCCAATAATTAATATCACTTACTTCTACGTATCGGTGAAAAATTAACCACACCTTATTATGGGATCAGTCCACAGAAAAATGATAGTTAGATGGAGGTTGGTGGTCCAAGTTACTATCCAGTTCTAAATATTTCAGCAGCAAGACATTCAATTTGTCCAATTCTGACCACCTGACCATAATGGTCACTATGAGCAGTCATTGTCCTAGTAGAACAAGGCCTGCTCGTATATGCCATGGTAGGTAGTGTTGCTCACGAATATTCGCATTGCGAATATTCGTTACGAATATTGCATATTCGAGTATTCGCGAATAACTCGAATATCGCGGTGAATATTCGCTATTGCGAATATTCGTATTTTTTCTAATTTATTTTTAACACAGATCACATCCTAGTGATCTCCATCGACGTCTAAAAGCATTGCTGGTATGATTAGAGACCCTGGGCCGAGTAGCTGAGGCAATCCTTTTATGTTCCCGAATATTCGCAATGCGAATATTCGTATTACGAAAAAATTTACGAATACTTTCTCTGCCCTTCTTTTGCATCAGAGCCAATCAGAGTTCTCCTACCACAGTTGTCAGAGGTTAGCAACCTCCATAGCAACCAATAGGAACCTGCCTGCACGACCATTATATAAGATCACTCCCAGCAATATTTCAGTGCAGATTCACAAGGTGGCTAGAGAGAGAGGAGTGTTTCTGTGCGTTTTTCCTGTGTATTGCAATCTTAGAGCTTAGCATTGTGCTTCCTATAGGAAATGATCTCCGTTTTTGCGCATGCGCAGACAAGAATTTTGCAATCAATTTCGCATTCGCATTAGCGAAATTTCGCAAAATTGTTTTTTTTTTTTGATAAAACATCACGAATATTCGATATTAACGAATATTTCACGAATATTCTTCTATATATTCGTGAAATATCGCAAAATCGAATATGGCGTATTCCGCTCAACACTAATGGTAGGTGGTCAGAAATACACACTTAGGTTAAACTGGATGGACCAGACTCTCTATTTTACTAACTATGAAAGATATAGTTGATTTTATAAGACACATACAGCAGAAGGTGGAGACTGCACAATAATGGTGAGAATGGGAATGGGGCAGCAAGAATCCCTGATAAAAAAAAATTTATGCTGACAATCAAAGTAGATATCTGGTAACCCATCTTATATTGGATCTTCAGTGCAATCAGCTAAGTCGGAGTAATCAGACATACAACTCAACAATGATGTATAAATATATTGAACCTACAAGAAATGTTATGGTATGCCACTGGGAGGTATTATGTAAGGTACCAATTGAATACCAGCCCTGGCACAAATATAATAAAAGCATGGATGATTTCCATAAAAACGTAATCTACAAGAAAGGATGGATTCGATAAAATCCTGCTAAATATTGGGAAAACTCAGAAGCTAGGCACATATACACAGATGAATCCAAAGTAAATGTAAATAATATTGACACTAACGATGCTGCTGATGTAGATAAGTCATCTTTATTAAACAAATACAATGAATAATAAGTGTCACTTACATCCGAAAGACCATCCCACTCCTCTCAAGTCACAGTGGACTGGAAAGTAATGTCACCGGACAAGGTGTCACCAGAAATGACATCCTGCTGCTGGGACCAGCACACAGTGGGGATGCTTCTGGATGATACAAACTGTCTCATTTTGAGTCCTCTACATCTTTGTCAAGGGCTCTGTCCTTCCTCGTAGACTACTTTATTTGGAAACCATGCATGCTTTTAGCATATTTGGGACAGAGCTGTTGTTCGTTTGGTACCTAACATAACGCCACCCAGTGGTCATTATATTGCATTACATCAGTTTTTTACATTCATACATTATTGTTGGACAGTATGTCTGATGGCTCCCATTAAAGCGGAGTTACACCCAAAAATGAAACTTCGCTTTTCGGAACCCTACCCTCTCCGGTGTCACATTTGGCACCTTTCAGGGGGGGAGCAGATACCTGTTCAATACAGGTATTTGCTCCCACTTCCGGGCATAGATAGGCGGATTATCTGCGAGTATCTATGCCCCATCTGGCGCCTCCTCCACCCCCCCCCCCCGCTGTCTTTTGTGAGACCCACAGGTTTCAGAAGACAGCAAGGGCCATTCGGATTGTGCAGCGCGACTCGCGCCTGCGCAGTAGAGAACCAGGAAGTGAAGCAAGGCTTCACTTCCTGATTCCCTTACCAAAGATGGCGGTGGCAGCATCCGAGAGCTGAGGGAAAGACCGGCTTTCGGGCGCACTGGACAGTTAAGTGTCCTTATTTTAAAAGTCAGCAGGTGCAGTATTTAAGCTTTAAGCGGAATGTGTCCTAAAGATGGTTTAGGCACTCTCCAGGACTCCTTGGTGGGGTGTATAGTGACACTAGTTTATGCGGAAAGTTTTTTATTATATGGACTATTCTATTACATGAATTATTATTTTTTAACACGTATCATTTTTTATCTATTATCATTTAGCATTATTGGGATATCCTTTAAAGACTTTGGCCTACGCAACCAATTTTTGGCACCATCAAGTTATTTGTAATCCTATATTGGTTATATTCTATGTCTATGATGTGAGATAAGACAAAAATATAGCAAATAAAAAAAAAAAAACATTTATTGACCACCTATTGACCCTCAGACCCCAGGCATATTATAGACCCCTTGGATAATCCAATAGATCTTTGCAAGGGTCAATAATAACCACTTTGGGAAAACTTGAGTCCGTTGAAGGGTGATATGCAAAGTACGGCTACCCATTAGTAGGGATGAGCTTCGAGTTCGAGTCAAACTCATGCTCGACTCGAACATCGGCTGTTCGATCGTTTGCCGAATTTCTAACATTGTGGGACGTTCGTGCCAAATTCGAGTGGCAGACGTAACTCAATCTATTCACTAGCGCCCTCTATATCTTTTTATTTCCACTTTTTGCAGTAACTCACTGCACCACCGAGGAGCAGCTTAATTATATAATATATATTTCTCACGGATAAATAAATTCATTTTTCTGGGTCCAAGCTCTAGGTAGCTTTACCAATTTATTGGCGCGGAATTCTTTTTTTTTTCCATTACATTAGAGCCGCAAGCAGTTTTAAATGACTTTTTTTCCTATAGAAATGTCATTTTGTGCAGGGACAGTTCTAAACATGGGAAACACGTGCCACTTCACAGGCATACTATAGACACCCAGCAGGTACGATATTTAAAATATTATTTCACTTTTTTTCACTTTAAGCATCATTAAAATCACTGCTCCCAAAAAAATGCAGTTTTTAAATTTATTTTTTACATTGATACATGTCCCCTGGGGCAGGACCCGGGTCCCCATACCCTTTTTAGGACAATAACTTGCATTAGCCTTTAAAATTAGCCCTTTTGATTTTGAACGTTCGAGTCCCATAGACTCGGGTTCTAAAGTTGGGTTCTAAATGGGGTTCTAAAGTTCGCGCAAACTTTCGGTCCGTTCGCAGGTTCTGGTGCGAACCGAACCGGGGGCGGGGGGTGTATGACTCCTACCTATTAGCAACCAAGCTAAACTAAAATCTCATTCTGGTTGCTATACATTACCGCGATTTGCACAAATCTTTTCACAAGCTGGCAAGGTTACATAATAAAAAAATATATAAGTTTATTCAGATTATTGAACATTCAATCTGACTTTATAGCATGCTGGAAGAAGCTGTAATTATTTCCATCCCTTATGACCATTTTAGTTTATGCCTATATAAGCAATGTGCAGAATGAAATGATCAGGCACAGCAATGACAGAGAAAGGTACATGATATCCAGTTAATTAATGTGTGCCTCTTTCTGGTACAGCGGATTTAATTGACATTTAGAATCACAACTCATCATAGATGTGTGCTCAGGAAGTTACTAGTTTTGACCAACTTTGCACTTTATTATATAGAGGATACGTCAGGTACCCTTGGCCCACCACCAAGAAGACCTCCTTTAATCTGCAAACAAAAACCTACCCAGTGATATAAATTTTCAATAAAAACTCCATGTATAAAATAAATACTGAACAGTGATCTCTAAGGCTGCGTACACACGAGCGAATCTATCTGCTGGAAACGGTCTGACAGACCGTTTCAGCAGACAGATTTGATCGTGTGTACGGGCGGACAGACAGATTTTTCCAGCAGACAGATTTTAAAGCATGCTTTAAAATCTGTCTGCTGGGAATCCGTCCGTTTGACATGTCTGCTGGTTAGTACGCTAACCAGCAGACATATCTGCCCGCACATGCGTCGAATGGATTTGACGCATTCACGGAAGTGTTTTACTTCCCGGTGCGGTGACGTGGCGGCGTCAACGTCATCACCACGTCACCGTGCTGTCTGCCGGCGGGGATTTTGGTTTGATCGTGTGTACAGCGATCAAACCAAAACAGCCCAGCAGACAAATCTGATCAAATCGGTCTGTCAGACCGATTTGAACAGATTTATTTAATGGTGTGTACGGGGCCTAATAGATTATGATGACTATTCACTAAAAACAAAAATGCTCATTTTGATGGACTTTGGAGGATTAAGTCATCTAATGTTTTCTTATACTGAATCTCTTGTGAAATCTCTGCTCTTGAATTCCAAGGTTCCTGCCGCCATTACAGAGGGTTCCCACTTTTCCTATTGGATTTGAAATGTGTTTTATATTATGAAGACTGGAACAGTAGGGACACCCATGAATGGAGGAACACCCAAAACTGGTAGGTGGGCAGAAACTATGCCAGGAACTTTTTTCTTTCTCTCAAAGTTGGGAACATGAAATTGTCCTAAATAAAAATAAATCAGATATATACAGTATTCCATGTGAATATTTGATTTTTTCCAACTGAAGGTTGAGCTCTAGTCTCTTTTTTCCAGATTAACCAAAAAGCGGTATTAAAGGCGGAGAAGTGTAGACGAAGCTACTTTGGCTATACTTCTCCTATGGATCACAGGAGTGCAGTGATGAGCCAATCCCCTCCACAGCCCAGTGCTCCAGTGAGCGCTGGAGGGGCAGAGCAGAGAGTCAGAGCCTGACAGTTACGGAGATAGCGGAGAACTGAGAAATCAGCGATATTTGATCCCTCAGTTCCCACTACAGAGCCGACGGTGGACATTTGTTTATTTAAATCTGCTGGTCATCTAACTCCCCTCCCCCTAGACTGGCAATGCTTTTGTCCAAATGTGTCTCTGCTGCTCCTTCATTTAAGCTGGATTCACACCTATGCATTTTTTGTGCTTTTTGGATTTTGCACTATAGAACGTGTTCCATAGACATCCATGGTAAATGAACTGTAGTGCAAATCTGCAAAATGAAAAAAGCACTAAAAATGCATAGGTGTGAATTCAGCCTTAGAGCGTAGGCGCTCTAATACAAGAGGTGTGTTACTGGGCAGATCACCAGAGAGAAAAACATCTAAAAAACGAAAACCAATGTAGCCACCATATCTAATGATTCGTAAGCTACAATATATTTCATTTATGTTTTTGAGTTTAATACCACTAATTACTGTTATGCTGAACAAGAACTTTTTTATATAGCACTAAATAGCTGAAGCTCAGATTATACACACAGCTGAATGAGTCAGGGGAGTGACACAAGACATAGTGTAATTGAATATCATTAAAAAGTATCTGTCCTTTTTAATCTGTAGCATGGTAATTTTCTGTAAAATGCAATACCATTTAGCAGCCTGGAGGCGTTCTGTACCCAGTTACTGTACAGAAGCCCCCCCCCCCCCCATAAAAAGTAATTTCCTGTTTGTGTGATTGGCTTACTGATTTTTCCTAAGATACAAATCAAATTCAGGGAACCTCCTGCAACAAAAATGTTGTTTTTGGTGAGATACATGGAAATCATGTCTAAAGGGATGCAGACCCTGACACTTTCCTCATTAGAGTCCTGTGAGTGCAGCAACTGATTGATAATTAAATAACTCCCATTCACATTCACTGTGAACATGGACACAGACAAACAAACAGCTATTTCCACAGAATAACAAAGGGTAGGAATCAGAGCTGCACGAAGCTTAGAATAAAGATCACGATTCTAAAGAACTATTTTATTTTAATGATTTTACAACCCATGAACACAAGATGGCAATAAAAAAGGACACAATACTCTTTGCTTCAATCAAATTGAAAGAAATGTAATACAAAATATGTTTTAACCACTTGACCACTGGGCACTTAAACACCCTTCCTAACCAGACCAATTTTCAGCTTTCGGTGCTCTCACAATATGAATGACAATTACTCAGTCATACAACATTCTACCCATTTGAAATTTTTGTCCTTTTTTTCACACAAATAGAGCTTTCTTTTGGTGGTATTTGATCACTTCTGGGTTTTTTATTTTTTGCGCTATAAAAGAAAAACGACTGAAAATTCTGTAAAAAAAAAAAAAAAAACTTGTTTCTGTCATATTAGTGGGTTATTTCTCACACACAGCATATGCATACAACAAATTACACCCCAAAACACATTCTGCTATTCCTCCCGAGTATGGCGATACCACATGTGTGGGACTTTTACACAGCGTGGCCACATACAGAGGCCCAACATGCAGGGAGCGCCATCAGGCGTTCTGGAACACCCAGACCAATTCTGACATTTCTCTCCTACATGTAAAAATCAACACTTATTTGCTAGAAAATTACATAGAACCCCAAAACATTATATATGCTTTTTTAGCAAAGACCCTAAAGAATACAATGGCCGTTGTTGCAACTTTTTATCGCGCACGGTATTTTCGCAGAAATTTATTGAACGCGTGTTTTTAAAAAAAACTGTTTTGTGCTAAAAAAAAAAAAAAAACAAAACAGTAAAGTTAGCCCAATTTTTTTTCATAATGTGAAAGATGAAGTTACGCCGAGTAAATAGATACCCAACATGTCACCCTTCAAAATTGCGCACACTCGTGGAATGGCGCCAAACTTCGCTACTTAAAAATCTCCATAGGCGGTATTGCAGAGTATCGCGCAGGGTATTGCAGAGTATTGGGGTATTGCAAAGTATCATGCAGGGTATTGGGGTATTGCCGAGTATTGGGGTATTGCCGAGTATTGGGGTATTGCAGAGTATTGGGGTATTGCAGAGTATTGGGGTATTGCAAAGTATCATGCAGAGTATTGGGGTATTGCCGAGTATTGGGGTATTGCCGAGTATTGGGGTATTGCCGAGTATTGGGTATTGCAAAGTATCATGCAGAGTATTGGGGTATTGCCGAGTATTGGGGTATTGCCGAGTATCATGCAGAGTATTGGGGTATTGCCGAGTATTGGGGTATTGCCGAGTATTGGGGTATTGCCGAGTATTGGGGTATTGCCGAGTATCATGCAGAGTATTGGGGTATTGCCGAGTATTGGGGTATTGCCGAGTATTGGGGTATTGCCGAATATTGGGGTATTGCCGAGTATTGGGGTATTGCAAAGTATCATGCAGAGTATTGGGGTATTGGCGAGTATTGGGGTATTGCCGAGTATTGGGGTATTGCCGAGTATTGGGGTATTGCCGAGTATTGGGGTATTGCAAAGTATCATGCAGAGTATTGGGGTATTGCCGAGTATTGGGGTATTGCCGAGTATTGGGGTATTGCCGAGTATTGGGGTATTGCCGAGTATTGGGGTATTGCAAAGTATCATGCAGAGTATTGGGGTATTGCCGAGTATTGGGGTATTGCCGAGTATTGGGGTATTGCCGAGTATTGGGGTATTGTTGAGTATTGGGGTATTGTTGAGTATTGGGGTATTGCCGAGTATTGGGGTATTGCCGAGTATTGGGGTATTGTTGAGTATTGGGGTATTGTTGAGTATTGGGGTATTGTTGAGTATTGGGGTATTGTTGAGTATTGGGGTATTGTTGAGTATTGGGGTATTGTTGAGTATTGTGGTATTGTTGGGTATTGGGGTATTGTTGGGTATTGGGGTATTGTTGGGTATTGGGGTATTGTGGGGTACTGGGGTATTGTGGGGTACTGGGGTATTGTGGGGTACTGTGGGATTGTTGGGTACTGGGGGATTGTTGGGTACTGGGGGGATTGCAGGGTACTAGGGGATTGCAGAGCTGGGATGTTTTGAGGGATGGCTGGATCTGTGACTGCATTTGTCACAGATCCAGCCACAGCTCAGCTGCTGACACCCCGCTCCCCCCCCCCTCTCCTCGCACACTGTACCGAACGGTACAGAGCGGAGAGCGAGGAGAGGGAGGAACCGGCGTCATCAAATGACGCCGGTTTGTTTACAAGTGATCGCGCCGTCATTCGACGGCGCGATCACGTGGTAAACGGCCGCTATCAGCGGCAATTTACCGTGATCCGTGATGCGCCGGGTCTTCTAGACCCGGCGAGCACGGACACTTTCGCGAGCGCGTCCCAGGGGACGCGCAATCGCGGAAGTGCACGAGGACGTCCCAGGGACGTCGTGTCAAAGCAACTCCACCGCGCCGTAGCAGTAAAATGCTTATGGCGCGGTGGGGAAGTGGTTAAATGATTAATAATTAATTTATATTAGGGTCTCTTTTTTTTTTTTTAGTACTCACCAATACCAATTACTGATACCTACCACAACGTTTTTGTTGACACTTCAGCTGTCAGAAATGGTACAAAGCATTAAAAAGTTATTTTACAAATAAAATAAAATCTTTTTTTAAATTTTGCACTTTTTTTTTCGATGGGAAAGAAACGTGTAAATATATATTAAAAGTGTAAACATATTAATGAACAAATAAAAAAAAAAGTAAACAAAAGAAATCTTCAGGAAAATAATAATTAAATGGAGAAGGCAAAATTGGAGTGTATTAAGGGTTAATAAGGGGTTAAACAGAGGAACAATTTTACTTGACAAGAAATGTAATGAAAAATAATCTAATGCGGAAAGAAATTAAAAAAAATACCATTAATTTATATTAGTTTTTTTTTTTAGTACTCACCGATACCAATTACTGATACCTACCACGACTTTTTTGTTGACACTTTAGCTGTCAGCAATGGTATATGGTAAAGCATTAAAAAGTTATTTTACAAATTAAATATATATATATTTTTTTAATTTTGCACTTTTTTCAATGTGAAACGTTTAAATATATGTTAAAGGTGTAAAAATATTAATGAACAAAGCAAACAAAAACAGTTTTAATTATTAATAGTGTAAAATAGAAGTAAAAAATAAATAAAGAAATGCAGGAAAATAATAATTAAATGGAGAATAAGGAGTTGATAAGGTAAATTAGTGTATATTAAGGGTTAATTGGGGGTTAAACAGAGGAACAATTTAATAAAACCAAGATTTTTTTATATACTTATACAAGTTTTATTTTATACCCCCAAAAAAGTTTTAATTATTAATAGTGTATAAAATATAAGTAAACAAAAAAAATCTGCAGGTAAATAGTAATTAAATGGAGAAGGAGAATAAGGAGATAATAAGGCAAATTAGAATATATTAAGGGTGAATACGGGGTTAAACAGAGAAACAAGAAAACCAAGAAAAAAAATTCTCGTTTTTACCAGACAAGGTTTATTTTATAACAAAAAAAAATATTTAATTATTAATAGTGTATAAAATAGAAGTAAACAAAACAAAAGAATCTCTAGGAAAATAATAATTAAATGGAGAAGGAGAATAAGGAGTTAAAGGGGTTGTAAAGGTACAATTTTTTTTCCCTAAATAGCTTCCTTTACCTCAGTGCAGTCCTCCTTTACTTACCTCATTCTTCCATTTTGCTTTTAAATGTCCTTATTTCTTCTGATCGTGTGGGGTGGGTTGAATCGAGATCGCAATCTTTTAACAATTAATCGTGCAGCTGCAACAAAGTTTGTAAAAATCCTTGAAATGTACATTTATTACCCATAGGGGAATGTATTTTTCTCAACAATAATGGACTTAATTTTTAAACTTCCCAAAAGTCAGATTTAAAATAATCAAGAAACGAATGAACAAAAAACCTAATATTAGGAAATTGGACTAATGAATTATCTGTTATATGAGTTTTGCATTTATACCCCAAGATTTGCTAATTAACCCCTTAAGGACCGCCTAAAGCGATATACGTTGGCAGAATGGCACAATCACGTACCTGTGATTGTTAAATGCCCAGCCGGTCCGAAGCTCCGCGGCCGCGGGACCCACAGACCCGATCGCCGCCGGAGTCCCGCGATCGGTCACTGGAGCTGAAGAACGGGGAGATGTGTGTGTGTAAACACACCTTCCCCGTTCTTCACAGTGGCGCTGTCATTGATCTTCTGTTCCCTGATATAGGGAAAGGCGATCAATGACGTCACACGACTACCCCCGCCCTCCTACAGTTAGAAACACATATAAGGTCACACTTAACCCATTCAGCGCCCCCTAGTGGTTAACTCCCAAACTGAAATTGGCATTTTCACAGTAAACAATGCATTTTTATAGCACTTTTTGCTGTGAAAATGACAATGGTCCCAAAAATGTGTCAAAATTGTCCGATGTGTCCGCCATAATGTCGCAGTCACAAAAAAATACGCTTATCGCCGCCATTAGTAGTTAAAAAAAAATATATATTAATAAAAATGCAATAAAACTATCACCTATTTTGTAAACGCTATAAATTTTGCGCAAACCAATCTATAAACGCTTATTGCGATTTTTTTTTACCAAAAATAGGTAGAAGAATACGTATCGGCCTAAACTGAGAAGAAAAAACGTTTTTTTTATATATTTTTGGGGGATATTTATTATAGCAAAAAGTAAAAAATATTGCATTTTTTTTCAAAATTGTCGCTCTATTTTTGTTTATAGTGCAAAAATACCACCAAAAGAAAGCTCTATTTGAGGGAAAAAAAGGACGGCAATTTTGTTTGGGAGCCACGTCGCACGACCGGGCAATTTTCAATTAAAGCGACGCAGTGCCGAATTGCAAAAAGAGGCCAGGTCCTTTACCTGCATAATGGTCCGGGTCTTAAGCGGTTAATAAAACCAAGATTTTTTTTATTTATTTTTTACTTGACAAGGTTGCGTTAAACTATTTACAGACAAGTGTTCTTTCCCTTGATCTGTAATTGAACATCATGATACAATGTTTCTTTTTAACTCTCTTCCAGCGCTGAGCAATGTTGTTGATAAACATTGCCGGCTGCCTCTGCACTTGTTACTTAAATCGTGAAAATGCTGGATTAAGATTGTGTGGGGGGGGTTTGAATCAAGATCACAATCGTTTTAAGATTAATCGTGCAACTATAGTAGGAATCTGCAATGTTTGTTAAAATCCTTGCAATGTACATTTATCACCCATAGGGGAATGTATTTTTCTCAACAATGGTGGAGTTACTTTTTAAATTTCCCGAAACTCACATTTAAAATAATCGAAAAGCAAATGAACGAAAACCTAATATTAGGAAAATGGGCTAATGAATTATCTGTTGTATGAGTTTTGCATTTATACCCCAAGATTTGCTAATTAAAGGTAAAAGGTTTTATTTTGCATTAAGGGCCTCTGATATATTTCTAACTATAATCACACCCCTGGTTCTAGACACGACATAAATTCACTTTATGTAAATCAAGTGTTAATTATCCGGCATTTCTGTGGAATATCATTTTTTTAATTAGAAGGCTGCGAGTGAACCTGCACGCCTGTTGTGGAGCCAATTATCATAAATTGCCCTGTAACAATTAACAATATTGGTGCTGAGTTGCATGTATTTAAATGTTATAATTATGCTCAGCTCTTTTGTTAATTGGGCTATCTGACTCTTTATTTTTATGCTGCTCATCTGCTCATTACCGCAGCTATTTAATTCAATTAGCACCTTAATTAGAGGAACAGCCATGTCGAATGTAGTAGGTCTTGTCGTTGTGTGAAGCTTGATTAACAAAGACAAACATACCATGCAAATCAGGATGAAACACTTGGGGGCGGTGGGGAGAGGCGCCGGCGGGCCGATGGAGTGGAAAGACGGCATGTCTTTATTTTGTAAATGACTACAACCAAGACAACAGATAGGTGGCATGCAGTAAAAGTTATGGGCGGCCAAAACTTAAGGAAGCAGGACTTGTGGTCTTCAACCGCCATATGTTCTCATAAGGATTCACAAATTGACTATTGGAAAGATTGTGGAATATGGATGTGTCCTTTCATCTCCATGTGTAGTGTTTTTTGTGCAACCCTTTCCCCAAAAAAGTTAGTGAAAGGTTGTTCCCTTCCTTTTGTTCCTTGGATGAATTAATTCCATTAAACTTCTAAACAAACCAGTTTGGGGTCCAAGGAAGAGGACCATTTTTTTAAAGTTTGTTCACTGTGGTTTGTATCAACAAGCTTTTGTTTACATTTATTCCAATACAAGTCACAGGGATGCAAAAGCAGCTTGAAGTAGGTTGATGCAGTTTAGACATGTGCGGTTAGGTTTTGTTTTGAATTTAAATTCAGATTTTTTTTTAGTTATTTCAAAAAACTCGGATGTATCCGAATTTTCGAATTACAATAGTAATGAATTTAAGGTTTTGTAAAGGATTTTTTTTTAATAGCTTTCTTTACCTTAATGCAGTACTGTTTTCATGTCCTCATTGTTCGTTTTTGCTCTCAAGTTGCTGTAATTCTTCTCTGATCTCCACACTTCCTGGTTGTCTGTTTCCTGATGACCACAGTACTGGGAGCTTTCTCTCTGTGGTCACTGACTTAAAGGAGGTGTGATTACTGTGTGTCTATTTTTTAGTTACGTTTTCCAAACCATCACTGCTCTGTTCTGTATGCTCTGTATGCTCTGTATAGCACAGAGGCAGGAAATAACATGCAAAAACAAAACTAGATGCAAAAACTAAACTAGAAACTACAGGTACATTATATTATTGATTTTTATCTATTTTTAATCGTTTTTAAAAGGAATCAGTTAACTATTATGGGCCAGATTCAGGTAGAGTTACGCTGGGGTATCAGTGATACGCCAGCATAACTCACACTTTGAGCCGGCTTATCTGTTTTCTGTAGTCAGAAAACAAGATACGCCGGGATTGAGTTCAGATACGAGCGGCATAATTGTATTTCACCGTCGGAACTGCAATTTTAAAATGGGCGCTCGGGGCGTTCCCCCTGATGTACCAAGAATATGTAAATCCGCGAGAGATGGAAATTCACGATCGTACGCGGGCCCGACGCAGTGACTTTCCGACGTTTCCTTAAGCGATACGCGGCGTTAAGAAAAACATGCCCCCTAGGTGGAGTAACCTATGTTAAGTATGGCCGTCGTCATCGCGTCGAATTTAAAAAGTTTAGCGTCATTTGCGTAAAACGTCCGTGAATGGGGATTGACGTCATTGACGTTCACTGACAGGAATTTGGAGCATGCGCACTGACAGTCGACGCATGCGCAGTATGTTCGCCGCGGGATCGCGCCTAGTTTAAATAATACACGCTTCCCTACCCGCCCAATTTGAATTCCGCCGGCTCATTTTCGCTACGCCGCCGCAACTTTAGGAGCAAGTGCTATGTGAATAACAGTACTTGCTCATAAAGTTTCGGCGGAGTAACGTAAATGACAAACGTTACTCCAAAATAAAGATTCGCCCATCTACCTGAATCTGGCCCTATGTCTCTATACCCTGTAAACAGTCATTTCAGCAAAAAAAAAAAATCCTTTACAACTCCTTTAAATGAATCCGAAAATAACAAAACAAAATTTTGGATAAATATGTGGAATAGAAAATAAATGGATAGAATGGAAAATAAAATAAAAGAATAGAAAAGAATAGGGCAAAAGAGAACAAAATATAATATAAAATAAAAGAACAGAATAAAATAGAATAGGAAATAAAAAAAGAGAATAGAATTAGCATAGAAAGAAAATAACCATCTTCTGAAGTTAGAATTTCAAAGAGAATAAACTAAAACTCTAAAAAAAGAATGGAATATAAAAGAAAAAATAATAATATAAAAGAATAGAACAGAAACAAAGAATAGAATAAAATAGAATATAACCTTCTTCCGAACTTTATGTTTTTAATAAAATACATTTAAATTTGAATAGAATAGAAAATAATATAATAGGGAAAAAAAGGACAGAACAGAAACTAAAAGAATACTATAGAAAAAACAACAGAAAATAATATAACCATCTTTCAAAATTTCAATTTAGAATCGAAAATATTAAAATATAATAGAAAAGAATAGAACAGAACATAAAAGAATAGAATACAACATAAAAAACAATAGAATAGAAAAATATAACCATCTTCCGAAATTACATTTTGAATAGAATAAATTCACTTTAGGAAGGAATTCAATTTGAATGCAATTTAAATGGAATTTGAGTCAAATTCGAATCTATTCAAATTTTCAGAATTTGGTCATATTGAGTTAAACTATAAACTAAACGAATTCCTAAAACAAAATAAATTAATTTAACTAAAATAATTTATGTAAATAACAATAATTTTTTTCGTTCTGCGCATGTCTAATGCAGTTTAACCACTTCAGCCCCGGAATGTTTTACCCCCTTTATGACCAGGCCATTTTTTGTGATAAGGCACTGCATTACTTTAACTGTCAGCTGCACGTTCATGTGAAATTGTTGTTCTTTTTATCCCACAATTAAAGCTTTCTTTTGGTGGTATTTGATCACCTCTGAGGTTTTTATTTTTTGCGCTATCAACAAAAAAAGACTGACATTTTTGAAAAAAAAAAAACAATATTTTTTATTTTTTGCTATAAAACATATCCAATAAAAATTTCTAATATGTATTCTGCTACATGCTTTTGGTAAAAAATCCCAATAAGTGTATATTGACTGATTTTCACAAAAGTTAAAGGCCCAGATTCATAAAGCAATTACGCCTGTCTAACTGGTGTTAGACAGGAGTAATTTCAAATTTTGCGCGCCGTATCACTAGTTTGAATCCTCAAACCATGATACGGCGGCTTCGGGCTTCGATCCGAGAGGCTTACGTCTTCGTAAGCCTTCGGATCTACGCTGCGATATTTTTGCGGCCGCTGGGAGGAGTTCGCGTCGTTTTGATGCGTCGGGATATGCAAATGTGTTTTTACGGCGATCCACGAAGATACGAGCGGTCTTCGCAATCGCTTACGTCTGTTTTTTTTACGTACTGTTAGACCAGCTTTTTGCTGGTCTAACGGTGCGTAGCCCATGTTAAGTATGGCCGTCGTTCCCGCGTCGAATTTAATTTTTTTTTTTTTTTTTTGCGTAACTCGTTCGGGAATAGAAATGTCCGTAAACGACGCTACTCAAACAACGAATGACGTAACGACGTGATTTCGCGCAATGCACGGCGGGAAATTTGCGAACGGAGCATGCGCAGTTCGATCGCCGCGGGAACGCGCCTATTTTAAATCCTTCACGCCCCCTACTCGTGTAGATGGATTGCGACGGGAGAAATACACTACGCCGCCGTCGTTTACTGGACAAAATCTACCTGGATTCCACGTAGAGCCAGGTAAAAAACGGCGGCGTAGTGTATTTCTGATACGCTACGAGAATCCAATTCTCTCTGAATCTGGGCCAAAGCGTCTACAAACTATGGTAAATATTTATCGCATTTTTATTTTTACTAGTAATGGCGGCAATCAGCAAATTTTAGCGGGACTGCAACATTACGGTGGACGAATTGGACACTAAGTGACACTTTTTGGTTGGGGAAAAGTGACACCAATGCAGTGATTAGTGCTAACAAAATGCACTGTCACTGTATAGGAAAGGGAAGGGTTTAACATAAGGGGTTAAGTGTGTTCCTAGGGAGGTGCTTCTAACTGTGGGGGGGGGGGGGATTAGGGGTGCTTTGACTGGAGGAAGAGAGACTGTGTTCCTGTTTTGTAGGGCTGTGTTTCTGATCTGTCAGTGTGAGGAGAGAAGCTGATCGCATGGATAAAGAGCAACGTCATCAGAGACACAGCACGCCAATCGCTGTGCTTGCGTCATATGACATCCTCCCAGAACAGTAGAGCCACCCCACTGCCATCATGTCATTTGCCTATATGGTGGGCTGGAGGTGGTTAAAGTGGTCCTAAAAGCAGAAACTGTTATACCTTAACCACTTGACCACTCTGCACTTAAACCCCCTTCCTAACCAGACCAATTTTCAGCTTTCGGTGCTCTCACAATTTGAATGACAATTACTCAGTCATACAACATTGTACCCATTTGAAATTTGTGTCCTTTTTTTCACACAAATAGAGCTTTCTTTTGGTGGTATTTGATCACCTCTGGGTTTTTTATTTTTTGCGCTTTAAAAGAAAAACGACTGAAAATTCTGTAAAAAAAAATAAAAAATCTTGTTTTTGTCATATTAGCGGGTTATTTCTCACACACAGCATATGCATACCACAAATTACACCCCAAAACACATTCTGCTATTCCTCCCGAGTATGGCGATACCCCATGTGTGAGACTTTTACACAGCGTGGCCACATACAGAGGCCCAACATGCAGGGAACGTCATCAGGCGTTCTGGAACACCCAGACCAATTCTGACATTCCTCTCCTACATGGAAAAATCATCATTTATTTGCTAGAAAATTACATAGAACCCCAAAACATTATATATGCTTTTTTAGCAAACACCCTAGAGAATACAATGGCGGCCGTTACAACTTTTTATCTCACATGGTATTTCCGTAGAATTTTTTTAAACGCGTGTTTTAAAAAAAAACAGTTTTGTGCTAAAAAAAACAGTAATGTTAGCCCAATTTTTTTTCATAATGTGAAAGATGAAGTTACGCCGAGTAAATAGATACCCAAAATGTCGCCCTTCAAAATTGCACACAATGATGGAATGGCGCCAAACTTCGCTACTTAAAAATCCACATAGGCGACGCTTTAATTACTTTTATTGGTTACATGTTTTTAGTTACAGAGGAGGTCTAGGGCCAAAATGATTGCTCTCGCTCTAATGTTCGCAGAGATACCTCACATGTGTAGCTTGAACACCGTTTTCATATGTGGGTGGGACTTACGTATGTGTTCGCTTCTGAATGTGAGCACACGGGGTGCTTTAAAAAAATGGGTATTGCAGAGTATTTGGGTATTGCAGAGTATTTGGGTATTGCAGAGTATCGTGCAGGGTATTCGGGTATTGCAGAGTATTGGGGTATTGCAGAGTATTGCGCAGGGTATTTCAAAGTATCGTGCATGGTATTGGGGTATTGGAGAGTATTGGGGTATTGCAGAGTATCACGCAGTGTATTGGGGTACTGCGGGGTATTGGGGTACTGCAGGGTATTGGGGTACTGCAGGGTATCGTGCAGGGTATTGCAGAGTATTGCGCAGGGTATTGCACAGTATTGGGGTACTGCAGAGTATTGGGGTATTGCAGAGCACTGGGGTACTGCAGGGTACTGGGGTATTGCAGAGTACTGGGGTATTGCAGGGTACTGGGGTACTGGGGTACTGCAGGGTACTGTGGTACTGCAGAGTATTGGGGTACTGCAGGGTACTGGGGTATTGCAGGGTACTGGGGTATTGCAGGGTACTGGAGTACTGCAGGATACTGGGGTATTGCAGGGTACTGGGGTATTGCAGAGTATTGGGGTACTGCAGGGTACTGGGGTATTGCAGGGTACTGGGGTACTGCAGGGTACTGGGGTATTGCAGGGTACTGGGGGATTGCAGAGTATTGGGGGATTGCAGGGTACTGGGGATTGCAGAGCTGGGATGGATGGAGGAATGGCTGGATCTGTGACTGCATTTGTCACAGATCCAGCCACAGCACAGCTGCTGACACCCCGCTCCCCTCCCCCTCTCCTCGCACACTGTACAGAGAGGAGACGCAGGAGAGGGAGGAACCGGCGTCCTCAAATGATGCCGGTTTGTTTACAAGTGATCGCGCCGTCTCAGGGGACGCGCAATTGTGGAAGTGAAGGACGACGTCCCAGGGACGTCGTCCCAAAATAACTCCGCCGTGCTGTAGCAGTATTTTTGCTATAGCGCGGTCAGAAAGAGGTTAATGCATTCTATGCATTAAGGTAAAAAAATCTTTTGTGTGCAGTGTCCCCCCTTATACATACCTGACCCTCATCCTGATTAATTGTTGTGCGTAAGAGCACCAGTTCTCCCTCTCCTTATTGGTCCAATATCGGCAGCAAGGTTGCTCGAGTGCCTCCATAATAGGAGGCTTGCTATTGGGGGCACTTCACAAGGGGAGGAGCCAGGACCACCGTCAGGGGACCCAAAAAGAAGAGGATGGAGGTCAAACCATTGCACAGAGCAGGTAAGTATATATATATATATATTTTTTTTAATTCAACCTTTAGAATTACTTTAAATAACAGATGTTATTGCAAAAGTAGATACATAAACAACTGGTCCTGAAAGAGTTTAAAAAAAGTAGTTCTGGTGGGGTTAAAGAGTATAAGGGTTTGTTCACACTATCTTTTTCTACACTGAATAAATGCAGATTTCTGCTAGGTCACATAGAAGATAATTTTTTTTAAGTGCCCCATTCACACCACAGCAGCGGTTTGATGCAATGAGCAAAATGCAGCATATCTGCACTGGATGGCTCCACTGAGCATTGCAACATACCACGCTGCTGTCCAGAAACATCATAAAATGTTACTATGTGCAGTGGCGTTGCTGTGGGGTGGGGGATTTGCAGACCGCCAGAGGGGGTGACACCAGGGCCGACTGATATGGGTCGCACCGCTTCTGCTGCAGACATGCAGGGCCAAAGGAAAATATGTGGCTCCATTCTCCTGCTCCTCTCCTCCCTCTCCTCTGATGATCGCTCTGTCCTATGCGGGTGATAGCCTGCTCAGGAGCTGCAGCTGTCATGGAAGGAGGGGTTCCACACACTGCTCTGTCCACCTCCAGCATGCCTGAGCATGACGCACATCCCTTTTCCTGCCCGCTCTCCCTGCCTGTATGCTCCGTGTAGCGGCCTGCTACTTTCATAGCTGGCACTGCCTTAAATTTAGAGGGTGGTCAGAGACTTAATTACCTCTGACTGTATTTTTTTTTACCAAATTTGGGCCTCTGTTCCAGCCATGGCTGTACTGTGAGTGACCACTATTGGTGTCTGGGGTGTTGGTATCGCCCCAGGCCAAGGGTGGCAGCATTCGAGTCAGGGCATATTGGGTGTTTTTCCTCAGCAGCCAATCATTGAGGGTTGGTCACCTCGCTGTGCATGCTGGGGAGAGTACTTAAGGGACAGACATTATTATTTCTGGGTCGTTGATTGCTGGTCTGTCGTCCCACCACCCCACACGTGTGTGACCCTCATGGCCAGGGGTGCGTGTTCAAGTGTTCCTGGCTCCGGGACCGCGTAGGTCTCGGGTTGTGATCTACTGTGTAGACCTGGTAGTCCAACTACAATCGCAGTGTGGTCCTGTGCTGTCCGTCCTAAGGGAGGAAGCCACCCGATGAAGAACCTGTCATGAGAGCAAGAGGCTGGTATCTCAGGAGAGGCCTTGAATTTCATCGAAGGAAGCTCGATTACTGAAAGGCTGAGTAGTCAGTTCTGAGTTCACAAGTTTATTCAAGAGAGATCCGGGTGCTTAATGCTGTTTTGAGAAGGATTCTGAACTGAATATATCTCCACCTTTGGGAAGGTCTGTGACAGAGACTTTGCTAAAGTTTCCATGTGACACCCTGGCTGTTAGGCTGGTGAGAGAGGCCTATCCAGGTGTACAACACCCACTCTGGCTAGAGTGGCGACGGAAGTTATGTTGCTGGAAGCAGAATTGTTTCCGAAAAAAGTTATACACTTGAACCTACTACCTATTACCCTTTCCACCTCTTCAACTACTGCTTTTATTTTTTTACCACGTTGGGTAATAAAGCACAGAAAAAGAAACCTAAAGTGTGGACATTGCAGTTCTTCTCAACTCATTGTGTACCCTAGACGACGAAGGAATAGAGGTAACATGCCACCCAAAACAAACCAGCAGCTCCTTCGGGGGTAGTGCTTCACCCGTCTGTGAAGCCGACAACCACATTGAAAGAGAAGCCGCAGATTGAGCCAGTGAGTCTCTTTCTCTCCCTGCCCTCTTCTATCTCTGCACTCTTCCTTCACCCTCTCTCTCTTACTATCTGCCCCCCTCTCTCTCCCCTTCCCCTCACGCTTTCTCACCCTGCCCCCCTTTCTCCCTTCCCTTCTCTCTCTCCCCTGCCCCCTCTCTCTCTGTCTCTCCTCTCTCCCTGCCCCAAACACTTTCTCCTTGTCCCCTCTACCTCTCTCTGCCTCTCTCTCTCCCTGCCCCCTCTCTCTCTGCCCCCTCTCTCCCTGACACCTTTCTTTCTCCCCATCTCCTGCTCTCTTTCCCCTTGCCCTCCACTCTTACCCCTGCCCTCCTCCCTGCTCCCCCTCTCTACCCCCTCTGTACAGCAGGTTGCAAAATTAATGACGGAGGGAAGAGGTTGACACCAGGGTTTACCACGCCAGGTGACATCTACCCTAGTGATGCCACTGACTGAATGTGAAACTTTAAATGAGGTTAAACAGGGTGACATTCACTGGACACTGACATTCTCCCTCTGCGTTTTACTGTGCAGGCTAGTGTGAACCCGGCCCAAAGCAATGCGTTTCTAATGCTGCAATTATGCTATAGTCAATGAGTTGCCTCATTTTAACCTCAATACAAGTTCTGTGCAATCCACTGCAGTCAGAATCAGATAACCTTCTAAAACAGATATGAATGTGATTGTTGACGTTGGGAAAGTTTTTATTACTGACAATTTAGACTTTTCTATATATAAGAGTCAATAAGTATCCTGCAGTGGGTGTGTTTAGGAATATCTTTCCTGCATCACAGGAAAGGGGATTCCCAGATTGCAAGATTATTGACAATGACAATTGGGTGGATTTATGCAGCAGCCATGCAACAGCAATGCTTGGATAAGAAAATAATTTGTATTCCCATATATTAATCTTCAGGTTTAATTTTTAACCTTGCATGTACTTTTTAAATGTTGTATCTAAAGATGACAGATTTTTTTTTTTAAATACCTGCTCCCTTCCAAAACTTAAAACTAGGGTTGTCCCGATACCACTTTTTTAGGACCAAGTACAAGTACCGATAATTTTTTTCATGTTCTCGCCGATACCGAATAACGATACTTTTTTTAAATGTCATGTGACAGTTTTCAAACCACAATACAGACTAAGGATATTTTCTTTAGAATTATGAAGAACTCTAACTCAAGACATTATAAAAGAATAAAAATGAGTAAAAATGAATAAAAATGTTTTATTTGCTTGTCACGCAGTAGTAAAAAACTCAAAGAATTTTCACAGAACATTTTGATAAATACAAAAAAAGTATTCGGCCAGGCATCGGGAGCATTTGCGCGAGAACAAGTACTCCCGCAAATACTCGTATCGGTCCCGATACGATACTAGTATCGGTATCGGGACAACCCTACTTAAAACTTGCAAATTTGTTGATTTAGTGTGAATTGAAACTTGTCATGGATTTGACACTATTACTTGTTCACTCCTATTATCTTCTAAGAAGAGACACACGTTTAAATATCACCCCAAATAAAAAAAAATTAATATAAAAAAAATTATTTTCATCTCCACAAACCAGCCTATGATCTCACTTTGACTCACTTTAATTCAGAATGTGACCAAGCTGATCTCAGCACCCTCTGCTGGTGGAAATGTAACTGACGTCCACAGGCAAAGCCCATTAACACTAGTAACCACTTAAGGACCGAGCCTCTTTCTGAGATTTGGTGTTTACAAAAAATTGTTTTTGCTAGAAAATTACTTAGAACCCCCAAACATTATATATATTTTTTTCTAACACCCTAGAGAATAAAATGACGGTCATTGCAGTACGTTCTGTCACACCGTATTTGAGCAGCGGTTAAGTGAAATTTTTTGGGGAAAAAATCCACAGGTTGCATGTTTTGAGTTACAGAGGATTTCTAGGGCTAGATTTAGTGCTTACTCTACCGATTGCGGCGATACCTCACATGTGGGGTTTAAACACTGTTTTCCTATGCAAGCTTGTGTCACTTGTTTTCTATTACAAGGAATGTAAACATCTCTTGTAATAAAAAAAAGCATGAAGGTACCTCTTAAATATGAGATCTGGGTCAAAAAGACCTCAGATCTCATATTTACAAAAAAAAATTGTAATTTGAAAAAAATAAATGGCCCTTTAAGAGCTATGGGTGGAAGTGACATTTTGAAGTGACGTTGCTTCTGCCCTGCAATGATATGGAGACAGGTGGGGGCCATCTTCCCCTCACTTGTCTCCATACCAAGCAGCAGAGAGGACCTGATCGCCTCTGCCGCTACCGACAGCTCTGGTAAGCGGCGGAGGGTACAAGGGAGAGCGGCGGGAGGGGGGCACTCTTTTGCCTCCAATAAAAGTGATCTTGCCGCGAATCTGCTGCAGACCACTTTTATTTGAAAGTGGACCTTCCGCTGTCAGCTAGTTGCTGCCATAACAACGTTATTCCTCTTTAAAGTAGTGACGTAAACCTGCGGCGGAGCGGTCCGTAAGTTGTTAAGCCCACTTTAGCCTAATGTCGTGTACACACAATCGGTTTGTCTGATGAAAACAGTCTGATGGACCGCTTTTCATCAGACAAACCGATCGCGTGTGGGCCCCATCGTTTTTTTATCCATCGGTGAAAAAACTAGGAACTTGTTTTAAAATTATCTGATGGTTAAAAAAACTATAGAAAAAAACGATCGTCCATCGGTTAAAAATCCACGCATGCTTAGAATCAAGTCGACGCATGCTCGGAAGCATTAAACTTCATTTTTCTCAGCACGTCGTTGTGTTTTACATCACCGCGTTCTGACACGTTCGGATTTTTAACTGATTGTGTGTAGGCAAGACTGTTGAAAGTCAGCTTCATCGGATATCTGATGAAAAAATCCATCAGACCGTTTTCATCGGATGAACAGATCATGTGTACAGGGCATTAGACTAGATTCACATGCCTGCATGCATGTGGGTAGCTAAATGACGCTAAAAGGGAGCAGCAAGAATCTGCTATGGTCTCATAGAAACTGACCTATTAGCTGTAGGCCAGTTTGTATGCGGCTAAAACTTTGCTGCCAGAAAATTTTAACCCAGGACACACTTAGGCCTCGTACACACGATCGGACATATCCGATGAAAACGGTCGCGGACCATTTCCATCGGATATGTCCGATCGGGAGTTTGATCCGATGGCGTGTACACACCACGTCACCGCCACGTCACCTCACCAGGAAGTTAAACACTTCCGCGCATGCGCCGAATCCATTCGGCGGCGGCGCGGCGGCGGTGGGGGACGACATGTCTGCTGGTAAGTGTACTAACCAGCAGACATGTCGGGTGGACAGATTCCACCGGATGGATTTCAAAGCATGCTTTGAAATCTGTCGGGTGGAGAAATCTGTCCGCTAGCCCATACACACGAGCGGAGATGTCTTCTGAAACGGTCCATCGGACTGTTTTCAGCGGACATATCCCCTCGTGTGTACGAGGCCTAAGGGCCAGATTCTCGTAGATGCGCGCATAATTATGCAGGCGTAGCGCATCTCAGATGCACTACGCCGACGTAACGCGGAGTGGCAAGTACCGTATTCCCTAAGCAAATGCGCTCCAAGATGCGCCTGCGTAGCGGAAATTCATCGGCGTAATCCGGCGCAACTCCAAAGTAGGAGGGAAGTGGGCGTGTTGCATTCTAATGAAGCGTGACCCCATGCAAATGAACGCCGGGACGAACGGAGCATGCGCCGTGACATGGATGACCTGCACCGTGACGTGGATGCCTTCTGCACATGGGCAAAGCCTCCCTACAATTCGCCGGCGCTGTGTATATAATGCGCCCACACATGCGCCCGTGCAGCGCAAAAGTCTCCCATTTTTTGGATTGACACGGAAAATCTTTTGCATGACCATGGCTGCTATTGGGAAGGAAAGGAGAAAGAAGAATTTCTCCCCAGAGGAGGCGATACACCTCCTCCTCACCCATGCCAAAGAGGCTCATGCGCGCTCGGTAGATCCTCTCACGTGCCCCCCTCCTCCTCCTCCTCCTTCTATGCGCCTCTTCCTCTGCATACATTAGTAGTGATAAGACCATGGCTGCCCCTGGCATGTTGGCATACGAATGTGTTGTCCAGTAAGTGTGATTGCTCAGCTCGTCCGTTATGGTGCTGCTGTAGTTGCTCTCCAGCTGACTTGCACACGGTCTTGAGCAAAGTTACCCTTGCTTTTATGAGGGGTAAGTTTACTCAAGGCTTTCGTGTTTAGGTCTGGAGACACGCTTGGCCAGTCAATCACTTTTACCCTCAGCTTCTTTAGCAAGGCAGTGTTCATCTTGGAGGTGTGTTTGGGGTCGTTATCATGTAGGCCAGTCTCTGAAAGGGAGGGGATAATGCTCTGCTTCAGTATGTCACAGCACATGTTGGCATTCATGGTTCCCTCTGTAGCTCCCCAGTGCCGGCAGCACTCATGCAGCTCCAGACCATGACACTCCCACCACCATGCTTGACTCTAGGCAAGACACACTTGTCTTTGTACTCCTCACCTGGTTGCCGCCACACATACTTGACACCATCTGAACCAAATAAGTTTATTTCGGTCTCATCAGACCACAGGACATGGTTTTTAGTAATCCATGTCCTTAGTCTGCTTGTTTTCAGCAAACTGATTGCTGGCTTTCTTGTGCATTATCTTTAGAAGAGGCTTCCTTCTGGGACAACAGCCATGCAGACCAATTTGATGCAGTGTGCGGCATATGGTCTGAGAACTGACAGGCTGACCCCCCACCCCTTCAACCTCTGCAGCAATGCTGGCAGCACTCATACGTCTATTTCCCAAAGACAAACTCTTATTATGAAGCTGAGCACGTTCACTCAACTACTTTGGTCGACCATGGCGAGGCCTGTTTTTAGTGGAACCTGTCCTGTTAAACTGCTATATGGTCTTGGCCACTGTGCTGTAGCTCAGTTTCATGGACTTGGCAATCTTCCTATAGCCTAGGCCATCTTTACATAGAGCAACAATTCTTTTTTTCAGATCCTCAGGGAGTTCTTTGCCATGAGGTGCCATGTTGAACTTCCAGTGACCAGTATGAGAGAGTGAGAGCAATAACAACAATTTTAACACACCTGCTCCTCATTCACACCTGAGACCTTGTAACACTAATGAGTCACATGACACAGGGGAGGAAAAATGGCTAATTGGGCCCAATTTGGACATTTTTACTCACTTTGGTTGCCAGCGGTTTAGACATTAATGGTTGTGTGTTGAGTTATTTTGAGGAGACAGCAAATTTACACTGTTTTATAAGCTTTACACGTACTACTTGTACACTTGACTACCAAGTGTCATTTCTTCAGTGTTGTCACATGAAAAGATATAATAAAATATTTCCAAAAATGTGAGGGGTGTGCTCACTTTTGTGAGATACTGTAACTGCTCAGATGATCAGTTATATGCGAATAGTAGGCATTCATTTGTAGAGAGCACAAATTTGACTGTCCCAGATGACAGCTTCTGGTGGTCACACACAGGGGGCTGGATTCAGGTATAAGAGCGTATTTTTGTGCAGGCATAGCGTATCCTATTTACGCTACGCCTCCGCAACTTTTACAGGCAAGTGCTGTATTCACAAAGCACTTGCTCCGTAAGTTGCGGCGGCGTAGCGTAAATTTGCCGGCGTAAGTGCGCGTAATTCAAATTAGGCATGTAGGGGGCGTGTTGTATTGAAATTAACCGTGACCCCACGTAAATGACTTGCCGAACGAACTGCGCATGCGTCGGCTGTGGACGTATCCCAGTGCGCATGCTCAAAATTATGCCGCAAATACTCATTGGTTTTGACGTGAACGTAACTTACGCAAAGCCCTATTTGCGAACGTTTTACGCAAACGACGTAAACAACGGAAAATTCTACGCCGGCCCGACGTCCATACTTAACATTACGTACGCCTCATATAGCAGGGGTAACTTTAAGCCGGACTATGCTTACGCAAACGACGTAAAAAATATGACCGGCCGCAAGTACGTTCGAGAATCGGCGTATCTAGCTTATTTGCATATTTGACGCGTAAATCGATGGAAACGCAACCTAGCAGCCAGCGTAAATACGCAACTAAGATACAACGGCGTAAGAGACTTACACCGGTCGGATCTAAGACAAATCTATGCGTAACTGATTCTAAGAATCAGGCGCATAGATACGATGCCGCTCACTCAGACCGCGTACACACAATCAAATCTATCTGCTGGAAACGGTCGGCCCGACCGTCCCAGCAGACAGATTCGATCATGTGTACGGGCGAGCAGACGGATTTGGCATGCTTTAAAATCTGTCGGCTGGGAATCCGTCCGCCCGATATGTCTGCTGGTTAGTACGTTAACCAGCAGACATATCTTCTCACACATGCGTCGAATGGATTCGACGCATGCGCGGAAGTAATTTACTTCCTGGTGCGGTGACATGGCGGCGTCAACGTCCCAGCCACGTCACCGCGCTGTCTGCTGGCGGAGATTTTGGTTTGATTGTGTGTACAGCGATCAAACCAAAACGGCCAGCAGACAGATTTGTTCAAATCAGTCAGTCCGACCGATTTGAACAAATCTATTTGCTCGTGTGTACGGGGCCTCAGAGTTACGCCGGCGTATCTGGAGATACGCCGGCGTAACTCGTACGTGAATCTAGCCCAGAGTTTGCAGGCAGTGTTTAGTATCACCGATGAGAATTTATTGATTCTCACCAGTAGTGCCTCTGGTCTCCTCCATGAAACCATGTAAATGTAGCCTAAAATGGCTTAACACAATAAAATATGGCTATACAGTATTGCTATATGAATCTATTTTTTTGTGTTCTTATACCTGTATGGGGTTTGCATATATTTGGATAAACTACTATGAAGGCTACTAGTAGCCCTTTTAAACAAGATAGCATTCATTTTGTTACTAGCCCTTTAAAATAAAATACATTCCCGTGTTCACAAGGTAGCGGCCATATAGAGAACAAATGAAGTTAGTACTCATTTTGTTTTGTGCCAGTCCATTTGAATCTTTATTCTCTGCCTATTAATTCAGCTAATTAGAATTAAATGAAGCATGGTAAATTGCAAGATTAACCAATAATTAAGCAGGCAGAGCGCTCATGTTTAATACACATGGCTGGCTCTTTTTCTTCTGTGATGGCAATGTGTCATGACTCTTATTTCCAGCAAAGACATGACTTCTGCACTGGAGCCCATTCCATACATCGCATTGTACCACTTTCCCAGCTAATGTCTTCTGAAATCATTATCATTTTTCCCACTTTTTATCCCCTTTGTGCAATAAGGATCTTGTCATTATAGAGGCACATGTACAACCATTAGATATGTATTGTTGGAAAAAACAAAAGACATCATTTAAAAGCCTTTGGGCTCCTTTAGTCCCCCAGCAAATGCCCATTACAACCAATTAGCATGCTGGATTTCAGTTCTACGCTCACTATGCTACTGAAGCTGTGCCAGCCCTGTGACCACTAATATTTCTGACCCTAATATTTGAGTCGTCTTAAAGGCAACTTGTCAGGACAAAAATATGGGTGCTGCCATTGTTGACTTGTTTTTAAAGATGCACAACTTGGAGCTGTTCATATCTTTACTTCACTAATTAAAGGCCAAGTTCACCCTTTTTGTTTTTTCTAAAATTTAGCTCCCTTAGGTACAAATATAGCATTAATGTACTTATTTTGCAAAACTAAAACATTTATTCTACACACACTTACCTCACTGTCTTCATGGATGTTTAAAACCCCTGCTCCATGACTTCTGCCTTACTTCCTTAATAGACTACAGGTCTTGACACAGGACGGAGTTTACCAACTGAGGGTAGATGATGCAGACATCTAACTGACATTTTTGACACTTTTTTGGGAACCAGTGACATTATTATAGGGATCAGTGGTAAAAATATGAACTGACATTGTACTAATGGCACTGGCAAGGAAGGGGTTAACATCAGGGGCGATCAAAGGTTTAATTCCACAGGACAGTCAGGACGCCCACTAACACACAGCTCTTTTTTCTATCTGCAACATAGAGAGCGTCCTGACTCTCCTGTAGTTCAAGGGAGGGGATGAGCACAACACTCCACACCAGGGAGAAAACCTTGCATTACTGTGTGGAGTTACAGACAGAAGAACAGGAAGTGAGGATTTCTCAGAAGAAATAAGGACATTTAAAAGCAAAATCGAAAGATGAGGTAAGTGAAGGAGGACTGCACTAAGGTAAAGGAAGCTATTTAAGGGAAAACAATTGTACCTTTACAACCCCTTTAAGCATAAATAAAGTCATTGCTCTTGGAAAAACAATTGTATTTAAAAAAAAATTGCATTGATACATGTTTCCCAGGGTAGTACCCAGACCCCCATACCCCTTTTGTGGCCAATTACTATATATAAGCCTTCAAAATTGGCACTTATTATTTTTACTGTTTGGCTCCCATAGACTTCAATAGGGTTCGCCATTCAGGTTAGAACATTTGCCCTGTTTGGGAGCTCTGCTGTGAACCAAACAGGGGAGTGTTCGGACCATGTCTATTGCATACACAGAACAGCTAAGAGCAGGACACTAGAATTAGACTGTGCTTGATTTAAATCAGTACTGTACCTTGCAATTAATTCCACACTACACCATCCCCAAGCTTGAACTGTGAGGCCGCGTACACACGACCGAGAAACTCGTCGGGCTAAACTCATCGTTCCTCCCGTCGAGGTTCCTGTTCAGCTGTCGAAAAGCTTGTCGAGCCAAATTTCCCCATAGAACAACGAGGAAATAGAGAGCATGCTCTCTTTTTGGCTCGACGAGCTTCCTGACGGGATGCTCGGCGAAAAGTGTACACACGACCGGTTTTCTCGGCAGAATACATCTACCATCGAGGTTCTCGCTGGATTCTGCTGAGAACTCGAGCCAAAAAGAGAGCATGCTCTCTATTTCCTCGTTGTTCTATGGGGAAATTTGGCTTGACGAGCTTTTCGACAGCTGAACGGGAACCTCGACGGGCGGAACGATGAGTTTAGCCCGACGAGTTTCTCGGTCGTGTGTACGCGGCCTAAGAGCATTGAACTGCTACTATAGTTGACTGCTGCCATAAGCACTATACTAAAACAAAGCATCCACTACACTGACTGCAGGTTCATACATAGACTTTCATCTAGTGCACCAATGCTCTTAAAGGGCTTCAATGATAGCCGGCAGAAGAACCATATTAAAGACTGCACCCTCTTCTTTCCCCTTAGCCCCATCAGTTTCATCATCTACATATGATCTGTGCCTATTCATTTAGCTTAGGCTGAACATTGCCACCCACAGTTTATGTTAGCAGTATAGCCCTATCTGTTGGTAGTTCCAGTACCATTACTTCTCCTGGTTAGAATGCATTAAGATGAAAAACCACAAGGGTTTACAACCAGGAGCAAGGATTCGTCATTTCCGGGTCCCATATGTGACTTTATTATTACTACCAGATTCAGAACGAAGCATGGATCACATGTCCCTGAGAGTCTGATACATCCATCCACATATGCTGTAGACATATTGGTACCTTTGATACCTTTTCAATTTTTAATAAAACGTACTAAACCATAAGAGCTCTCCTTTGTGTCCTTACTTTTCCATATCCTCGGTTGTTGACAGAGAGGGTCCCACTGCAGAGAGACGTCTCATTCAGGATTTATTTAATGATTGCTGATTTATCTTACAAAGTGCATTTGACCTTAAAAAGTGGTCAAACACCTCTGGTGAGTTGGCATCTACCTTTTGAGCACTCATGAATAAGTCTTTGAAGAACTCTCTAATCAGAAGAATCTGTTTGTTTTTATGGTGTTGGGTTTGTCACATTTGGACTTTTCATATGTTTGCAGTTATTTCATGATTTATAATTATTGATTTCTAGGTTGAATTCACCACTTGATTTACAGCGCCAACACCTTCACTTTTTGTTTCAGTATACATCCAGCCAACTGTTGTTAACTCCGCACGTGTCTCCATGTATGCCTGCCAGCATGCGTTGCAATCTCAGCAGGTAACCAGGGGGCCTGAACTCACATATCAATCGCGTCACTATGCCTCGACATGTTTCGCATACAAATGCGTCATCATTATTGTTTATTGACTGCGTACTCTATACCATTGGAAAGCAACATTGTTAGTCTGGTGAGAGGGCAGAATACCTCCCAATTTTAGAACTTTATAATAAGGTACACTTCAGGGTGCATGTAGCACGGTGTGATATTAACTATCCCAATCTACCCCCCTCCAAGCACAATTTCCCCACCCAAATCCTTTTCCGCCCCTCCAAATTTCACTTCTAGTACAAATCCCTTTCCTCTCCAAATCCGCCCCAGCACAATTCCCCCAAATCCTGCTTACCAGCATAAATCCCTCCCCCCACCAAATTCACCTCCCCATCACAAATCCTCTCCATCTGAAGTACAAATACCCTTCTTCACAAAATCACCCCCCCCCCCAAATTTCGCCTTCCAGTACCAATCCTCTTCTTCCCCCAAATCATCCCTGCAGAACAAATACTCGCTTCAATCCCTCCTTCTAGCACAAATCCTCTTATCCCCCCAAATAAATTCCCACTCCCGACACAAATCTGCCTTCCCAGCAGAAATCCTGCCTTACCCCCAAAACCCCCTTCTAGCAAAACAAAACTCTTACCCTCCCAAATCCCCCCTAATACCCCAGATCCTTCCACTACCAGCAGAAATCCTCACCCAACACCCTTCCTTCTAGCATAAATTCTCTTATTTTACCCCCAAATCCCCCCTACCATCCCAAATCCTACAGCAAACCCCACTTTTAGGAAAAACTGCCTACTCACCGCTCCTTCACTGCTCCAAAGATGCTGCTAGCTCCTTCACCGCTCCAGTGGGAAAGCCCTCAGTGTGAAAGGGGTCTTAAAGGAAGTTGAGCATTGTCAGACTTAGGCCCCATACACACGAGCAAATGAATCTGTTCAAATCGGTCTGACAGACCGATTTGATCCGATTTGTCTGCTGGCTGTTTTGGTTTGATCGCTGTACACACGATCAAACCAAAATCCCCGCCGGCAGACAGCGCGGTGACGTGGCGGTGACGTTGACGCCGCCACGTCACCACACCAGGAAGTAAAACACTTTCACGCATGCGTCGAATCCATTCAACGCATGAGCGGGCAGATATGTCTGCTGGTTAGCGTACTAACCAGCAGACATATCGGTCTGACGGGTTCCCAGCAGACAGATTTTAAAGCAGGCTTTAAAATCTGTCTGCTGGACAAATCTGTCTGCTCGCTCGTACACACGATCGAATCTGTCTGCTGAGACGGTCTGTCAGACCGTTTCCAGCAGATAGATTTGATCCTGTGTACACGGCCTTACAGGTTGCATTACCAGGTGAAAAAAAAAAGGCTAAAAGAAAAAAAGCCCCAAAAAAGATAACTAATGCAGCTGCAAATAAAAAAAATATGTTTTTGAGTTTATTGCCACTTAATGACTCCTTTAGGAAGGCTTTAATGCTTTCCATTCTTTTATTAAACAAGGCAGAGTTTTTTTTTTTTTTTTATGAAAGCGGTTGTTGTTTTTGTGAAACAGCTCAGGGGATGGTGGCCTGTTTAGATGCACATTCTACATAACATCGGTAATAGCAAACTCCCAAATCATCTAGGATGATTATTTGTCCCTCTATAGAATCCATTGTTCTGTTAAGCATTACAAGTGGAAAGTCTCTTTGGCTGTGGCTGCCATTGTCTCTTATTTATGTCCTGGTAAAGATGTACAGCGCTATGACAGGTCACATTCAACAAAACAGAAATATGGTTTTCACAGATTGTCTGAAACACATTTACAGCTGTTTGAATTTATTGCTTTGCGTGCTTTAAAATCAATGTTTCAATTATTCGGAAGGAAATGGATCAAGTCCTCTCATATTTACCCCCATTTTTTTTTTTTGGAGGGGAAAATGTACTTATATAAAATACATTTTATACGCCAAGCATCCTCTCACGCAGAATATACTCCACTAAGGCTGTAAAGTCATAAACGCTCCTGTCCCTGCAAGCCAGAGATATTGACTCCCGGGAGGGGGGGTGGGGGGGGAACAATGACATGAATAAAATAAAAATAAAAAAGTTAATTATCGTTTGTGTTTGTAATTTAATTAAAGATGCTGTAAAGTTTTAGTGTGTTTTTCTCCTCTCTCTCTTACCCAGGTGATGATGTTTAAGGTCTCTGAAAAGCTATTTGTGCCGGTGAGATTAAAGTGCATTTTAAAATGTTCCTCGAGCACTTTCACATTTGTTGATAGATTTTTAAATTAAACTTTGAATTGTAATCTAAATTACCTCCAACAATTCATGGTCCTTATAATGAACTCCCACCATTCCAGCTGTCATCCCACGATGATATACTGTAAATGGTAACCGCCGTGGGCTTCATTGAATAGTGTTTTAGCATCGCGGCATTATATTAGTTGCATACAAACCTCACGCGGAAATCAAAGTACCAGTATCGGGCTGACTTAAGGTATTATTAGAACCTCTTCTCTATCATCAGATTTTGACAACAGGCGTAATGCTTTTTTCTCCTGCGTTGAATTATATCCAAACATCGCATTCAACGTTAGGGTAAGGGAAAAAAAAATATCTAGCCTAAATCATTTAAGACGCCAATGCGAATGCTTGAATGTTAAGCGAACTCAGTAATGATATGCATTGGTACAAAGCTGAATTGGTTATTTCCTAGTTATCTCACAACATCACTTACTAGAACAGCTAAATCAAATAAAATTAGATCTTTTGTTTAAATAAAATATTATGGGCATTATGAAAATATTGTTGATTCTATTTAATAGGAACTTTGGTGTTATTTTATTTTATTTATAAAGCTCCATTTTACAGTGGAGTTTACAGCACATATACACACAAGTGAAAGTTCGCCATAAAGTGCTGTTGTTTTGTATAGTAATCACTCATAAAAAAAATATTAAAAAGTTAAGACAGATAATAAATGCTGAAAGATCTAGGGGGAGTGGCTTTTATTCACAAGCAGCCAATCGAATGCTTTAATACAGATCCATCCCTTTGGCAGGGATCACATGACCACTTTTTCAGCCCCTGGGGTTTTGATGTAAAAGAGCTGCAGAGAAAATCTACAATTTTTCTTTAATGCATGTTTAAGCTCCAAAAACAAAAAAGAAAACATATTGCAGCTTGCCAGTCTTTAGATAAGGTTATTGCATTTGCTTTTATTTTAGGCTTTTCCTCCTTTATATTCAGCTGATGATTCTGCCACTAACACACTTCAAGCCCTAGGATGACAATGCACTTTTATATCAGGATCATGGACGTCCACAGGTAGGGGCAAGGGGGGGGCAAGAGCACCCCCCCCTCGGAATCAGGGATCAGCAAGGTGTCCGCCATAGGCATGCACATGGGTTATACATGCCTAGAATCTGCACGCTGTACATAGCACATGCCTGGAATCTGCACGCTGTACATAGCACACACCTGGAATCTGTACCCTGTACATAGCACATGCCTAGAATAAAGTCTGTCGTTTCCCCTTTAAAAATAAATACTTGCAAGTCATGGCTAAACCCCTCCCCTTCATGACATTGTTGAAAGGGGGCGGAGCACAGGTGACCTTAAAATGATGCCCTCCCTGAAAAAAGTTCTGCGGACACCCATGATCAGGATGTAGTGCATCCATGTTGGCTTTAATAAGTAAGCAGGACCAGCTTCCACCCGAGTTTTGGTGATACCCTTATCCCATGATACAGTGAAACAGAAAAGTCTAAATAATATGCAACCTTATTTAGAGGCCGCTGTGCACTAGAAATAAGAGAAATTATTATTGCAAGCATAGCAACAATTTCAACAGTAAAAAAAAAAAACATGTGAATGGTATTTTAACCACTTCCCGACGGCCGTACGACTATGTACAGCCGCAGGGTGGCTCTACTTCTCTGGGACACCGTCTTTTGATGGCCGCCTCGTTCCTCGTTCCCCGCGCGCGTTCCCGAGAGCGCAGCGGGGAGCTTCTGTGCTGGCCGTGTCCCTTGGACACAGCCAATCACAGATCGCGGTAAATAGCCAATTACAGTGGCTATTTACAGCACGATCTGTGCGGCCAATGAGAGATGATCTCAAATGTAAACATATGAGATCATCTCTCATTGCCGGCTCACACAGAGACAGCGTCCTGTCAGAGAGAGAGGAGACCGATCACCTCCCCAGTCAGTCCCCCTCCCCCACAGTTAGAACACAATGCAGGGTACACATTTAACCCCTTCCTCACCCCCTAGTGTTAATCCCTTCAATGCCAGTCACATTTATACAGTAATTAGTGCATATTTATAGCACTGATCGCAGTATAAATGTGAATGGCGCCAAAAATGTGTCCGATGTGTCCGCCATAGTGTCGCAGTCCTAATAAAAATCGCAGATCGTCGCCATTACTAGTAAAAAAAATAAAATAATAGAACATAATAATTCTGTCCCCTATTTTGTAGGCACTATAACTTTTGCACAAACCAGTCGCTTATTGTGTTTTTTTTTTTTTTTACCAAAAATATGTAGAAGAATACGTATCGGCTTAGACTGAGAATTAAAAAAACAATTAAAAAAAAATTGGGCTATTTATTATAGCAACAAGTAAAAAATATTGTATTTTTTTTTCAAAATTGTCGCTCTTTTTAGTTTATAGCGCAAAAAATTAAAACCGCAGATGTGATCAAATACCACCAAAAGAAAGCTCTATTTGTGGGGAAAAAGGGACGTCAATTTTGTTTGGGAGCTACGTCGCACGACTGCGCAATTGTCAGTTAAAGCGACGCAGTGCCGGAAGCTGAAATTTTACCTGGTCAGGAAGGGGGTATATGCGCCCAGTAAGCAAGTGGTTAAAACTCTATCAAAACAGATCACTTATTTTTTGCTTTTGATAGAGTTTTAAAATACCATTCACTTTCTTTAAGTTTAAAGTGGCAGCTTCTGGTCTCCCTTTTCCTGGTATTTCTAGGGCCCAGCGTCAACTGATGTCTTATTTTACTATCTGCCAAAAGGGTCATTCCCAGACTGTGGTTGTCCATCTCACCCCCAACAATCCCACAACTGCTCACTACTGTAGCTGACATACGCAGAATGGAGCAACTAACGGCTACAGTGGAGGGTACAGAACAGATGTTTTCTGAAACATGGTCAACATGGGATGATTCAGTATATAGGTCTGAAGGAAATGAACCATGTTAGTTATCATTAAGTGCCTACGCATTCCTGTGAAGCCATGTACACACGATCGGACCAAACCGATGAAAATGGCCCGACGGACCGTTTTCATTGGTTCACAGACTGATGGTCTAATGGGCGTACACATCATCGGTACAAAATCCGATCGGGCCAGAACGCGGTGACGTAGAACACAACGACGTGCTGAAAAAACAAAGTTCAATGCTACCAAGCATGCGTCACCTTGATTCTGAACATGCGCGGGTTTTCGGTCCGATGCTTTTGCGTACTAACCATCGGTTTGGCCCGATGGTCAGGCGTCCATCGGTCCGATTTTAAAGCAAGTTTTAAAACTTTGGTCCGACGGACGACGGTCCGATGGGCCCTACACACAATCAGTTTTGTCTAATAAAACTGGCCTTAAGGCCAGTTTCATCGGGCCAAACCGATCGTGTGTACGTGGCCTGAGTGTATACGCTATTCATTTCTCTTTATGTGTAGATCTTTTTGTGTGGTTTTACAGTATGTTTATGTTGCCTCTATGATCCCGGTGAGGTCAGGACAGGTGGCTGTTTCAAATTTATAAAAAAAATTATCTCTGTGTTTCACTTATTTTACTATGGCCCGGATTCACATACCTGGGCGCATCTTTATGCGGGCGTAGCGTATCTTCTTTGCGCTACGCCGGCGCAACGTTGAAAGGCAAGCATGGAATTCACAAAGCAAATGCTCCCAACGCTGCACCGGCGTAGCGTTTAGTCGTCGGCGTAAGCCGACGTAAGTCAAAGTAGGTGGAAGTGGGCTGGAAGTGGGCGTGTTACAGTTAAATGAAGCGTGACCCCATGCAAATGATGGCCTGAGCTTCAAACAAGTACTAAAAACGAACGGCACATGCGTCGTATCTTGGACGCATCCCAGTGCGCATGCTCACAGTCACGTCAAAATTACTGTCTACGACGTGAACGTAACTTACGCCCAGCCCTATTCACGTACTACGTAAACGGCGTCCTCAACGTAAAATTCCCTGGTCCATACCTTTGCATGGGTTGCGCCTCCTATATAAGGAATAACTTTATGCCGTACAGAACAGCACACGTGCAGTAACAGCAAATGCGTTTAGGTGCTATTAAACATAGGAATAGCTGATCTAGCTAAGCTATACAGTGTATAAATATATGTACAACTCCTAGGGATGTATATATATCCTCTACACACTGTAAATTAAGCTAAACTGACTAGCCTGCTCTATCTATCTATCTGGTAGAAAAGACACTGTCTATCTATCTCTCTCTATAGGACTTCTCTCATTACCAACGCCGCAACACACTACACGAGGCCGCCCAGTAGGCGGCCTTTTATAGTGTGGGGCGTGTGCTAAAGCCCTGAGCCATAATTGGCCAAAGCCACCTAGGCTTTGGCCAATTATGGCTCTTTGTTTTTTGCGAGCTGTAATTGGCCAAGCATGCGGGACAGCCTGCGGGACAGCCTTCCCAGTTAAAGCTATATTTTTCTATAAATCAATGTATTTGAATTTCATTTTTTATACTCCCGAAAGGCACATTTAAAGGGGTTGTAAAGTTACAATTTTTTTCCCTAAATAACTTCCTTTACCTTAGTGCAGTCCTCCTTCATTTACCTCATCCTTCTATTTTGATTTTAAATGTCCTCATTTCTTCTGAGAAATCCTCACTTCCTGTTCTTCTTTCTGTAACTCCACACAGTAATGCAAGGATTTCTCCCTGATGTGGAGTGCCGTGCTCATCCCTTCCCTTGGACTAGAGGAGAGTCAGGGCGCTCTCTACGTTACAGATAGAGAAAGGAGCAGTGTGTTAGTGGGTGTCCTGACTCTCCTGTAGTCCAAGGGAGGGGGCGAGCATGACACTGCACACCAGGGAGAAAGCCTTGCATTACTGTGTGGAGTTACAGACAGAAGAACAGGAAGTGAGTATTTCTCAGAAGAAATAAGGACATTTAAAAGCAAAATCGAAGGATGAGGTAAGTGAAGTAGGACTGCACTAAGGTAAAGGAAGCTATTTAGGAAAAAAAATTGTACCTTTACAACCCCTTTAAAGTCCCACCTTGTTCCAAACCCCCCCCCCCCTTTTTTTTGTTTGTAACATAATTTGCAATATGCCCTACCGTCCTGAAATGGGAGGCATTGAATTCCATCTTCTCTTAGGCCCCGTACACACGAGCAGACAGATTTGTTCAAATCGGTCGGACAGACCGATTTGAACAAATCTGTCTGCTGGGATGTATTGGTTTGATCGTGTACACACGATCAAACCAAAATCCCCGCCGGCAGACGGCGCGCTGACGTGGCGGTGACGTGGCGGTGACGTTGACGCCGCCACGTCACCGCACCAGGAAGTGAATTACTTTGGCGCATGCGTCGAATCCATTCGACGCATGTGCGAGAAGATATGTCTGCTGGTTAGCGTACTAACCAGCAGACATATCGGGCCGACGGGTTCCCAGCCGACAGATTTGAAAGCATGCTTTCAAATCTGTCGGCTGGCCAAATCCGTCGGCTCGCCTGTACACACGATCGAATCTGTCTGCTGGGACGGTCAGGCCGACCGTTTCCAGCAGATAGATTTGATCGTGTGTACGCAGCCTAAGAGATCAAACAGCCAAACTCTCAATGCTCCAGTCACCTCTACCCCACCTCCTCACCACACCACATGCACTGACATGATCTCTTTAACTTGAGAAAACCTACCAATCACAGAAAAAACATGCAGCAAAGGGAACTCAATAAGCAGAGTAATTGCATTCCCTTAAAGACCCTCAAACTGATTTACACTTTCTATTAGTCTTGGTGACCATTGTCAATGAGAGAGAGTGAGAGAGGATGCAAACTGTTGTAGTTTCCACCTGAATAGTAAAAAGGGGATATCTTCCAAGGAGCACACTTGCTCGGGTGACGACTGTCAAAAGTGGAATTTCTCCTTATTTTGGATACATTTACGCTTATTCCTTGTTGGGTCTCCAAGGACAGGAGGTGCAAAGAAACATGACTCAAGGGGCTATGAACAGCAATAAAATCCAAACCAAGGTTCTCTCTCTTCCCAACACTATCCAAAAGAAAAAAAAATGTTTTTTGGACAGAGTCACAATTTTAACACATATCTAATGCAGTTACAATGTTTTATGTATTCCTTAAATATATTTTTAAAGGCATCAAGTGTTTTGAACATCTCACAGAGCACAGTTCGATCCACCATCCAAAAATGGAAAGAGTATGGCACAACTGTAAACCTACCAAAACATGGCCGTCACCTAAACTGACAAGCCGAGCAATGAGAGCATTAATCAGAGAAGCAGCCAAGAGGCCCATGGCAACTCTGGAGGAGCTGCAGAGATCCACAGCTCAAGTACGAGAATCTATTACTTGTGCACTCTGCAAATCTGGCCTTTATTGAAGAGTGGCAAGAGGAAAGCTATTGTTGAAAGAAAGCCATAAGAAGTCCCTTTTGCAGTTTGCGAGAAGCCATGTGAAGAAAAAAAGCAAACTTGTGGAAGAAGGTGCTCTGGTCAGATGAGACCAAAATCAAACTTTTTGGCCTAAAAGCAAAACGCTATGTGTGGCGGAAAACTAACACTGCACATCACCCTGATAACACCATCCCCAATGTGAAACATGGTGGTGGCAGCATCATGTTGTGGGGATTCTTTTCTTCAGAAGGGAAGCTGATCAGAGTTGATGGGAAGATGGATGGAGGCAAATACAGGGCAATTTTAGAGTTAGAGTCTGCAAAAGACTTGAGACGGGGGTGGAGATTCACCTTCCAGCAGGACAACAATCCTAAAAATATAGCCAGAGCTACACTGGAATGGTTTAGATCAAAACATATTCATGTGTTAGAATGGCCCAGCCAAAGCCCAGAGCTAAATCCAATTGAGAATCTGTGAAAAGACTTGAAAATTGCTGTTCACAGATGCAAAGAATGGGCAAACATTCTACTCTCTAGATGTGCCAAGTTGGTAGAGACATCCCCAACATCCGTGACACAGCGATCCCGCTGTGTCACGGAAATCACAGTGTTAACAGTTCGGGCGCTCTGTGATAAATGTCCTGCCCTCCTCCTCCTAGACTAGCTTGTGTGATAGAGCCAGTGTTCTGTCTATCACACAAGCTGGTCTAGGAGGAGGAGGACGGGACATTTATCACAGCGCGCCAGAACTGTTACCAACACTGTGAGCATCGTGACAGACCGAGGCCCTGACACAGCGCGATCGTGACAGCAGTCTGGCACAGTGAGGAGAAAGGCTGTGAGGGGCTTACAATGGTGAGTGAGGGAGGGAGGCTTGCGATGGTGAGTGGGGCTGATGATGGAATGATGATGATGGTGGGGGGGGCTGATGATGATGTAATGATGATGATGATGATGGTGGGGTGGGGCTGATGATGATGTAATGATGGTGGGGGGCTGATGATGACGGTGAGGGGGGCTGATGGTGATGTAATGATGGTGATGGTGGGACTGATGATGTAATGATGATGATGGTGGGGGGGGCTGATGATGATGTAATGATGGTGGGGGGCTGATGATGACGGTGAGGGGGGATGATGGTGATGTAATGATGGTGATGGTGGGACTGATGATGTAATGATGATGATGGTGGGGGGGGGGGCTGATGATGATGATGTAATGATGATGGTGGGGGGGCTGATGGTGATGTAATGATGGTGATGGTGGGGCTGATAATGTGATAATGATGATGATGATGGTGGGGGGGGGGGGCTGATGATGATAATGGTGGGGGGGGCTAATGATGATGTAATGATGATGATGGTGGGGGGGCTGATGATGATGAAATGATGATGGTGGGGGGGGGATGATGATGATGTAATGATGATGATGGTGGGGGGGCTTGCAATGAGGGGCTAATGATGTAATGATGAAGGTGAGGGGGCTTGCAATGAGGGGCTTGCAATGGTGAGGGGGGGTTGCAATGAGGGGCTGATGATGATGAGGGGGGCTTGCAAAGGTGAGGGCGGTTGCAATGAGGGTCTGATGATGATGATGTAATGATGATTGGGGGGCTTGCAATGATCTTGATCGGCTTGCAATTAATGATTGTGAGGGGGGCTTGCAATGCGGGGCTTACAATGCTGATGGCGAGGGGGGCTTGCAATGAGGGGATGATGATGGTGAGGTGGGGGGGCTTGCAATGATCATGATCATCGTTTTGCAATTAATGATTGTGAGGGGGGCTTATAATAATGAAGGGGAGGGTTACAATGACCATGGGGAGCTTGCAATGGTGAGAGGGGGGCTTCCCATTTTTTTCCACTTCAAAATAACATATGTACAGTGTGCATAGGAAATTGTTCATAGTTTTTTTTTATAGTCCGGCCCTCTAATGGTCTGAGGGACAGTAAACCGGCCCTTTAAAAAGTTTGAGGACCCCTGGTCTAAGGGGACCAGCCTTAGAGGCCATACGTAATCTTAAACTTAGCAGAAAGGACTGTGCCGCACAGGATTATCTAGATGTTCTACAGAATGTGTTTGGGAGGACTGAAAACATTATTGAACTCCGCTACCAATTAGAACACTGTTATCAAAAACCAGGAGAGAAGTTGTCTGAATTTGTTGGGCGACTAGATAAGATCCTGCATCAGATCCTGTTGAAGAAGGGAATGGACCCAGGAAAGGTGGATGAACCAGAGCCCAACAAGTTTTAAGGGGAGCTCAGCCTATGGATCCCATTGCCCCTCTGTTACGAACCCGACAAGGGGGCGGCGTGTTGGAATACCCTGACTTGATTCGGAAGGAAGAGGTCTTACTGGATCAAAAGGATAGGTACCAACCACCAGAGCTCCCATCACGAGTTCAAGTAGTAAGCAAAGAGGACGGTGGCTCTTAGGTCGAGCTTCTGAAGACGCAAGTGTCCCAGCTGATGGAAATGGTGGTCGCATTGACCAGTCAGGCAGAGGTATTGCCTTACCAAACCAAACAAGAGGAGCCAGAGAAGTCCACCTGTCGGCAGAGTGATCAAGCCAGAAAGACAAGGAGGCCCATAATTAGCTTCAACTGTGGAGGAGTAGGACATATGAGGGCAGTTTGTCCCAGCCCAGCTAAAGGTAGTCAACTAGTGCACAAGCCGGCGGAAAAATTCAGAGGGCCCCCGGTGAAGGAGTCAACCGGGTGCCCGCCTACTGTAGACAACTTCAAAAGGACAAAGAAAGCAAAGAGATCAAGGAGGGAAAAAGGACCTTTACCAAAGCCACATTTCACCTCTTCCCCGCATGGACGGGTGGAAGCCAGAAAGAACTCTAATAAGAAAGGGGTAAGGGTGCAGGTTACAGAGCCAAAAGAAAAAACTACAACCAGGAAATGTCCTGAAAATTTAGTGGGGTCTTCCCCACTAGTTTCCATTCAAGTGGAAGGGATCCATACCAAGGCCCTTCTGGATACAGGAGCTGAAGTGACTCTTTTGTATAGAGACTTCTATGACCGACACCTTTCTCACTTGCCTTGCCCCTACAGAAACTGGAAGAATTGGAAATATGGAGTATTGGGACTCAGAGTTTCCCTTATGATGGGTACTTACCAATCCAGTTGACCTTTGACCCGTCAGTAGCAGGAGCAGTAGAGACCTTTGACACCCTGGCAGTAGTCTGCCCCCGGCCACCAGGGGCCCACAAGAGCTCTCTTATTATAGGGACAAACACTAACTTAGTCAGGAGACTTTTGATCCCTCTAACGGAGGGGGCAGAGGCCCCATCACCCAAAGTCCATCCCATGTTACGGAAGGTCTATCAACAGTTGGTGGTGGAGAAGAAGGCTCCTGAAAAAGGAGTGGGTAAGATCTGGTGGCTGGACAAGACAGAGAAGATCTTACAACCAGGTGAAGTGACCTGCTTGAAAGCCTCTGTAAAGCTTACCTGGTCCCAGCCAGGCCTGTTCCTTGTTCTCGAGCCTGACCCTGCTGGACACTCAGAAGGAGTGGAAGTGATACCAGAGGTAATCCCACTGAAGGTGTTGGAGAGAAATCATGGAAGGGTGTCCGTCAGCATTAGGAATGCTACAACCTCAGGATGGTAGCCCACCTCAAAGGGGGCTACCACCCTGACGGCACAAATCTTCCACCAGAATGGGAAGACAGGGCAAAAGCTCAACTTGACAGGTGGCAAAAGATATTCTTCAAAACTGAGTTTGATGTTGAGTGTGCGAAGAGTGCCACTCACAGGATTTGGTTGCAGGAAGATAAACCCTTCAGGGAGCGAGTCCGGAGAGTTCCTCTGACGGACTTAGAAGACCTCAGAGAGCAACTGGCAGAACTGAAGAGGACAGGAACCATCAGAGAGTCCAGGAGCCCTTATGCCTCTCCAATAGTGGTGGTAAGGAAGAAGAATGGCTCATTGAGGTTGTGCATCGACTACAGAACCCTCAACAAGCGAACCATACCAGTATACCACTCCTCGGATAGAGGATGCTTTACAGAGTCTGTCGGGAGCCAAATGGTTCAGTGTAATGGACCTAAAGAGTGGTTATTACCAGATTCCCATGCACCCAGAAGACAGGGAAAAGACAGCCTTCATCACCCCAGTGGGTTTCTTCGAGTTTAACCGCATGCCACAGGGATTGTCAGGGGCTCCAGCCACTTTCCAAAGATTGATGGAAAAGACAGTAGGGGACATCTGATTGAAGTGTTGGTATATCTGGATGACATCACTGTGTTCGGGAGAACTCTGGAAGAACATGAAGAGAGACTGAAAAAGGTACTAAAAAGGCTCCATGATGAAGACCTAAAGCTCTCCAGAGAAAAGTACCAACCATCAGTTCACTATCTTGGCCACATTGTCTCTGCCGAAGGGATATCAACAGACCCAGAGAAGTTGGAGGCAGTGACCTCTTGGCCCAGGCCAACTAATGTGACGGAATTACGGTCATTCCTGGGTTTCTGCTCCTACTACAGGAGGTTTGTGGAGGGGTTTGTGAAAATTGCACGGCGCTTGACCTGCTGAGAACTGAAGAGGAAGATGATGTTCCTGAATCAGTGAAACCAGTAAAGATCAATTTGGGGCCCCAGAAGCCTAAAGAGTCCATTCAGGACCAGTGGAACCCCAAGTGTGAAAAGGCGTTCATCCAGCTCAAGAAGAACTTAACTACTGCCCCTGTATTGGCCTACGCGGATACTTCCAAGCCCTATGAGCTGCACGTGGATGCCAGTAGAGAGGGACTAGGAGGGGTGCTGTACCAAAAATACAGTGGTTATTTAAACCCTGTAGCCTATGTGAGCAGGAGTCTAATTCCATCAGGGAAGAACTTCCCACCCACAAACTTGACTTTTTGGCACTAAAATGGGCTGTAGTGGATAAGCTAAGAGACTACTTATACGGAGCTGAGTTTGTGGTGATAACTGACAACAACCCGCTCACTTATCTGTTAACCACCAAATTAGATGCTACAGGACATAGATGGTTGGCCGCCCTCTCAGAATTCAATTTCAGTCTGAAATATTGACCCGGAGTGGGGAACAGAGATGCAGATGCCCTATCAAGGAGGCCTCATGGGTCAAGTGACTCTGAGAAGGAATGGACTCAAAAAACCCCAGAGGGGGTGCAGGCTCTGTATCAAGGAGTGGAGTTACAGATGGGAGGAATACCCAGAGCTGAAGAGATAGGAGTTTCGGCTGTGGGAGTGCCCAAGTATTACTGTAACGTAACTCAAATGGGAAGCGAGGGTCTGCCTAAATTGTCCAAGAAGGACCTGAGGAGGGACCAAAAAAAAGATCCCCTTATAAATTGGTTCTACAGGCCCTTAAAGACCAAGACTCCTCACTAACTTCCCAAGAGAAGCACGGCTAATACACAAAGAGTGGGACAGGTTGCAGCTACATCAAGGGGTGGTCTCCTGAAGAGGCCCCTCTGATGGTCCAGAAGAGAAATGGCAGATGTTCCTGCCCAGAAAGCACAGAAAGGCCATTTTAGCTGCATTGCATGATTGGCATGGTCATCTGGGCCCTGAAAGGACTTTCCAACTAGTCTGAGACAGGTTCTACTAGCCCTGTATGAGGGCTGAAGTTGATGGATACTGTCATTCTTGTATCCGGTGTATCCAGAGAAAGACTTTACCCCGTTAGGCTGCCCCAATGGGTCATCTCCAAAGTCAGGGACCTTTGGAACTGGTGTATATAGACTTTCTCTGTCTGGAGCCTGATTTGAGTGGAACAGGAAATGTCCTAGTTGTGACCGACTATTTCACCAGGTATGCTCAGGCATATCCAACTAAGGATCAGAAGTCCTCAACAGTAGCAAAAGTGCTAGTAGAGAAATTCTTTGTGCACTATGGACTACAACAACGCATCCACTCCGACCAGGGGAGGGACTTTGAAAGTAAGCTAATAAAGAAGCTGTTGGATCTATTGAGCATAGAGTAAACCAGAACCACCCCTTATCATCCTCAGGGGGATGTCCAGCCTGAACGCTTTAACAGAACTCTTTTGAATATGTTGGGGACATTAAGCTCAGAAAAGAAACAACATTGGAGCAAGCACGTGGCTGCCATTGTGCATGCATATAACAGCACTACGAATGATGCAACTGGATACTCGCCTTACCGTCCGATGTTTGGGCGAGAAGCCAGATTGCCAATTGACTTAGCTTTCGGTGTATCTCTGGATCATACCTTTGCAACTTCTCACAAGGATTATGTAGACCAATTAAGAATCAGTTTAAAAACAGCCTATGAGAAGACCCAAGCTAATTCGGATAATTGGGAACAGAGAAACAAAAGAAACTTTGACTCGAAAGTCAGGATACAAGACTTGCAGCCAGGAGACCGAGTGTTATTAAGGAATCTGGGTATCCCAGGAAAGCATAAATTTGCTGATCGCTGGAAGTCACAGCCATACATTGTATGCAAACAGTTACCTGGTCTCCCAGTATACCAGATCCGACCAGAAGGAAGTGTGGGCCCTCTAAAGACTTGGCACAGGAATCACCTGTTCCCTCTCACTGAAGCTGTCCGAATACCTTCTGCATCTGCCTCTTTGGAGTTGCCCTTGACCTCACCAGATCTCAGTTGACACATCCAGATACAGAGGATGAAGAGTCTACAGATGAATGGATAGGGTCAGAGTGGTTATGGTCCTCTCAACAACCAGTGCCCAGTACTTCTTTGCTGCCCTCATCTGAAGTGACAAATAGTGGGACACTCCGACAGGAGGCCCCTGAATTTGTACCTCACAATATACTCACTGAGGAGTTAGAGGAGGATGTGGAGTCATCGTCCATAGGAGATCCCATGGAGGCCTCAAGCCTACCTGACAGAGAATTTAGTGATTCAAGAGGTATGGAGTCTGGTATACTTAATGCAGAAGACAGTGAGATTGAACCTATCCTTCCTGAGCCTATAATTCCTAAGAAACAGAGGGAAAGAAGAGTGATTCACCCACCCAAGAGACTGACTTATGATCATTTCTCTCACTGTGAATTTGGTGGGGGAAAGCCCCAGCTCACCCCCTGGCACATCTGAGCAGTGTTAGTAGGTAGTGAACAGAGGATATTAAAAAACATATGTCTGCAGGTAAATAAATTCTGAAATCCAGGATATAAACAAATAAAACAATACTAGAAATATATTGGTATATAGCAGGCATCTGTATGGTATGTGATGGAGGCACCTCAGGACATTCAAGGTAAGGTTGTCCCCAGACCAGCAATAGTGTGAAATATTCCAATACTAGTTCTGGTGACTCTAGTGACAACCAGGGATTTCCTCACCTTTAAGGGATTTTCTCTCACTTCCTGTATTGACTATGTGATAGTAAGGCCCCTTTCACACTGGGGCATTTTTCGAGCGTTATCCGAGCATTATTCGAGCGAAACCTCACCTGCAATCCCAATGTGAGTGCTTTCAGAGCCCTTTCACACTGAGGCACTGCAAAAATGCCCTAAAACGTTTCGGGCGCTGGCAGTGTGAAAGGGCTCTGAAAGCACTCGGGTAAGGCGTTTTCACATCGCTTTTCAATTCATTTCAATGGAGAGGGGCGTTTTTGGAGCGTTTTTTTCAGCGCCCAAAAGCTGCTCAAAAGATGCTGCTTGCAGGACTTTTCTCAACGCCCCGCCAGTGCAGCCCCTCAATGTGAAAGGGTAAGGCGTTTTTACAGCGCTTTCAATTCATTTCATTGGAAAGGGTTTTATTGGAGTGTTTTTTTTCAGCGCCCAAAAGCTGCTCCAAAGATGCTGCTTGCAGTGTGAAAGGGTCCATTGAGATGCATGGAGAGCATTTTAGGTGTAAAAATGCTTCAGTGTGAAAGGGGTCTGAGGTCCCTTTGACACTGGGGCGGGAGGCGCGGTGGCGGTATAGCGCCGCTAAAAAATAGCGGCGATATACCGAGGGATTCGGCCGCTAGCGGTGCAGTATTAACCTCCGCTAGCGGCCGATAAAGGGTTAATACTGCCCGCAATGCGCCTCTGCAGAGACGCATTGCGGGCGGTATTACCGCGGTTTCCCATTGTTTTAAATGGGAAGAAGATGCTGCTTGCAGGAGATTTTTTCCTCTCCTGCCAGCGCATCGCCTCAGTGTGAAAGCCCTCTGGCTTTTACATTGAGAAGGCTGGGCAGGAGTTTTTCAGGCGGTATAGCAGCGCTATTTCTAGCGCTGTACTGCCTGAAAAACTCCTCAGTGTGAAAGAGGTCTAAGTGAAAGGAAATCTCCCCAATGGGTCAAAGATGGCAAAAAATAAACCTTACAATGATTATATCCCTCCCTTATTTTTTTGTGTTTTTTTTTTTTTTATCAGAAAAAAGGTTGTTATTAAAGCGGAGTTCCACCCAAAAATGGAACTTCCGCTAATCCCACTCCTCACCCCCTTACATGCCACATTTGGCATGTAATTTTTTTGGGGGGGGAGTTGGGGCTTCATTAGGAGTGGGACTTCCTGCCCCACTTCCTGCTTCCGCCGAGGGGCTGGTTAGGTGATTAAGCTTAATCGCCTACAGCATCCCCTCCCTGTAGGCGATCGCATGGGACACATGACAGGTCCCATGCGATCGCCTGTCCAATCAGCAGCGGGCCGTGCCGTTCGCGCATGCGCAGTTCCACTCGCGCATGCGCAGTGGGTGCCCGGCCGTGAAGCCGAAGGCTGTCACGGCTGGGTGCCCACAGTTGGAATGAAGACGCCGGCCAGGGAGGGGGGGAGAGGAGCGGAGCCCCGGTCGGCGCGTTGCTGGAACGTGGAGAAGGTAAGTGAATGTTTATTAAAAGCCAGCAGCTACACTTTTTGTAGCTGCTGACTTTTAACCACTTGACCACTGGGCACTTAAACCCCCTTAATAACCAGACCAATTTTCAGCTTTCGGTGCTCTCACAGTTTGAATGGCAATAACTCAGTCATACAACACTATAACCAAATGAAATTTTTGTCCTTTTTTTCCCACAAATAGAGCTTTCTTTTGGTGGTATTTCATCACCTCTGCGGTTTTTATTTTTTTCGCTATAAATGAAAAAAGAACGTAAATTTTGTAAAAAAATGAATTTTTCTTCATTTCTATTATAAAATTTTGCAAAAAAGTAATTTTTCTTCATAAATTTGGCCTAAAATGTATACTGCTACATATCTTTGGTAACAAAAAAAAAAAAAATTGGATAATATTTAGTCTGGGTGAAAGTTATGGGGTCTACAAACTATGGTACCAATTACTGAAAATTTATCAATTTGATCACATCTGATGTACTGACAGCCTCTCTCATTTCTTGAGACCCTAACATGCCAGAAAAGTACAAATACCCCCCAAATGACCCCTTTTTGGAAAGAAGACATTCCAAGGTATTCAGAAAGAGGCATCGTGAGTTTTTTGAAGTTGTCATTTTTTCCCCACAATTCTTTGCAAAATCAAGATTTTTTTATTTTAATTTTTTTTCCACAAAATGTTCATATTATTAGGTTATTTCTCACACACAGCATATGCATACCACAAATTACACCCCAAAACACATTCTGCTATTCCTCCCGAGTATGGCGATACCCCATGTGTGAGCTTTTACACAGCGTGGCCACATACAGAGGCCCAACATGCAGGGAACGCCATCAGGCGTTCTGGAACACCCAGACCAATTCTGACATTTCTCTCCTACATGGAAAAATCATCATTTATTTGCTAGAAAATTACATAGAACCCCAAAACATTATATATGCTTTTTTAGCAAAGACCCTAGAGAATACAATGGCGGCCGTTACAACTTTTTATCTCGCATTGTATTTGCACAGCAATTTTTCGAACGCGTTTTTTTTTGGAAACAAAACAGTTTTGTGCTTAAAAAAAAAAAAACAGTAAAGTTAGCCCAATGTTTTTGCATAATATGAAAGATGAAGTTACGCCGAGTAAATAGATACCCAACATGTCACCCTTCAATATTGCACACGCTTGTGGAATGGCGCCAAACTACGCGACTTAAAAATCCCCATAGGCGACGCTTTAAATGTTTTTCCTGGTTACATCTTTTTAGTTGGAGAGGAGGTCTAGGGCCAAAATTATTGCTCTCGCTCTAACGTTCGCAGCGATACCTCACATGTGTGGTTTGAACACCGTTTTCATATGTGGGCGGGACTTACGTGTGCGGTCGCGTCTGTATACGAGCACACGGGTACAGGGGCGCTGTAATTTTTTTTTTTTTTTTTTTATTGTTCATTTTACTTTATTTATTTTAGTTTGACACCTTTTTCCCCAAAAATAAATGTTTTGGTTACTTTTATTCCTATTACAAGGAATGTAAACATCCCTTGTAATAGGAATATAGCATGACAGGTCCTCTTTACAGTGAGATATGGGGTCAATAAGACCCCACATCTCCCCTCTAGGCTGGGAAGCCTAAAAAAAAAAACGATTGCAGAGTATTGCGCGGGGGAGTATTGCGCGGGGGAGTATTGCGCGGGGGAGTATTGCGCGGGGGAGTATTGCGCGGGGGAGTATTGCGGGGGGGAGTATTGCGCGGGGGTACTGCAGAGTATTGCGCGGGAGTATTGCGCGGGAGTATTGCGCGGGAGTATTGCGCGGGAGTATTGCGCGGGAGTATTGCGCGGGAGTATTGTGGAGTATTGCGGGGTACTGCGGAGTATTGCGGGGTACTGCGGAGTATTGCGGGGTATTGCGGGGTATTGCAGAGTATTGAGGAGTATTGGGGGTATGCAGAGTATTGAGGAGTATTGGGGGTATGCAGAGTATTGGGGGGGGTTATGCAGAGTATTGGGGGGGGTTATGCAGAGTATTGGGGGGGGGGGGGTATGCAGAGTATTGGGGGGGGGTATGCAGAGTATTGGGGGGGGTATGCAGAGTTTTGCGCAGGGAAGGAAGGAGTTAATGCAGGGATGGCTGAGCAGGGATGGATGGATCTGTGACTGCAATAGTCACAGATCCATCCCACACTGCTGCAGCCATCCGCGCTCTCCTCTCACGCTGTACCGATCGGTACAGCGAGAGGAGGGAAGAACCGGCGTCAGCAAGTGACGCGGTTTGTTTACATGTGATCACGCCGTCATTGGACGGCGCGATCACGTGGTAAGGAGCCGCCACCATTGGCTCCTTACCGAGATCACTGACGCTGCGGGTCCCGTGGACCCGCCGAGCGCCGTGACCGCGTGTGCGCGCCCGCTCGGGCGCGCGGATCTGACGCACGTCAGATTTGTTTACACACGTGGTCGCGCCGTCATTGGACGGCGCGATCACGTGGTAAGGAGCCGCCGCCATTGGCTCCTTACCGCGATCATCGGTGCTGCGGGTCCCGTGGACCCGGTGAGCACCGGTGATCGCGTGTGCGCGCCCGGTTGGGCGCGCACACCTGACTCTAACGGAGGACGTCCATGGACGTCCTGTTAGAGTACAGGAACCGCCCTATAGCCGTATTTCGGCTATAGGGCGGTGATTAAGTGGTTAATAAACATTACATTTGGCTGGAACACCCCTTTAAGCTACCTCAAAAAAGTACAAAAAGCTTACAATGCAATAGCATTAGACAACGAAGAAAGAAAGAAAGAAAACCATACTATTAAGACTTCTCAAATTGCATAATAGAAATACAAATGCCGAAAGATGAGCAAAATATCAAAGTACAGTAAAGTATTTTGCTTCCTCAACGTAACACTGACATGAAACATCGACTGATAAGATATGTAATGCAACAATGAAAAGGAAAAACGTAAAGAAAACCATAGACGTTGGAAAAGACCCAGGAAAAATTGTTCCTAATTTTTACTGACAGTCTACTGACCAAAATGGTACCAGCTGATTGTAGAAAAGCCTAAGTAGCACCATTATTTAAAAAATGGCCAAAATACATCCAAGGGAATTACAGACCAGTTAGCCTAACATCAATAGTATGCAAGCTATTGGGGGGATGATAAGGGACTATATACAACAGGGGTGGCCAACCAGTGGCCCAGGGGCCACATGTGGCCCACGGAGCCCTATGATGTGGCCCGCGGAGCCCTCTGATGTGGCCCGCGGAGCCCTCTGATGTGGCCCACGGAGCCCTCTGATGTGGCCCACAGAGCCCTCTGATGTGGCCCATGACCTCCTGCTCTGGAATGGCGGGTTGGCAAGCCTAGATCGCAGGTTGCCGACCCACCATACTGCAGTATCAGTGTTGTGAATGAAGCTGGTGGTAGAGGAAGAAAGCGGCTGTGGAGCAGAGCCCCATAAGCCGATGCGTCTTCTATAGCACTGGCTTTCGCCACAGGCGGAGTCTATGGCAAACCTGCAGGATAGACACAGGTGCACTACACTGCACCCGCGGTGTTGGTAAACCACAGCACTTTAGTGTGAAAGCGGTCTTAGTTCCTTTTCACATGATCAGCCCGACCAAATAGGACCCTTAATTCACAAAGCAAACAGAATATTGGCAAGCATTAAAAAGATGATTAACTCCAGGGATAAAGCGTTATTTCTCCCACTCTACAAGACTCTGGTCCGGCAGCACCTGGAGTTTACTGTCCAGTTCTGGATGTCCGTTTACGCCCGCCTAACTCCAATACGAAAAACAGAAGGGAATTTGTCCCCTTCCATCTGGGCGGATCGGAGGACCTATAGAGTAGCCGTGACCTGTCATCCGCTCGCTCTGCTCATTGTGGCCTGCGACTGGTTACCAAGTTGCTTAAGTGGCCCTCGCTCTTCAAAAGGTTGGGCACTCCTGATATACAAAATTTTAGTAATGAAAACGATACCAGTAGCAGTAATCAGCATGGATTCATGAAGAATCGTTCTTGCCAAACCAATCTATTAGTCTTCTATGAGGAGGTGAGCTGCCATCTAGATAAAGGAAGGCCCGTAGATGTGGTGTAAAAGCATTTGACACAGTTCCCCATAAATGTTTATTGTACAAAGTAAGGTCCGTTTGGCATGGACCATAGGGTGAGTACATGGATTGAAAACTGGCTACAAGAGCGAGTTCAGAGGGTGGTGATAAATGGAGAATACTTGGAATGGTCAGAGGTGGGAAGTGGTGTCCCCCAGGGTTCTGTGCTGGGACCAATCCTGTTTAATTTGTTCATAAATGACCTGGAGGATGGGGTAAGCAGTGCATGTGGAAACCTTGCAAGAATATCTGAAAAAATGTATGGGGTGGGCAACTACATGGCAAATGAGAAAAATGTCAAATAATTGCATTTGGTTGGCAAAAATATGAATGCAATCAACTCACTACTGGGTGAACCTCTGGGTGGAATCTAGGATGGAGAATTACCTGGGGGTCCTAGTAGATGATAGGCTCAGCAATAGCATGCAATGTGAAGCTGCTGCTAACAAAGCAAACAGAATATTGGCATGCATTAAAAATATGATTAACTCCAGGGATAAAGTGTTATTTTTCCCACTCTACAAGACTCTGGTCCGGCAGCACCTGGAGTATACTGTCCAGTTCTGGGCACCAGTCCTCAGGAAGGATGTACTAGAAACGGAGCGAGTACAAAGGAGGGCAATAAAGCTAAATAAAAGGGTCTGGAGTATATTAGTTATTAGTGTTGAGCAGAATATGCCATATTCGAATTCGCGATATATCTCGAATATATAGTCGAATATTCGACATATATTCGCTAAATACGAATATTCGTGATATTTTTTGGAAATTAAATGATTGCGAATTTTCGCGAATTTTTGCGAATTGCGAATTGCGAATTGCGAATGCGAATATTCAAGAAATGCGGAATGGAGCACTCTGATTGGCTCAGAATATTCGTGATATATTACAATATAAAATAATTGCGAATATTCGAGAAATGCGGAATGGAGCACTCTGATTGGCTCAGAATATTCGTGATATATTACAATACAAAATAATTGCGAATATTCGAGAAATGCGGAAGGAGCACTCTGATTGGCTCAGAATATTCGTGATATATTACAATACACATTAATTGCGAATATTCGAGAAATGCGGAAGGAGCACTCTGATTGGCTCAGAATATTCGTGATATATTACAATACACAATAATTGCGAATATTCGAGAAATGCGGAAGGAGCACTCTGATTGGCTCAGAATATTCGTGATATATTACAATACACAAAAATTGCGAATATTCGGCAAATGCGGAAGGAGCACTCTGATTGGCTCAGAATATTCGTGATATATTACAATATAAAATAATTGCGAAATTTCGAGAAATGCGGAATGGAGCACTCTGATTGGCTCAGAATATTCGTGATATATTACAATATAAAATAATCGCGCGATATCGCTATTACCGAATAATCGCATTGCGATTTTTCGGCAATATAAAATGAGCGCTGCAGCTACTCGGCCCAAGGTCTCTAATCATACCAGCAATGCTTTTAGACGTCGATGGGGATCTCTAGGATGTGATCTGTTCTAAAAAAAATTTTAAAACATTCGAATATTCGAAATAGCGAATATTCGCCGCGATATTCGCGTTATTCGCGAATACTCGAATATGCAATATTCGTAGCGAATATTCGCAATGCGAATATTCGTGAGCAACACTATTAGTTATGAAGAAAGCTTGTGGGCACTGAACATATTCTCTCTGGAGTAGAGATGCTTGAGAGGGGATATGATTTTAATTTACAAATACCACACTGGTGACCCCACAATAGGGATAAAACTTTTTTTGCCAAAGGGAGTTTAATAAGACATGTGGCCACTTATTAGAAGAAAAGAGCCTTAAACCTTTAACTGCGTAGAGGGTTCTTTGCTGTTAGAGCAGCGCGGATGTGGAATTCCTTTCCACACTCGGTGGTTTCAGTGGGGAGCATCGATAGTTTCAAAAACTATTAGATAAGCACCTGAACGACCACAACATACAGGGATATACAATGTAATACTGACTTATAATCACACACATAGGTTGGACTTGTGTCTTTTTTTCAACTTCACCTACTATGTAACCTTGAAAGTACCGACATTAAGCTGGTCACAGCCCAATCACCTGTTATACCATATTTATATAAAGTTAGCAATCCTCACTCAAGGCACAGCATAAAATTATTAAAAATGTATGCCGTTTGCTTCTTATCATCTTGAAAAACGAGAAATAAGTACATAAATGATTTATCTATTCATCACATTTGTAACAAGCAAAGCTTGCCATAGAAAATAGAAATTCCGATGCGCATTTCTATGTTAATACGTTAGTTTTGCCAGTATCAGAATATAGTTAACCTGTTCAATCCAATGTTTTGCCATAGGGCTGTTAGGGGACACCCAAAATCAAGCAATTTGTTTACGACTATACACAATAATCGAATTATGGTTATGTGTGAAGGGGAAAATTCTTCAACTGTTCCCAATACATTAGGATCCACCAGAACTGTAAGTGAAAACACAGCAGATATGGTATCAGTAGCCCCCTTCCAATACTGAAAGAGTTTTGGGCATCTTCATAGAAAGTGAATTAGGTCACCCTCCTGTCTCCTACATTTAGGGCACAGGGGAAAACCATGTCTGCCCCATCTAAATAGCTGCACCGGCATACGGTAAGCTCTCTGTAACAGAAGCATCTGTGACAGTTTGTATAAAGGTGGAACTGAGCTAAGGGGGCTGGATTGCAGGCTCATTTCCCACACCTATCCCCCAAAATCTCTGACTTGCTCCCACTTGCATCTACATGGCAACCTAGTTGGGTCCTGTATAGTAGAGGCTAATGTCGAATAGATTCTAGAAATCATACATTTTTTATTTCTGTTGAGCATTACCTCCCTCACTAAAGGATGAAAAATCTAGCCTGGGCCTGTATAGCATGTTGTGCTTGGAGTTTTCTATAAAAATGTTGTCTGGTTAAAGCAAACTCACTCTGTACATCAAGGAGGGACTTTAATAAAATGTTGGGAGTATAACTGAGAAACATAGCATATACCCTGCTCCTCCCATGTCTGGAAACCTTGAAGTTTACATAAGCCTGCCATGCCTTGGTGGTCTTTAACTGTGGCCTACAGTTTCGGCATTAATGTTAAGGTGGGACTTTCCATTGAGATATTAGAAAACCTCTAATTGTGACATGTGCATTTGTTTTCATCTAAATGCATTTTCGTCTGAATTTTGGGGATTTTCGCATTCGTTTTAACAAACGATAACGAACGCTCAGAATCCGAAATCCTAAAGATCCAACATAAAAAATGCTTTATTTTCGGTTTGTTGCCACAACAGTTCGATATAGATAGAAGATTCGACATGATGGTTACAATAGCGATCTGTGTCTATCGAACCTGCGGTTGAATGTTTCTTACCTAATTCTATTAGTCCAAGATTATTCGACATTATAGAGAAATGAAGATTCGACAAAGCAGCTAAAAACATGAGATCGCCGTGAGCGGTCATTTATGGTCAAGTGCTCTGCCCATAGGCTATAGAAGAATTCTCATGTTGGTTGACTAGTAATAATAATTAATAATTATAATTATTACTAGTCCTACAAGATTAGAATTCTACTATAGCTTGTGGGTGGATCATTCGACCAGAAATGTGCGATTTCATCGTCGTACCGTTTAGCTGCTTTGTCAAATCTTCTTAGAACATTCGACAGACACCATAAGCCTTCAATGACAGATTCAATTAATTTCGGAATATTCGGACGAATGCATTTTTTAATGGAAATAAAATAAATAAAAACACATTTTGGGAGTAACAAAATAAATGTATTTTTCGGACGAAAACTAAATTCTGAAACAAAATATTTCAGTGTGCACATGTCTACTGCCTATTGGATCATTGTGATTATGCAGCCCCCAATGCCCCAGGTGCTGGAGCTGGGAAGCTAAAAAGTATAGTTTAGGGTTAGGAACCGACAAATCCACTTGGTCTTTACTGAAGCATAGTCCATTTTATCCTAGCTGATTTTGCTTTCTGCCATCAAACTGATGCTGCATCTGCCCCCCAGCGTCTCTGCCCTGAGAACCAAGCCATTGAACCCCACCAATGGCTCGGTTCTCACTCCTCCCTGAGCAGAGCGATGCTGACTGTCAGTCAGCATCGCTTCTGCTCTACTTCTCCGTGCTCATTGGAGCGCTGAGCTGTGGAGGGGCGTGGAGTGGCCATCTCAGTGGCTCGTCACTCCTGGAGCACTGAGCTTAGGAGGGGCGGGGAGCGGCCATCTCAGTGGCTCATCGCTCCTGGAGTGCTGAGCTGTGGAGGGGCGGTGAGCCCCTAAAGCCAGATGGCCTCTTACTAGACACAATGGACCCCAAATTATAGGGATCAAACTCGCCTGATATGCACAGTAATCAGCTGTGATGTTCCACCAGGTCTGCTCCAAACACTAGCCACTCTCCTCCATCAAGGACAACGGGACATTTTAATAAGTTTCCCACCTTCCAGTCACTTTGCCTGATGTTCCTCCAGTAGGTATAAAGGATTTAGAAAAATGGGAACTTCATGGTGCAGAAAATAATGGTAGTTTATTAAAACAAAATTCTTAAGCACAGCAAAGAAATACAATACAAAACACAGCTACAAGCTTTCAGACTGCCAGCTGGTGCGTGGTGAGGTCACAAGATTCTCTCCAATCTTGTGACGTCACCACGCACCAGCTGGCAGTCTTAAAGCTTGTGACTGTGTTTTGTATCGTATTAATTCGCTGTAATGTTTGCACCATGAAGTTCCGTTTTTTCTAAAATCCCTTATACCTATTGGAGGAGTATCGGGCACTGCAGAATGACTGGAAGGTGAGAAACGTATTAAAACCTCTTGTTGTCCTTGACTGAGGAGAGTGGCTAATGTTTGGAGTGAATCAGATGGAACATCACAGCTGATTACTGTGCATATCAGGCGAGCTTGATCCCTATAATTTGGGGTCCATAGTGTCTGGTAAGAGGCCATCTGGCTTTCAGATTACTTCTCTGTTTGGATATAAAGTACTGACCAGTTGTCATTGCAGATTTCTAGGTGTTGCATCAGAAGTTGCCTTCATTGTTACTTTACTTAAATTTTATTTTGTTTATGGGACTTCTTAACACACTTTATTTCAAGTTTATTTTTGTGTTTTGGGACTTTTTAACACAATAATAATTGATTCACATAGACTGATTCACTCACATGTTATGTGTTTTTGTATGATTATTTAATAATCACTTTTAGGTTTGCGCAATCTCCTTTTTTTCTATATATGTATATTGAGTATTTAATTCTTGGAGATACCAGCATACATATACACATATATTTGTTACTTTTTTTTTATTTTTTCACTTATAATATTGTATTTCATACAATATTGATATTGAGCGCAGAATAATTAAATGATATATTAATAGCTCATTGATAACTCCCATAGAGTTGACATACAGTACTGTATATCCCAATAAGACACACATTTAAAGTAAAAAAAAAATGTATTGCAACATTGACAGGTATACCAAAATAAAAGGCCTACCTGTAAAGGATCAGTGCTCACAAATAACTACTGTTTCCCAGACTAAATGCTGATTTGTTCCTGAGAAATGTTACACCGAATTCCCACTGGGAAACAAACAATTCTGGAGTGGTGACTTTCTTTTCCAATGATTCTTATCGAAGAGACATTTTGACAGATAATAAGGTTCTTAACAACACGGGTACAAGTTTAACAACAGTGTTATAACAGTGAGTGTCAGGTCATTATATTCTCGTCATTGCACAACTATACCATATCAGAATTACTATCCAGGACCGTCTCTGTTTGGAGAACAAGGGGAAATTCTGTGAGATACCTAGAACTCACTGATCGAGGAGGATTATTTACTGTGAGCATAGCAATGTTGGTATTAACACTTATAACAGTTTAGAACTATAATGCTTATATGATTCTAAAAAGCATAGGTGAGGAGGAGGGTAAGAGAAAGAATCCTGGGAAGGGTCTATTATGCAATAGAATCAAATTTGCTAACATTAGGCCATAATAAAGACATATTACCAAATTTAAAGACTTGGGGTAACCTTAAAGCCTTCTATTAAAGCGGAGCTCCACCCTAAAGTGGAACTTCCGCTCATCGGAACCCTCCCCCCTGCGGTGTCACATTTGACACCTTTTTGTGGGGAGGGGGTGCAGATACCCTGCCCCCACCCTTTGTGTTCTGGGAAACACTTGGCTCCCAGGACACAGCGGGGACCAGTGAGGACGGTGCTGCGCGACTCGTGCATGCACCGTAGGCACTTCCTGATTCCCTCACAGAGGATGGCGGTGGGGGAAGCAGATAGGCGAGCAATTGCTCATTTTCTGCTGCAGATGTCGCTGGACTCCAGGACAGGTAAGTGTCCTAATAAAAGTCATCAGCTGCAGTATTTGCAGCTGCTAGCTTTTAATAATTTTTAAACAGCGGAGTTTCACTTTAAACTTGTAGGAACCAGAATCAGGGCAAAGTTAGAAATTGTTTAAGGGAATGAAGAAGGGGAAGAAATAAGAGACCCCTCCCTCCATCTCACCCCTCATGGTGACTGAAGATATCTAATCCAGGGGTTCCAAACTATGTTGTTGGTCGTGAAGCATACTAGTCAATTTTTCATTTATCATGATCCAGAAATGTTTATTTTTCACGAACACTAAATTTATCACGGGGATGGCGACAAAGATAAAAAAGGTGAGGACCCTGAGATAGATCAGAAAATAAGGATGTCTTGACGTCTTTGGGTGTATTCAGTCTAGTCACTGAATAAATTCTTATCCAAAACTGTTTGACTGTTTGCCACATACACACCATCATTTTTCGGCATGAAAAAAACGTTGTTTTTCAAAAATGTCATTGAAAATGTTCGTGTGTGGGCTTCACATAATTTTTCAGGTTCTGAAAAAAAAATCGAACATGCTGCATTTTTTAACGTCATTTTAAGCAATGTCGTTTTTCGGGTTGTAAAAATGATTGTGTGTGGGCTAAAACAACGTAAAAAACCCTTGCATGCTCAGAAGCAAGCAAGACGGGAGCGCTCGTTCTGGTAAAACTACCGTTCATAATGGAATAAGCACATTCATCACACTGTAACAGACAAAAAAGCGCAAATCGTCTTTTACTAACACGGAATCAGCTAAAGCAGCCCAAAGGCGAATGGAACTTCCCCTTTATAGTGCTGTCGTACGTGTTGTACGTCACCGCGCTTTGCTAGATCATTTCTTTTTAAATAATGGTGTGTAGGCAACATCGTTTTAATGATGAAGTTGGGAAAACGTTGTTTTTTCAACATGCTGAAAAACAAAAAACAAATTTATGCTGAAAAATGATCATGTGTCTACGCGGCATCAGGTATGTTTCACCAGATGTGAAGCATGGTACCCTCCTGGCAACACCCCCTGAAGCAGAGAGGTAATGCATCCAGGTAGATTTTGGCTAATCTCGTCGGAACTAGATACCATTGTGTAATTCACCTCCACCAGGGAAGTGTTTAGAATTCTCTTGTGCACTATGGAGTGGTGACTTTCATGGTCCCTCAAATCTCTTACTAGTTCCTCCTGCTGGTCTACACACGTAGTGATGTGGGAGGAAACAATGAAAGCTGCAGAAGAACCCGGAAATCAAAACTCCTCAGCAGACTTTTGACGGGCAATTTCTCAGGATTAGAAAGGCACTCGGAAGTACAGACAGCAGAAAAGGTAAACTCATGTATTACAAGTGTGTCTTTTTTTCTAAAATTCTGGTATAGCAACAGGGTCACTTTAATTATTGAAACTATGTAAATAAGTGCCTTTCACAGTGCTTGGTGATTGTTAGAGTAGCTGACACAAGTTCTGGAAATTTTGAACCATAGAGCTGCCATAATAAGTATTCCTTTCAAACCATAGATTGATGCAGAAGGACCATTTGGCCTATTCCTTCTACATTACATTCTTACTCATCTTACTCAAAGAACATCAACTGTTTTTTTCTCATTGTCATCACGTATGATGGCTCCATGTTTCCTGAGAACGGAAGTTACAAAAGACAGACACTGGGCTCACTTCAAATAAGAATTAAATTACGCTTTCCCTTGTGTTATGTTTTTATCTCCCTCTGAGACAACCGCAACTACAGTATACACCTTGCAAAGAGTTTGCCTACGTGACTGCTTTCACAATGCCCTTACCTATGAATTTTGCACCCTCTTCCTTCCTGTTCCAAGCAGATCAATAGCTTTTGGAAATGTGAAAAGGCTGCCAAAGAACCTAAACAAAGAAGCGCACTTGTAAGTATCCTGCTTGTATCAGCTGATAAATGGCCCCCTCTTTAAGGAACTTATCTCTTAAGGACTTGCAGCATGAGAAATGGCATCATTTGTAGTGTTTGCTCTGCTGGACGACTGAAGCAGGATCCATTTAAAAGATAGTGAGATACTGTCGACAGCAATAGACAGGGTAATTGCAGAGCCACTACTGTGGTATAAATTACATCACTCTAAGTGGTGGAATGGCCTGAAGAGAACGAAAAAAATTCTGACAATTTACTTGTCCCACTGCCCTTTTGACTGCTTATCGGAGCCGAGCAGAAGAAAAGAGCCGAGGGTGAAAAAATTAAGTATTGATCAAATTAACAGTTTTTACCGATCTCTTAAACAGAAAAAAAAGGAGTGGAACAATTAAATTTAGAACACAAAAGACTAGGCAGGATAACTCTTGACCCCGAGATGGCAAAGCTATCTGAAGTAGAAAATACAATCGTGCTTCGGAATTGTCTTTCTATTACAAATGTAAGTGATGGGGGTTTGTTGAGAGTAATAGCTTACTTAAAGGCTGCCTGGTGAATGAAGGAACAGGATCACATCTCCTCTGTTTGTTCTAGATTTCTTTTTTTCATGTATTGTTTTAGCCAGGAGGTTAATAATGGGCCAAGAGGGTGCATAGCAAAAATTGGGCTCCGTGATTAACTTAGAATAAACCCATTTCATAATCGGCAGGCTGCAATCTAGCCAAATGGTCCCCCCCCCCCCTCCTTGCTGTGTTACCTTGATATATCTATTAACGTTACATGGACTGCAGCCTAACCTTACAGAGGATCTGTCACATGCACATGACACAATATTAGATCTTTTTGTTTTTTCCTAAGCATCATTTAAATAGTAGATGCAAAAAAAAAAAAATTCAATATGTGCACTATGCAGTAAAGTACATATAGTGTAGTGTACAGAATGGAGTGGTATGAAACATGGCAAAGCAGAGTATATAGCCTGCAGTATATAATGTCTACAGTAAGCAACACACACACAGTGCAGTGTATAGAGTGTGATAATGCACATCATGTTACATACAGTGCAGCATATGGTGATCCACGGTATGTAAAATACAACATAGCATACTGCATGTGAGAGTCCTGAGTATGTAATGTACAACCAGCATATGGTGCATATTGATATAGAGCGCATCTAACATCAGAGCTTTTTTTCTCAGAAAATAGGTGCAGGAACTCAACTACGACCCCGTTCAGATTTCACAAACAGTAGAAGGGTCTTAAAGGGGCATTAAATACCAGGATTGCATTACATACAGAGTGTAGAGTTCAGGGGGTTATACACAGAGTGCAGAGCTGTCACTTGTAAACACAGAAACCAGACTTCTGTGTTTACAAGTGATTGTGGTGAGCAGGCACCAAAGGGTCTAAACCAGAGGTGGTGGAACTGAGTTCCCCCTGAAAAAAAGCCCTGTCTAACATAAATTTCAGCAAATAGAGTCTGATGGTCCAGAGTGTATAACATAAAGTGCAACTAATTGGGCTTGATGATTCAGATTATGGAACATACAGAGCACCCAACTTACTGTGGTCCATGGCATGCAAAGTACAGTGCAGCATATGGAGTGATTGTTCACATTGTCCACAGACCACTGATACCTATATTCCTGGTTGCTTATTCTCAGTAGTGGGGATCAAAAACTCTTTTGTCATGTGTAGGATAGTGGTGAAGGATATGTGCACTTCTATCAATCAAATTAAATAATTGAGATATACACGGACCACTTTCATTCAAAGTATTTTAATGCTAGTTCCAACATCCCATTGATTAGTATATACCGTTTGAGGTAATTGTACGGGACGTTTGAGATACTAAAGGATTGTCTCAGTACACATAAGCAATATATATTGTTCAATTTTTCAATAAAACATATTATTCTCATGATTAAAAGTTATCACAGTACAACTCCCTGCTCATGTTTTAACAACACCATATTTGCAGTATCTACATATTTTTTTCCCCTACATGTTACTGGATACTACCATAATACAGGTGGTTCTCAAAAAATTTGCATATTGTAATAAAGTTCATTATTTTCTGTAATGTACTGATAAACATTAGACTTTCATATATTTTAGATTCATTACACACAACTGAAGTAGTTCAAGCTTTTTTTTTTTGTTTTAATATTGATGATTTTGGCATACAGCTCATAAAAACCCAAAATTCCTATCTCAAAAAATTAGCATATTTCATCCGACCAATAAAAGAAAAGTGTTTTTAATAAAAAAAAAAGTCAACCTTCAAATAATTCTGTTCAGTTATGCACTCAATACTTGGTCGGGAATCCTTTTGCAGAAATGACTGCTTCAATGCGGCGTGGCATGGAGGCAATCAGCCTGTGGCACTGCTGAGGTGTTATGGAGGCCCAGGATGCTTCGGTAGCGGCCTTAAGCTCATCCAGAGTGTTGGGTCTTGCGTCTCTCAACTTTCTCTTCCCAATATCCCACAGATTCTCTATGGGTTTCAGGTCAGGAGAGTTGGCAGGCCAATTGAGCACAGTAATACCATGGTCAGTAAACCATTTACCAGTGGTTTTGGCACTGTGAGCAGGTGCCAGGTCGTGCTGAAAAATGAAATCTTCATCTCCATAAAGCTTTTTAGCAGATGGAAGCATGAAGTGCTCCAAAATCTCCTGATAGCTAGCTACATTCACCCTCCCCTTGATAAAACACAGTGGACCAACACCAGCAGCTGACATGGCACCTCAGACCATCACTGACTGTGGGTACTTGACACCGGAATTCAGGCATTTTGGCATTTCCCTCTCCCCAGTCTTCCTCCAGACTCTGGCACCTTGATTACCGAATGACATGCAAAATTTGCTTTCATCTGGAAAAAGTACTTTGGACCACTGAGCAACAGTCCAGTGTTGCTTCTCTGTAACCCAGGTCAGGCGCTTCTGCTGCTGTTTCTGGTTCAAAAGTGGCTTGACCTGGGGAATGCGGCACCTGTAGCCCATTTCCTGCACACGCCTGTACACGGTGGCTCTGGATGTTTCTACTCCAGACTCAGTCCACTGCTTCCGCAGGTCCCCCAAGGTCTGGAATCGGTCCTTCTCCACAATCTTCCTCAGGGTCCGGTCACCTTTTCTCGTTGTGTCCCCTTGTGTCCCCTTACCTTACTGCTGTAAGGTAACAGCATGTATAGAGACCTTTCTGGGCAGATGCAGCAAAGGTTCCGGCCGTTTCCAAGTATGGCGTCTCCTAGTGCTGTTCAGCCTCTATCTGTGGACAGAGTCCCCCTAGGGTGTCATATCTGATACAACATCATGAAAGAAATATCGATCACAAAACTGGAAATGAGTGTTATGCCTCGTACACACGATCACATTTTGTGATGAAAAAAAATGACATTTTTAAAAATGTAATTTAAAATGATCGTGTGTGCAAAATGTCATTTTATGTCTTCTGAAAAACGACCAAAATTTTTTCGAACATGCTTGAATTTTTTATGTCATTTTTCAAAATGTAATTTTTTGTGTCATAAAAAATGATCGTGTGTGGGCAAAACTACGTAAAAAATTACATTTTAAACCCACACATGCCCAGAAGCAAGTTAGGAGATGGGAGGTAAAACTACCATTCACAATAGAGTAAGCACATTCATCACGCTGTAACAGACAAAAAAGCACGAATCGTCTTTTACTAACAAGTAACCAGCTAAAAGCAGCCTCAAGGCAAATAGAACTTCCCCTTTAGAGTGCCGTCGTTTTGTTCATCATTTTCCAAAAATGATGGTGTGTACGCAACGTCATTTTTGAAAATGAAGTTTGAAAAATTTAGTTTTTTTTCATGATGAAAAACGACATTTTTTTCATCACAAATAGTGATCGTGTGTACGAGGCATTATGCTGTACCGTGTTAAGGCAGCCAGTTCTCATGCCACTACGCTAAAGTTAGTGGGTGAATGGGAGAGTTACTTTGCTCCCATTCCTTATTTGTTAAATTGCAGGCTGCTGCTATTTCAGAACTGCCCTGTAGGCCGGTCTGTGGCCCTGAGGTGTGATTACACCCCTGGGCGGCAGTTTGTGCTGGAGGGGTTCTGACGGAGCCACCTTTCCCCAGCAGCCAATTAGAGGAGTTCTTCCCTCGCTGGGGATTCTGGGGAGGGGTATATCTGAGGCAGCTGCCGCGTGTTCTGGGTCGATTGGGCGGCCGGTGGTCGGTTCCTATTCTCTGCGCGGGGTCCACGTTCCAGGTGCGGCATCCACCTTCAGGGTGCGCGCATCCACGGACCCCGTTCGCATGGCCCACCTGGCCAGAACCACCTGTTCCATGGAGACCCATCAAGATGTCGATAGGGGCCCCAGTGACCTACTGGGTCCCCAACCTTATTGAGAGGACCCCAGGCTGTGTGCCGTTCGGTGGGGGATCGGCTTGAGTAGTGTGATGAAATTCCCTGAGATTCACTTCTGTAGCGCAGCTGCTGCTATACCTGACAGCTGCGCTCCGTAATTCCACTTCTCTGCGTCACTTCCGGTGCGCGGACCTTGCGTTCCAGCATGGAACGCAGAACTGCGCTGACAGCACACTTTTTCACTTCCCCGCGAATTGCGGGTATTTAAACAGCTAGAAACGATGGCAGGGTGTTCTGTTATTTTGTTAGACACCCGCCGTCATATAGCAGCACACCACACAGCCAGAAGGACCACTGAAGCTCCATACCGCCTGCAGCACCTTACCCGGGTTAACTGACAGCCCAGGGTCTGCAACTAATCTTGGCTCTCTACTTTGCTCTGGATTCCAACCTCAGGACCAACTCACCTGCAGGGGACAGCATTACCTCCTTTCACTGGACACACTACTGAAGTCTGCTGAATCGCAAGTATATGTGCCTGGATGACTACTTAGTTCTATGTCAAGCTATACTGCTACTAGATCATAATATTTCAGTTCACTGCTGCATGTTAGAGTTGGGACACTTTGCTTTACCTTCATGGTTGATGTGAACTAACATTAACCATTTATTATTTTGTTTTATTAACCCCATTAACTCCTCCAATAACAAGGTCTTATGCATAGCTGCTAGCTTCCTGCTTTACATATTACCTAACTTACTAATACTGTGCTACGCTTATGCCACAATAAGCTCGAGTCTTGTTTGTCTCATATGTTACTTTCAGAGGTTGTGATGAATTAACCCTAACTTTCTGTGAATCTGAGGCCGTGTACACACGACCGAGGTTCTCGCTGGAAACCAGCGAGAACCTCGCTGGAAGCTGCATTCCAGCGAGGACCTCGGCCGTGTGTACACTCTCGGCGAGCTTCCCGTCGGGAAGCCCGTCGAGCAGAAATAGAGAGCACGCTCTCTATTTGCTCGACGGCCCGCCTGGAAGAATGGCTGGTTGCCATTCCCGACGGGCGGGTCGCCGATTTCGACGGCCGGCAGGGAACCTCGACGGGCGGAACGATGTGTTCTGCCCGTCGAGGTTCTCTGCCGTGTGTACACGGCCTCAGAGTGAACTAGTGGTTATATCTGAGAAACCTCTACCGCCATACAGAAGTTCAACTCCTTAGTTTAGTGGCTTGCTGTGACGTGACATAATAACAGAACCATATATAAAAAAAAAAAAAAAAAAGGAGATTTTTTTTATAAGTTTTCAGATGGATCCAGGGGACTTCGCTAATCATTTAGTTGCTTTATCACAGAGAGTAGAGACCCTTACTGCCTCTATGAATGAACTTCGTCTAGAAAATGAAGTGATACGTAATCAAGCTCACGCCCAACACCTTGATAGGCCTGAACCTAAGGTTTGCTCCCCAGAACCTTTCTCAGGGGACAGAAAACTTTACCGTCAGTTCGTCAGCTCCTGCCGTCTCATGTATGAATTACGCCCCCGTACCTACTACTCAGATAGGATTAAGATTCTTACTTTAGTTTCTTACCTCAAGGGAGAGCCCAGGGTTTGGGCTGACGCTTATGTTGAAGAGCATGGTGACCTTCTAGGATCATTTAATAGTTTTTTAGATGAGATGTCTCTATTATACGAGGACCCAAATAAACAACTCACTGCCGAAAATACTATTAGACAACTCAAGCAAGGGAAGAGACCCGTCGAGGAATACATATCAGAATTCAAGTGTTGGAGCAGGGACACACAATGGACTGATATTGCTCTACGTAATCAATTCCGCATTGGCCTCTCTGAAGCCACATACACACGGCAGAGAACCTCGACGGGCAGAACACATCGTTCCGCCCGTCGAGGTTCTCTGCCGGCCGTCGAAATCGGCGACCCGCCCGTCAGGAATGGCAACCAGCCATTCATCCAGGCGGGCCGTCGAGCAAATAGAGAGCCTGCTCTCTATTCGCTCGACGGGATTCCCGACGGGCAGGGCGAGCCAGCAGCGTACACACGGCCGAGGTTCTCGCTGGAATGCAGCTTCCAGCGAGGTTCTCGCGGGTTTCCAGCGAGAACCTCGGTCGTGTGTACGCCGCCTATGGCCATGAAGGATGAGATCGCTCGCATTGAGCTTCCCCCCTCTTTAGAAGATCTAATGCAATTATCCCTTACTATAGATCGACGTATAAGAGAAAGAAAGGCTGAACGTGCTACCTCCTTTCCTGTCTCACCCCCCAAGAGGTATAATACTCCATCTAAGGCTGTTCCTATGGAACTTGGAACTGTTAAAGGCCCTCTATCAGCCGCAGAGAAACAACGTCGCAGAGCACATAACCTCTGTCTCTATTGTTCATCCCCAGATCACATAGTATCCACTTGTCCTCTGCTCAAGAAAAATACTGAAGGTACAATCTCTAATATTTGTAAGACCAACCCCCCTCACACCACCTCTAACCAATTTACATTTATTACTCTTGTTTTACAGTGGGAACATAATACTACTACCGTTGATGCCATGGTTGATACTGGAGCCTGTGGAAATTTCATTGATTTAGAGATCGTAAAGTCCAATAAAATTCCCTCTGTACTCAAATCAACCCCACTCTCTGTCACCTTCATTGACGGTTCTACCTCCACTTCCAGTCCTGTCTTATCCCAAACCGTCCCTATTCTGGTGACTTGTGACAATCACCACGTAGAAACTATGGTTTTCGATATAATTCCATCTCCTCTATTCCCAATTGTTCTTGGTCTGCCATGGCTGTTACTACATCAACCAACTTTCATATGGCCTAACTTATCCCTTAGATTGGCATCCTCATACTGTAAGCAAAATTGCTATACCACCTACCCAGTGCTTAGCCTCCAACAACATGCCAATGTTCTCCCAAATTATCTCCATGACTTCAGTGATGTCTTCAGTAAGACCAATGCAGAGAGACTTCCCCCTCACAGGATTTATGACTGTCCGATTGATTTGATTCCAAATAGTCCTATTCCAACCGCTCACATGTATCCACTATCACAACCTGAACTAAGACACCTGAAGGAGTACATAGATGAGAATTTAAAAAAAGGTTTCATTAGACATTCCACTTCCCCCGCCAGTTCCGCTATGTTTTTCGTCAAAAATAAGGATGGATCTCTCCGACCCATCATCGATTACCGATCCTTAAATAGTATTACTGTAAAAAATCGATATCCTTTACCACTCATCCCAGAACTCATAGAGCGCCTCCAATCCTCAAAGATTTTTACAAAATTAGATCTCAGGGGTGCATACAATCTAATCAGGATTCGTCCTGGAGATGAGTGGAAGACTGCTTTTAAAACCAGATATGGCTTATATGAATACACTGTGATGCCTTTTGGCCTGTGTAATGCACCGGCCACCTTCCAGTGGTTCATAAATGATATATTCAGAGATTTGCTTGACATCTGCGTAGTTATATATCTAGATGATATCTTGATTTACTCAGATTCCCTCGAGCTTCACGTCAAACATGTCCGTTGGGTTTTAGCCAGGCTCAGAACACATTCCTTGTATGCAAAGTTGGAGAAATGTATTTTCAGCCAAACCAGTATCACTTTCCTAGGCTACCAAATCACCCCTCAGGGTATACAGATGGATCATTCTAAAGTGGATTCTATTATTTCCTGGCCAGTTCCTTATTCAAGGAAAGCTCTCCAACGTTTCCTTGGATTCGCAAATTACTATCGAAAATTTATTAAAAACGTTTCTGCGATAGTCAAACCATTGAATGCCCTCACTAGTTCTAAGACATCTTTCACCTGGACACCAGAAGCACAAACTTCTTTTACCACCTTGAAGCGATGTTTCTCTTCAGCTCCTGTACTTCAACTCCCGAATCCATTGTACCATTACAGTGCCTGCCGCCGAGAATGTGTTTTTAGCACGCCAGTATCGCGCTGAATCTCGGCGACAGGCTGCCGATATCTCGCACTCGCTGGAATAGTAAAAGCACATTCCAGCGAGTGCGTCATAGAAGCGACGGGGATCCGACGCGGATTCCCGCCAATTCTACACGTGGGCGGAGTTTGTTATGAATCCTGAAGGAGAAATCCCCGCCGGATTTTTAAAGAAAAATCCGGCATGGGTTCCCCCCTCAGGAGCATAACGGGCCCTTAGGTCTGTTATGGGTTGTAAGGAGACCCCCTACGCCGAAAAAACGGCGTGGGGGTCCCCCCACAATCCATAACAGACCCGTATCCAAAGCACGCCGGCCGGCCGGTCAGGAAGGGAGTGGGGGCGAGCGAGCGCCCCCCCCTCCTGAGCCGTACCGGGCAGCATGCCCTCAACATGGGGGGGTTAGGTGCTCTGGGGCAGGGGGCGCACTGCGGCCCCCCACCTCAGAGCACCCTGTCCCCATGTTGATGAGGACAGGGCCCCTTCCCGACAACCCTGGCGGTTGGTTGTCGGGGTATGCGGGCGGGAGGCTTATCGGAATCTGGAAGCCCCCTTTAATAAGGGGGCCCCCAGATACCGGCCCCCCACCCTAAGTGAATGAGTATGGGGTACATTGTACCCCTACCCATTCACCTGCAAGAAAAGTTTAAACACAAATAAACCACACAGTGTATTGAAATATTTTATTAGTTGGCCGCCGGGGGGGGGGTGTGTATGATCGCTTTTATAAAAGCGCCCCCCTCCGGCGGGCTTCTGCGGGGGGGTGGGTGCCGCCGTCTGGTTCTCTTCCGCCGCCGGGGGGGGCGCTTTGATAAAAGCGCCCACCACCCGGCGGGCTTCTTTCGACGTCTTCGGCGGCTGGGGGGTCTTCTCCCACTCTCCGGGGTCTTCTCCTGCTCTCCGGGGGTCTTCTCCGCTCTCCGGGGGTCTTCTTCTTCTTCAGGAAGTTGTCGGGAAGGGGCCCTGTCCTCATCAACATGGGGACAGGGTGCTCTGGGGTGGGGGGCCGCAGTGCGCCCCCTGCCCCAGAGCACCTAACCCCCCCATGTTGAGGGCATGCTGCCCGGTACGGCTCAGGAGGGGGGGGCGCTCGCATGCCCCCACTCCCTTCCTGACCGGCCGGCCGGCGTGCTTTGGATACGGGTCTGTTATGGATTGTGGGGGGACAAACTCCGCCCACGTGTAGAATTGGCGGGAATCCGCGTCGGATCCCCGTCGCTTCTATGACGGCTTTGTCTCCATCGCGGCAAGCCAGCTCGGCGCTGGCTCCCGCGATGGGGCTCGTAGGTGGTCAATCTCGCCGAGAAAGGGAGCGAGATTGACACAATATCCCAGTCACCTACTGTATACTTTGGAAGTTGATGCCTCCCATTATGCCTTGGGAGCAGTACTTTCTCAACGCCAGACTCTCTCCGAGCCCTTGCATCCAGTAGCCTTCTACTCCAGGACACTTTCACAAGCTGAAAGAAATTACCCCATCGTTTTTATTGATTTTAACATGTTTATACAGAGCCCAACAGTCATAAATAGAATCAGTTTGCATAAAAAGTACATAGATGCAAGCATAATAGTACAAGTCCCTACTCCCATTTAGGGTAGTTAACACCTGTGGTAGAAGGCTCTAGATCCCTAGATACTGTTGGCTGTGTTATAGACTGTGTGTGTAGCCCCCCCGCCCCCCCCTAATCTCCCCACCCCTTCCCTTCCCTTGAGAGCATACAATCGGGGTGGAAAATGAATCTAGTTGAACCATCTTACTGCGGGTCCCGTTGTTTTGTTTCTCCCTCAGAGAGAAAAAATAATAATAAAAAAAAAAAAAAAAAAGAGGGCACAGAGGAGGAGGGGCCAATTCGATAGTTGCCAATTGTTAGCGTCAAGGACAGCTAGCTAGGGCTCACGGCTGCCTGCTGCCATGGCCCCCATATTTTAACAAATTTGCCATAATTCCCCTGGATGGTGTAGTACACCTTTTCATTTGAGATTGTTTGTTTCATTGCTATTAACCAATTGTCTATAGTCGGAGGGGCCTGTGCTTGGCACTTCCAAACCATGTGGATAAGATCTCCTTTATCATTACATCTTGGGCATTCATTGTTTTGCCTCCACCCTAGTTTGAACATTTTATGGGGGGTGTGATAGACCCGATGTAATAGGAATAGGTGAGACAGCCTTTGGGCCGGAGCGATAGACACCCAAGCACCCTGCTGAAGAATCCTATCCCACTGCTTTAAGGATATTATTCCCAGATCACTCTCCCATGCCATTTTGCTCTTCTGCGGGCCTTCTTTGCTTAGTGCCCTAGCACCCAGGTTGTTATACATACCGGATATTAAGCCCTTGGGTGAGGTTGCCTCGATTACAGTAGTCAAGGCGGGCATTTGTGTCCACGTAACCGTCTGTGAGCCAAATTGCGCCTGTATGGCGTGTCTGACTTGTAAATATATAAAAAAAGTTTTGTTTGAAATTTTAAACTCACTGGCTAGTTCTTGGAAAGACTTCATAGCATTGCCCTTGAACAGGTGCTTTAGGCGAAATATGCCTTTACTCACCCAGTCCCTTGATACCTCAATGCCGAGTACTTCTTGTAAATTAATGTTGTTCCAGAGGGGGGAAAATTCTGTTGGTCCATCGTACCCCAGGATTGTTTTCATTGTATGCCATGTTTTAATGGCTAGTTTAGTGATCACATGTTTATGGCAGAGGAAATCTGCTTCTAGGGCTTCGACTAGTGATTTATGGGGGTTATCTGTTAGCAGGAGTCGGTTGTTAACACTACCTCCTTCGGCGGTTCCACATCCCACCAAGTGTTGCAGTTGTGCTGCTAAAAAGTATAGCCTTGGGTGTGGAACCGCCATACCCCCCTCTTTTACTGGAAGTTGTAGGGTTTGTAAGCTTATCCTGGGTTGGCCTCCCTTCCATATGAGTTCCCTAAACAGTGAGTCTATTTTTTTAAACCATTTATATCCTATCCATAATGGAGAATTATGTAGCAGATATAATAGCTGTGGCTGCCAGATCATTTTTATTAAGTTACACCGCCCTGCAACAGATAAGGGCAGTCTTTTCCAGATATCGCACTTGTTTTTCCACTTCAATAAGAGTGGAGCAAGATTTAAATCAATGAACTGGGTAGGATCCTTTGTGATCCAGATCCCCAAATACTTAATTTTGGTGCTTACTGTTATTTGGGAAAGGCCTGGCGACATCAGGAGGTCCACCGGATCCAGCAGCAGCAAAGCTGACTTTGTCCAATTGATAGTAAGGCCTGAAAATTGGCCAAATTCCTCCATCAATTGCATCACTTTATCCAGTGCGTCCCCAGTATCCCCCAGGAAAAACAAGACGTCGTCTGCAAAAAGTGCGATCTTGTCTTCTCCATGATGTCTTCTGAACCCCGTTATGTCCGACCTTGCCCTGGCCATGATTGCTAATGGTTCCATTGCAAGGGCGAACAGAAGGGGGGACAGCGGGCACCCTTGCCTCGTCCCCCGCTCCAGCCGAAAGGTCTCAGACGTCTCGTTGTTAACTCTAATCTTGGCACTTGGTTCGCCATACAACAGTTTGACCCAGTTAATGTAGCAAGGGCCAAAGCCGAAACTATCAAGTACTTTCCAGAGGTATGCCCACTCAAGGCTATCAAAAGCTTTGGCAGCATCGAGTGACAGCACTGCCCTGGATCCTTCACTATCTGATGGTGTATGTATATTTAAGAAGGTTCGCCTAATATTGATACTCGTTGCTCTCCCTGGTATAAAACCAGACTGGTCTGGATGAATAAGGTTAGAAATGAGTCTATTTAGGCGAGTTGCAAGAATTTTGGCAAGGATCTTTATATCGGAGGATAGTAAGGAGATTGGGCGATAAGATGAGGGTTCCAGAGGGTCTTTCCCTTCCTTGAGGATTACAATAATAGTTGCTTCCGACATTGAGGGGGGGAGTGTCCCTTCGCTCACCGCCCTCTCAAAAGTCCTCAATAGTTCTGGAAGCAATATCTCCCCAAGCTTCTTATATATTTCAATAGGGAGGCCATCTGGGCCCGGGGATTTCTGATTGGGCATATCGCTTACTGCTTGTTGGATTTTTTTTAGGGTAATTGGTGCGTCTAACTCCTGTTTATCTCTGTCAGGCAACGTAGGGACTGCTATTTTCTGAAAGAAAATTTCCATGGCACCACTCGCCGCCCCCCTTCTGGACTTGTAGAGTTCTTTATAGTATTCGCAAAATGTTTTTAAAATCACGTGGCCTTCGGTTGAGATTTCGCCCGTCGTTGTTCTTATTGCTGGGACATTTGAGGGGGGGGGGGGGGAATTCGTTCTACTCAGAAGAGCAAGCATAAAAAGGGACTCTTAGCTATTAAGGTTGCTTTAGAAAACTGGAGACATCTACTCGAAGGCTCAACACATCCAATAACAATACTCACTGACCACCGTAACCTACAACATCTGAAATCATGTAAGACCCTCTCTGCTCGTCAGGTTAGATGGACTCTCTTCTTCGATAGGTTTGATTTCTATATAACCTATCGACCCGCCTCACAAAATATTAATGCTGACTCTCTCTCACGGATGTTCGAAGATCAACTCACGGAGAACTCACCAGTCTCTATCATCCCTTCACACCGTTTCATTGGCAATACCACTTTGTTTAGACAGTTACTTTCCGAGACACTATCTACAGAGGCTCTTAACCTTCCAACAGGCCTTATCAAACAACCTGACGGGATATATACCTACCAAGACAAAATTTACGTACCTCCCAAGCTACAGATTCCTCTGCTCAGACTTCTTCACGATTCCCCTTTGGCTGGCCATCCTGGTATTACTAACACCATTCATCTTGTCAAGAGACATTACTGGTGGCCTTCTCTCTCTAAATCTGTTCATCAGTATGTAAATTCTTGTGACACTTGTGCCCGAAACAAATTATCTAAAAAACCTCCTTTTGGCTTATCGGCACCTCTCCCAGTACCTCAGAGACCCTGGGAAGTAGTGTACATTGATTTTATTGTAGACCTTCCTAGATCAAATGATACTAATACCATTATGGTTACGGTTGACCTCTTAACTAAAATGGCACACTTTACTCCATTGAAGAAACTACCAACCTCCCTAGATACGGCAAAAGCGTTTATTGACACAGTCCTAAGGCCTCGTACACACGAGGGGATATGTCCGCTGAAAACGGTCCGATGGACCGTTTCAGCAGACATCTCCGCTCGTGTGTATGGGCTAGCGGACAGATTTCTCCACCCGACAGATTTCAAAGCATGCTTTGAAATCTATCCGGTGGGAATCTGTCCGCCCGACATGTCTGCTGGTTAGTACACTTACCAGCAGACATGTCGGCTCCCACCACCGCCGCGCCGCTGCCGAATGGATTTGGCGCATGCGCGGAAGTGTTTTACTTCCTGGTGCGGTGACGTGGCGGTGACGCGGCGGCGTCAACGTCACTGCCGCGTCACCGCCACGTCACCGCGCCGTCCAGCGGCGGGGAATTTGATCCGATGGTGTGTACACGCCATCGGATCAAACTCCCGATCGGACATATCCGATGGAAATGGTCCGCGGACCGTTTTCATCGGATATATCCGATCGTGTGTACGCCGCCTTAGACTACATGGCTTACCTTCCCAAATTATCTTGGATCGTGGATCACAATTCGTTTCCAAATTTTGGAGAGCTCTTACTACCACCCTACATATTGACCATCGATTGTCGACTGCTTACCATCCTCAGACAAATGGACAGACCGAACGTGTAAATCAAATTTTGGAACAATATCTACGCTGCTACTGTACACATCTTCAAGATGATTGGAATCCATTACTGCCTTTGGCTGAGTATGCCTACAATAACTCCACTAGTTCTTCAACCCGCTTTTCTCCATTTTATGCCAACTATGGGTTCCACCCCAACATCTTACCTTCTACGTTCCTTCCAAATTGTGTACCTGCAGTTTCAGACTATTTATCTTCTATAAAAAAGACACTCAATCTCCTACGCACCAACTTGGAAGTTGCACACTCGACACAAAAAAAATATTATGATTCTCACCGTTCTACACCGCCAATATACAAGGTGGGGGATTTAGTTTGGCTATCCACACGTAATCTCCACCTTAATATTCCATCCAGGAAACTCGGAAATCAATTCACGGGACCATTCCCAATTTCTCATATCATCAATCCCAATGCTGTCAAACTTTCCCTACCACCAGACTGGAAAGTGCATCCTTCATTCCACGTGTCAATCATCAAACCCTACATCTCTAACCCCTTTCCTAACAGGAAACCACTTCCTCCACCTCCTGTACAAGTTCTCGGTGAAACCGAATACATTGTTGAAAACATTTTAGATTCCAGGAAGAAAGCTTCTAACCTTCAATACCTCATTCGCTGGAAAGGCTATGATCAATCTGACGACTCTTGGGAAGATTCTTCCCATATACATGCTCCACGACTAATCAGACAATTTCATCAGAAACATCCTAGCAGACCCGCTCCTGTTGACAGCCCTGTGGGAGCTCCCTTGAGGAGGGGAGTATGTGATGAAATTCCCTGAGATTCAGTTCTGTAGCGCAGCTGCTGCTATACCTGACAGCTGCGCTCCGTAATTCCACTTCTCTGCGTCACTTCCGGTGCGCGGACCTTGCGTTCCAGCATGGAACGCGGAAGTGCGCCGACAGCACACTTATTCACTTCCCCGCGAATTGCGGGTATTTAAACAGCTAGAAACGACGGCAGGGTGTTCTGTTATTTTGTTAGACACGTCATATAGCAGCACACCACACAGCCATGACCGGCGGAGGACTGAGCCTGGCAACCTTATGTAACCCTGTCCCCTAACCCACAAAAACCCCACTTAACCCCACAACTACCAAAAATAACGCGGACTAAGTTGTGGAGAAATTGGCCATAAGGCCTACTTTATTTATTTAACAAATAGAATTTAATATAAAATTTAATATAAATAACATTATAAATAACTTTTAAATAACCGTGTAAACTATAACTCTTGGTGGTCAAAAAGCCACACCTCAAAACCTGGTCACTGGAACAAAATTCTTCCCTAGGCCTCAGTCGCACAGCACCGACTCGGAGGCAGTATGACGGTCCACAGTGACCTACAAAACTTTAACCCCTTCCTGGTTAACCTGCGTCAACCGGAAGGTACGTAATACTCCCATACCACGTATGGGTACAGCCTTTTCTACCCAAACTTTATTCCTGTACTATTCTTTCCGAGCCCGAAAAGAACCGCCCCCCAAGGAACCTAACCCCAGGGAGGGTGGGTGGGCAGCTTGTTCCTAGTGAAATGGAGGAGTGACGAATCGTCACTTCCTCCAGCTAGACTAGAACCCTCCCCTTCCCCTTAAGGTAAACTGGCCAATTGCTGAGCCAGTCCCGCCCTGTCATGCCGCCCCTCCCCTATGCTGTGCTCTGTCCAGGGCTTTTTTGACCGGCGGAGGACTGAGCCTGGCAACCTTATGTAACCCTGTCCCCTAACCCACAAAAACCCCACTTAACCCCACAACTACCAAAAATAACGCGGACTAAGTTGTGGAGAAATTGGCCATAAGGCCTACTTTATTTATTTAACAAATAGAATTTAATATAAAATTTAATATAAATAACATTATAAATAACTTTTAAATAACCGTGTAAACTATAACTCTTGGTGGTCAAAAAGCCACACCTCAAAACCTGGTCACTGGAACAAAATTCTTCCCTAGGCCTCAGTCGCACAGCACCGACTCGGAGGCAGTATGACGGTCCACAGTGACCTACAAAACTTTAACCCCTTCCTGGTTAACCTGCGTCAACCGGAAGGTACGTAATACTCCCATACCACGTATGGGTACAGCCTTTTCTACCCAAACTTTATTCCTGTACTATTCTTTCCGAGCCCGAAAAGAACCGCCACAGCTCCCAAGAATAAAGCCTTATTCTTGAGAGCACCGCCACACCCTCAATGCTCTCTCTATGCCCTCCTGCAGTCCTAGGACCCATAAGGCGATGCCAACATCATTGAGATGAACTCCATCTCTGCGCAGATAACGCCATGTATCTATCTCTAGTTCCCTGTGGCGAACTACTAATCCCCCGTTCCTGACAAAGAACCTTCCCACTTCTTTGTTGACTTTAACACGGGCCTTGTTAACCTTTTCGACAGACCGTGCCCAACGCCAAGCCGTACGACCCACCATTTCTGACCACACCAGGACAATGTCAGGGAATAAGGAGCGCAATCTGAGGAAATCATATTTCACATCCCTAATCAGTTGGTGCATAGATCGGGCCCCCATATCGTTGCCCCCCGCGTGGATAACCAGCACATCTGGCGCTCTATCCAGGCGCGAAAACCGCAAGACCTCTGGCATGACCCCGCTCCACACCATTCCCGGGACCCCAATCCATCTGACCTGAGCTTCGCTGGACGGTATACCTAATTGTCTCCCCTCGGGCCGAACATCAGCCCGTCTGGCCCCCCAACACACGTATGAGTGGCCCAGGATCCATACTAGGCCACACGCACCACCTGAAAAACATCAATGTAAACAAACATAAACGTCAAGAACCCCCTTTTTTTTTTTTTTTTTTTTTGTGTCCCAACACACTAACATACCTCCTGATGTCCCAATTACACATGCAATAAGTGTGGGCGAATATACAACCGAAACCTATTAGAGTCCCACCGCCCAATCCTCTTCACTAACTCGGCATTCAGACCTGCCCGGGCGGCCTCGGTGGCAGCCCCGATCCGGAACGAATGTGAGGCATATTCTCGTGGATCAAACCCCGCCCCCCTCAAGCATTGTCGGAAAACCGCGACAAATTGAAATCTCGACAAGGCGGAGCCATCCTGATGCATCAAAAATGACCCCGCCAGTCCTGGACGCATGGAACGAAATGCTTCCACCGCCCGCACGGGACAAATTTCAGATCCAGGGATGTCAAACAACTGAAGGCGCACCCCCTTACCCCTCTGGTCAGTTTTAGACCTACGCACCCAAACACCCAACTCCCCATCCAAGCCTTCCACATCCTGAACCAACAGACCCCCCTGCACCCCCCTGGAGGAACTCACCAATTCTCCCACCCTCAGCGCCCCGAAAAAGGCCAATGCAAAAGCGGCCCTGAAAAGCGCGCACTCGTAGCCTGACGAGCACACAGAATGTAATTGCAAGAAAAGAGCTTGCAGCATCCCAAATGAGACCGGCCGCCTACGATCCGGTGCCCTACGACCTTTTCTATACCCCTTAACTGCCTGCCGAACCCAAAATTCCTTTGTGTAGTCCACCATGCCGTGCCATTTAAAGAAAAACGCCAAGCCGGCCAACTGCTTATCAATCGTTGAAACTGAAACCCCCTGCTCCATTTTCACCGTAATAAAACACAGCACAGCGATGCCCGCTTCCCGCCCTGTTGGGGCGATCCCCAATCCCAGGGCCAGATCCCCCCATTCCTCCCATACCTTGGAGTAGGCCCTCCAGGTGGCCGTGCTCACCGACCGCTGGATCCACGATGCTGCGCTGTCAAAACAATGTCCCACATCCAGTCGGGACAGGGGACCCCGTGTTGCTCCGCTGTTGGTGCCAACTCCCGGAACCTGTCCCACTGAAAACGAGACAAAGCGTCAGCCAAAGTGTTCTCGACCCCAGGAAGGTGCACAGCATACATGAACACATTTAAGTGCAAACATCTCAGCACCAAGTGCCGAAGCAAGCTCACAACCGGCGGAGACGCCGCCGACAAGCGATTCACTACCTGTACCACCCCCAAGTTGTCACAGTTGAAGCGTACCTTCAAATTCCTCAAGGAATCGCCCCAAAGCTCGATTGCCAAAACTATCGGGAATAGCTCAAGGAGTACCAGGTTCTTCAAGAACCCGGCCTCATGCCACTTGTGGGGCCAAGCCTCCGCACTCCACTTACCCTGGCAAAATGCTCCATACCCTGTCGAGCTTGCGGCGTCCGTAAACAGCTCCAAGTCAAAATTGCTCACGGGTCCCGACATCCACAGTGCGTGGCCATTGAAGGCTCCCAGGAAGTCATGCCAGACCCTCAAATCCGCCTTATGTTCCCCTGTGAGAGTCACAAAATGTTTGGGGTGTCGCACGCCCGCTGTCGCTCCCGACAACCGCCTGCAAAACACCCTGCCCATTGGAATGATCCTACAGGCAAAGTTCAACTTACCCAATAGTGACTGCAGTGCACGCAGCTGGATCTTCCTGAGCCCGATGGCGCCACTAACCTCCTCCCTCAAAGCTGACAGTTTGTCCTCCGGAAGCCGGCACTCCATCCTTATTGAGTCTAACACGATCCCCAGAAACACGATGGAGGTAGCTGGGCCCACCGTCTTGTCAGGTGCCAACGGAACGCCAAAACGTTCCGCCACGTATTGCAACGTGCCCAACAGCACTGAGCATCTATTCGACCCGTGCGGGCCTACGCACAGAAAATCATCCAGGTAGTGGATGATAGAACTGAGCCCCGACGCATCGCGAACGACCCACTCCAAGAACGAACTAAACGTCTCAAACAACGCGCAAGAGACGGAGCAACCCATGGGCAAACAACAATCCACATAGTATGCCCCGTCCCAAGTGCAACCCAACAACCGAAAGCTGTCAGGGTGGACCGGCAACAACCGAAATGCCGATTCCACATCCGCCTTAGCCATGAGTGCGCCGTGGCCGCACCTGCGAACCCATGACACGGCCGCGTCAAAGGACGTGTATGAGACCGAGCACTCCTCAGGTGCAATGGCGTCATTGACCGAGCCGCCCCTGGGAACGACAAGTGGTGGATCAACCGGAATTTTCCCGGTTCCTTCTTGGGGACCACCCCCAGAGGGGAAACCACCAAGTCCCGAATCGGAGCCGTAGGAAACGGCCCAGCCATACGTCCCATACTCACCTCCTTGGCCAGCTTGTCCGCGACCACCGACGGATGTAACAAAGCGGACCTCAAATTTTTTGCTTCCGGGGGAACAACCGAAATCAAACAGGGGATCCTAAAGCCGTTAGCAAAGCCCTCCTCTAACAACCTAGCCGCCTGCCTGTCCGGATACCTATTGAGGAAGGGGAGCATCCTTTCCACTTGGACCGGAGTCGCTCCCCTTACCCCCAGCCTCTCCAAAACGGGTCCTGTTTCGCTTGAAACACTTGGACAGGGGGTGGTTGCCACCACATCCCGAGCAAGTGTGCTTGAAGCGGCACGATGTGCCGTACTTACACGTGCCCTCATTAAATTGCCAGCAATAGCCCCAACGCTTGTCGGTCGGCTGTCCTGAGGCAGATGTACCTCCGACCCCCCCCTGAAAAAACTGCTGCGGAGCCCGCGCCGCCGTCATCAACGTCATCCACAGGCTGATGTCCTTCTGGTTCCAGCGAAGGGTCGGCCTAAATGCCATCCGTTGACGGAATTGTTCATCGTATTCCAACCACGCCGTCCCACCATACGTTTGGTAAGCCGACCTAATCGCCTCTAAATAAATGAACAAACCCGAACAGTGTTCTGGAGCTTTCTCCCCCACCACACAGGCCAAAATCGCAAACGCCTGCAACCAATTGGTGAACGTGCGGGGGATAAGGCGGTACCTCCGCCTCTCCTCGTCTTCCTTTTTATTCAACTCAGGCTTGCCCTTGGTAAACTTAAATTTATCCAGAGGGAGCAGAGTAAAAATTTCCACGTACTCACCTTTCCAGATCTTTTCCCTAACCTCCGCTCTCAAATGGGCCCCGAGGGTGGCCTCGAAGCAGACATACAGTTCACTTTGGGCAGCGTCGGCCAGCCTGACCGCCTCCTTGTCGCTCACAGCCCCGGTCGCAGCTGCCGCTGCGACTACCGTTGTCGCTACCCCAGCAGTCCCTACCGGCGCAGCACATGAGACGCCCTGCTCCACCATAGTCCCCAAAGACCCTCCAGCCGCTTGCTCGGACCCCCCCCCCCTGCGGGGACCAAGCCACCACCGGGGAGGACGTACTGCCAGCGCCTGGGGCGAACCTCCTGACCAGATCCCTCAACCCAGCCCACAAATCCTGAGACCCTTCAACCTCAGCTACCCCCCCCATGGCTGCACCCCCTCTATCACTCCTGGGTGCCCCACCCGCACTACCCTGTACCAACAAATCTTCTAACAAACCACAAACTGAGGATGTATTATTGGACTTACCGGGCTGCCTTGGACTGGGTCCACGCGCCGCCGAGATGGAATCCCCCGCTGGCCGATGTCCCAGATCGTCACCGCTCTCCGATCCAGACAGTTCTCCTTCCGACCGTCCCGGGCTCACTGCTGGGGAAACCCCCCTAGGTTGCACCCCAGTTCGACGCGAACTGGTTGCCGAAGGTCCGTGTTGCACTGCACTCCGACCCCTCTGTGCCGAAACACCTGACCCGCTAGCGACATCCGCCGATGGACTCCGGGCCCTACTCATGGCCTGGGAACCCGCTGCACGACCACTTCCATCACGCCTCGTCGCCCCCTCGCTCCGTGACGAACTCCCATCTAAAGCTGCCGGACCCCTGGCCGTCCTGGATGATTGGCCACCGGTCCGCTGGCTGGACCCATCTCGCCGGGCCGCAGGGCTGCTGCGACTATCCCCCGAAGCCCCGGCCGCGCTGTCGGTGCATCTCCGTCGGGCGGGAGGAGAGGGGCCAAGTGACCCAGTGACCCCCCCCCCCACCGCCGCACTCCTGCCACGGCGCGGATTCCTCCCGGCCCCCCCCCGAAGGCCCAGGCTGTGGGCTCTGCGGTGGAGGAGCCTGAGGGCCCCTGACGGGTCTCCCACGTGGCTGTGCTATTCCCGAGGGTGGGTCAGGGCTGTACCGCTCCGGAGGCCTGGACCGCCGAGCGCGCGGATGATTTACCCCCCCCGCGGGTGCCGCGACCGGGGCGTCTAACGCCGCTGACACTTGGTCCCGGACCCAATCCTCCCCCTGGGCAGCCGCCGCAGCGCGCAATTGCGCGATCAAATCTGCCACCGCTGCCATTTTGCCCCAGAGCTAACCTGAAATGCTTCCAGCTTGTTCCTAGTGAAATGGAGGAGTGACGAATCGTCACTTCCTCCAGCTAGACTAGAACCCTCCCCTTCCCCTTAAGGTAAACTGGCCAATTGCTGAGCCAGTCCCGCCCTGTCATGCCGCCCCTCCCCTATGCTGTGCTCTGTCCAGGGCTTTCTGAAGGACCACTGAAGCTCCATACCGCCTGCAGCACCTTACCCAGGTTAACTGACAGCCCAGGGTCTGCAACTAATCTTGGCTCTCTACTTTGCTCTGGATTGCAACCCCAGGACCAACTCACTTGCAGGGGACAGCATTACCTACTTTCACTGGACACACTACTGAAGTCTGCTGAATCGCAAGTATATGTGCCTGGGTGACTACTTAGTTCTATGTCAAGTTATACTGCTACTAGATCATAATATTTCAGTTCACTGCTGCATGTTAGAGTTGGGACACTTTGCTTTACCTTCATGGTTGATGTGAACTAACATTAACCATTTATTCTTTTGTTTTATTAACCCCATCAACTCCTCCAATAACAAGGTCTAAGGCGGCGTACAGACGATCGGACATATCCGATGAAAACGGTCCGCGGACCATTTCCATCGGATATGTCCGATCGGGAGTTTGATCCGATGGCGTGTACACACCATCGGATCAAATTCCCCGCCGCCGGACAGCGCGGTGACGCGGCGGTGACGTTGACGCCGCCGCGTCACCGCCACCAGGAAGTAAAACACTTCCGCGCATGCACCGAATCCATTCGGCAGCGGCGCGGCGGCGGTGGGGACCGACATGTCTGCTGGTAAGTGTACTAACCAGCAGACATGTCGGGCGGACAGATTCCACCGGATAGATTTCAAAGCTTGCTTTGAAATCTGTCGGGTGGACAAATCTGTCCTCTAGCCCATACACACGAGCGGAGATGTCTGCTGAAACGGTCCATCGGACCGTTTTCAGCGGACATATCCCCTCGTGTGTACGCCGCCTTATGCATAGCTGCTAGCTTCCTGCTTTACATATTACCTAACTTACTAATACTGTGCTACGCTTATGCCACAATAAGCTCGAGTCTTGTTTGTCTCATATGTTACTTTCAGAGGTTGTGATGAATTAACCCTAACTTTCTGTGAATCTGAGAGTGAACTAGTGGTTATATCTGAGAAACCTCTACAGCCATACAGAAGTTCAACTCTTTAGTTTAGTGGCTTGCTGTGACGTGACAAGTAGAACCCGGAGGCCAGTGGCGTAACTAGAGTCTTCAGGGCCCCGGTGCAAGAAATCATGAAGGCCCCCCCCTCCCCAGTGAAATGACAGTCAGATGGACCCCTCACACTGGCGGGCAGGGACCTCACACGAGCGGGTGAAGGCCCCCCCAGAATTACAGGGCCCAGTCGAAATGACGACTGCTGCGACACTGATAATTCCGCCACTGGTTAAAGGTGTGCTACGTGCAGAGTCCGGGGTGTGCTACGTACAGAGTCCGGGGTGTGCTACGTACAGAGTCCGGGGTGTGCTATGTACAGAGTCCGGGGTGTGCTACGTACAGAGTCCGGGGTGTGTTAACAATCAGCAGATAAAGATACTCCAAAATTCTAGTGTTGGCACCTCAATCATCCTGGCACCATGGTTGTTATGGTGTCAGGATTATTGAAGCGCATTATTTCTTTTAACACATGGTAATATAGAATTAAATGATTCAACTCACCATAATGCAGAATCGGTGGGAGCCCTGATGTCACTGTCCCCAGCCAGCGGAGTGCTTCCTTACATCTCAGGTGTCCCCAGCGGAGTGTTTCCTTACATCTCAGGTGTCCCCAGTGGAGTGTTTTTTCCTTACATCTCAGGTGTCCCCAGCGGAGTGCCTCCTTACATCTCAGGTGTTCCAGCGGAGTGCCTCCTTACATCTCAGGTGTCCCCAGCGGAGTGCTTCCTTACATCTCAGGCAGGCCCGGACTGGGACAAAAAATAGGCCCGGCCATTTTGGAATGAGCAGCCCATGACTTCTTAACCGGCCTCTTCTCCACTCTCCATCCTGACGGATTCCCCGGGAGAGGGGAGGGGGAAACCCTGCAAAGGTGCATGGGGGAAAGGGACAGGGAAAGAGCAGGGGGGGCATTGAGCACAGGGAAGAACCTTGAGAACATGGGGTGGTGTGAGAGCATGGGGGAGGCAGAGAACACAGGCAGGAAGAGGAGAGCACAAGGGGGCTGGAGAGCATGGGGGTCTGGAGAGCACAGGGGGAAGCAAAAACACAGGGTGGGACAGAGAGCATGGGGGCAGAGAACACAGGTGGGAGGCGGAGATCATGGGGGGCTGTAGAGCACTGGGGGAGGTGGAGATCACTGGGGGATGGCGAAGGGCACGGGGGTGGCAGCAGAGAGCATGAGAGGAGGTGGAGGGCACAGGGGGTAGGTGAAGATCAATGGGGGGCTGGAGAGTACTGGGGAGAGGCGTAGGGCAGCGTAGAGCATAGGGGGAGGTGGAGAGCACGGGGGCTAGAGAGCACTGGGGGGCCTAGAGAGCACTGAGGGAGAGGCAGAGGGCCCAGGGGGCAGCGTAGAGCATGGGGGAGGTGGAGAGCACCGGAGGGAGGTGGAGTAAGGAGGGGGGCTGGAGAGAGCTGGGGCGAATCGAGAGCACTGGGGGGGCTGGTGAGAATTAGGGGGAATTGAAAAGAGCACAGGGGGAGAGGCAGAGGGCACAGGGGGCAGCGTAGAGCATGGGGGAGGTGGAGAGCACAGGAGGGAGGTGGAGTGAAGAGGGGGGCTGAAGAGCGCTGGGGCGAATAGAGAGCACTGGGGAAATAGAGAGCACTGGGGGGGCTGGCGAGTGAGGGGGAATTGAAAAGAGCACAGGGGGAGAGGCAGAGGGCACAGGGGGGCAGCATGGAGCATGGGGGGGGTGGAGAGCACAGGGGGAGAGGCGGAGGGCACAGGGGGAGAGGCGGAGGGCACAGGGGAGGTAAAAAGCACAAGGGAAGAGGTGGAGGTCACTGGGGGGCAGCCTAGAGCATGGGGGAGGTGGAGAGGTGGAGAGCACAAAAGGGAGGAGGAGAGCACAGGGGGGGCTGGATAGCACTGGGGGAGAAGTGGAGGGCACAGGGGGCAGCGGAGAGCATGGGGGCAGCGGAGAGCATTGAGGAGGTGGAGAGCACTGGGGGGGGGGCTAGATAGCACTGTGTTTAGAAAGCACTGTGGGGGCAGCAGAGATAAGCAGATTAGGAGGAGCGGTGGTGGGCTAGAGAGCACTGGGGGGCCTAGAGAGCACTGAGGGAGAGGCAGAGGGCACAGGGGGCAGCGTAGAGCATGGGGGAGGTGGAGAGCACAGGAGGGAGGTGGAGTGAAGAGGGGGGCTGGAGAGCGCTGGGGCGAATAGAGAGCACTGGGGAAATAGAGACTACTGGGGGGCTGGCAAGAATTAGGTGGAATTGAAAAGAGCACAGGGGGAGAGGCAGAGGGCACAGGGGGGCAGCGTGGAGCATGGGGGGTGGAGAGCACAGGGGGAGAGGCGGAGGGCACAGGGGGAGGTAAAAAGCACAAGGGAAGAGGTGGAGGTCACTGGGGGCAGCCTAGAGCATGGGGGGAGGTGGAGAGCACAGGAGGGAGGAGGAGAGCACAGGGGGGGGCTGGATAGCACTGGGGGAGAAGTGGAGGGCACAGGGGGCAGCGGAGAGCATGGGGGCAGCGGAGAGCATTGAGGAGGTGGAGAGCACTGGGGGGGGGGCTAGATAGCACTGTGTTTAGAAAGCATTGTGGGGGCAGCAGAGATAAGCAGATTAGGAGGAGCTGTGGGGGGCTAGAGAGCACTGGGGGGCCTAGAGAGCACTGAGGGAGAGGCAGAGGGCACAGGGGGCAGCGTAGAGCATGGGGGAGGTGGAGAGCACAGGAGGGAGGTGGAGTGAAGAGGGGGGCTGGAGAGCGCTGGGGCGAATAGAGAGCACTGGGGAAATAGAGAGCACTGGGGGGCTGGCGACAATTAGGGGGAATTGAAAAGAGCACAGGGGGAGAGGCAGAGGGCACAGGGGGGCAGCGTGGAGCATGGGGGCAGCGGAGAGCATTGAGGAGGTGGAGAGCACTGGGGGGGGGGGGGGGGGGCTAGATAGCACTGTGTTTAGAAAGCACTGTGGGGGCAGCAGAGATAAGCAGATTAGGAGGAGCGGTGGGGTGCCTGCATTATAGAAGAATCATTCTCTCCATCTTCTTCCTGCAGTACCTGAATGCCTGCGAGAGGGAGAGGAGCAGAAGCAGGCATTCAGAGACCGTGGGAGGACGATGGAGAGAATGAGTCTTCTATAATGCAGGCACCCCACCGCTCCTCCTATTCAGGTTACAGGGGGCCCTCACTTACTTTCTCCCTCATCGTCCGACCAGGCGCCGCAGCTCTATCACAGCAGGCAGCGCTGGTCTTCAGGAAAATGGCCGCCGGTGGAGACATTATCTCCGCCGGCCGCGGACCTCTAGCGGCGGCGCGGGGCCCCGAGTATTAGCAGCCTGAGCCTGTTGATCGGCCCTGCCCGGAACGAACAGCACCTCACACGGGCGGGTGGCGGGCCCCCCGTACTTGGCGGAATTACAGGGCCCAGTCGCAACTGCGACTGCCGCGACTCTAATAATTCCGCCACTGCCGGAGGCAGGTTATCCAAAAAGGCTTGAACGAACCATCGGGGTTCTGGTCGCCGAGAATTGACAGGTACATGTCAGCTGTCAACCGGTGACCCCCTTCATTGCATTTACTGGGAGGATTCGCTCAATCCGAATTGTTCTCTTGGGTACTGAAGTACTACGCCTGTGGCAGAGGCCCGAGCCAGGTCTGCCATAGAGACCTGTACCTTCTACGTTCCTTCCAAATTGTGTACCTGCAGTTTCAGACTATTTATCTTCTAATAAAAAGGCACTCAATCTCCTACGCACCAACTTGGAAGTTGCACACTCGACACAAAAAAAATATTACGATTCTCACCGTTCTACACCGCCAATATACAAGGTGAGGGATTTAGTTTGGCTATCCACACGTAATCTCCACCTTAATATTCCATCCAGGAAACTCGGAAATCAATTCACGGGACCATTCCCAATTTCTCATATCATCAATCCCAATGCTGTCAAACTTTCCCTACCACCAGACTGGAAAGTGCATCCTTCATTCCACGTGTCACTCATCAAACCTTACATCGCTAACCCCTTTCCTAACAGGAAACCACTTCCTCCACCTCCTGTACAAGTTCTCGGTGAAACCGAATACATTGTTGAAAAATTTTTAGATTCCAGGAAGAAAGCTTCTAACCTTCAATACCTCATTCGCTGGAAAGGCTATGATCAATCTGACAACTCTTGGGAAGATTCTTCCCATATACATGCTCCACGACTAATCAGACAATTTCATCAGAAACATCCTAGCAGACCCGCTCCTGTTGACAGCCCTGTGGGAGCTCCCTTGAGGAGGGGAGTATGTGATGAAATTCCCTGAGATTCAGTTCTGTAGCGCAGCTGCTGCTATACCTGACAGCTGCGCTCCGTAATTCCACTTCTCTGTGTCACTTCCGGTGCGCGAACCTTGCGTTCCAGCATGGAACGCGGAAGTGCGCCGACAGCACACTTATTCACTTCCCCGCGAATTGCGGGTATTTAAACAGCTAGAAACGACGGCAGGGTGTTCTGTTATTTTGTTAGACACCCGCCGTCATATAGCAGCACACCACACAGCCAGAAGGACCACTGAAGCTCCATACCGCCTGCAGCACCTTACCTGGGTTAACTGACAGCCCAGGGTCTGCAACTAATCTTGGCTCTCTACTTTGCTCGGGATTCCAACCTCAGGACCAACTCACCTGCAGGGGACAGCATTACCTCCTTTCACTGGACACACTACTGAAGTCTGCTGAATCGCAAGTATATGTGCCTGGATGACTACTTAGTTCTATGTCAAGCTATACTGCTACTAGATCATAATATTTCAGTTCACTGCTGCATGTTAGAGTTGGGACACTTTGCTTTACCTTCATGGTTGATGTGAACTAACATTAACCATTTATTCTTTTGTTTTATTAACCCCATTAACTCCTCCAATAACAAGGTCTTATGCAGGGCCGATCCTAGGGTCACAGGCGCCTGGGTGCAGAAATATTTCTGGCGCCCCCACAAAGGGGGCGTGGTCATCTTACTAACTCCTCCCCTTTACAAATGTTTCTATGGCAATCACTCAAACACAGAGATGCTCCTCTAAGAAGTATTTGTTGCCTTGGGATCCTCCCATGATCTTTTAACAATAAAGAAAATACTGGAAGAGCGTATACTAATGATACCTGGAGGGGAACCTCTCTGATACTGTTAGAAAGTTCCCCAAAACATAGTACAGGAGATGGTCAGAGACTGTAGACATGATACAAGAGATGGTCAGAGACTGCAATCATAGTACAGGAGCTGGTCAGAGAGTGTAGACCTATTACAGGAGACAGTCAGTGACTGGAGATATAATACAGGAGATGGTCAGAGACTGCAGACATACTACAGGAGACGGTCAGGGACTGGAGAAATAATACAGGAGACAGTCAGAGACTGCAGATATAATACAGGAGATGGTCAGAGACTGCAGTTCCTATTGACATAAGTAGATAATGGCCGATCGGCTCTCACCTGACCAACAACAACGGTTCCTCTGATCAGGAGTCAGCTCACTCTGAATTGCTCATGGATACTCCACTGGGTAGAGCCCAGATCTGTATTCTGGCAATGACTCCATTCCTTTCTCCGCCAGGGATGGCACTAGGCTGTGTGGCTTTCCCTCTGGTGGCGCACGGCAGCGGGGTTCTCTCTCTGATGGTGTTCTCTCCCTCAGGAGTCCTGAGTGCACTTTCCTGAAAGCTTTCCTGGCTCTCTCTTTCCCATTCAGCTGAACATGCCGTGTGGGCTGCAGTTTCTTTTTTACAGTGGGGCTGCCAGTCCTCGAACTACAAGTCCCACAATCCTCTTCTCTGCTCCTTGCCCCATTCCTCCACCTATAGTCACCCCTCGGTACAGATCCCCTCCACTAAGTATAGACCCCCTCCGTCAGTGCAGACTCCTAAGTATAAACCCCCTCCCTCAGTACAGACCCCCCAGGACAAACCACCCCCTATTAGTACAGACCCCCCCAGGACATACCATCCCCCCTCAATTAGTACAGACCCCCCTCTATTAGTACAGACCCCCCTCAGGACAAACCACCCCCTCGATTAGTACAGACCCCCAGGACAAAACACCCCCCCATTAGTACAGACCCCCTTCCAGTAGTAAAGACCGCCCCAGAACAACCCCCCCCATGAGTACAGACCCCCAGGACAAACCAATCCCACTCCATTAGTACAAACCCCCCATTAGTACAGACTCTCCCAAGGACAAACCCCCCCATTAGTACAGACTCCCCCAGGACAAACCCCCCATTAGTACAGACTTCCCCAGGACAAACCCCACCATTAGTACAGACTCCCCCAGGACAAACCCCCCTCCATTACTACAGACCTCCCTCAGGACAACCCGCCCCAGTAGTGCAGACCCCCCCGGACAACCCCCCTCCATTAGTACAGACCCAACCAGGACAAACTCCCCATTAGAACAGACCCCAGAACAAACCCCCCATTAGTGCAGACCCCCCCAGGAAAAAAAACCCATTAGTACAGACCCCAAGGACAAACACCCCGATTAGTACCGACCCCCCAGGATAAACCCCCCATTAGTGCATACCCCCATTAGTACAGACCCCCCAGGACAAACCACCCCATTAGTGCAGACCCCCCCAGAACAAACCCCCTATTAGTACAGACACCCCCATGACAAACCATCCCATTAGTGCAAACCCCCCATTAGTACAGACTCCCCCAGGACAACCCCCCATTAGTACAGACCCCCCATGCCAAACCACCCCATTAGTGCAGACCCCCCAGAACAAACCCCCCATTAGTAGAGACCCACCCAGGACAAACCCCCCATTAGTACAGACACCCCCAGGACAACCCCCCATTAGTACAGACACCCCCAGGACAACCCCCCATTAGTAGAGACACCCCCAGGACAACCCCCCATTAGTACAGACACCCCCAGGACAAACCCCCCCATTAGTACAGACACCCCCAGGACAACCCCCCATTAGTACAGACTCCCCCAGGACAACCCCCCACTAGTACAGACTCCCCCAGGACAACCCCCTTTAGTACAGACCCCCCAGGACAAACCCCCCATTAGTACAGACTCCCCCAGGACAACCCCCCCATTAGTACAGACTCCCCCAGGATAACCCCCCATTAGTACAGACCCACCCAGGACAACCCCCCATTAGTACAGACCCACCCAGGACAACCCCCCATTAGTACAGACCCACCTCAGGACAACCCCCCATTAGTACAGACCACCTCAGGACAACCCCCCATTAGTACAGACTCCCCCAGGACAACGCCCCATTAGTACAGACCCCCCCAGGACAACCCCCCATTAGTACAGACTCCCCCAGGACAACCCCCATTAGTACAGACCCACCCAGGACAACCCCCCATTAGTACAGACCCACCTCAGGACAACCCCCCATTAGTACAGACTCCCCCAGGACAACCCCCCATTAGTACAGACCCCCCCAGGACAACCCCCAGTACAGACTTAGTACAACCCCCCCATTAGTACAGACCCACCCAGGACAACCCCCCCATTAGTACAGACCCACCTCAGGACAACCCCCCATTAGTACAGACTCCCCCAGGACAACCCCCCATTAGTACAGACCCCCCAGGACAACCCCCCATTAGTACAGACTCCCCCAGAACCCCCCATTAGTACAGACGAGGACAACCCCCATTAGTACAGGACAACCAACCCCCAACCCCCATTAGTACAGACCCACCGAGGACAACCCCCCATTAGTACATGGCAGGCTATGGCAGAGGCGCTCAATCTTAGCTGAATCAGGCGGCAGCGCAGCTGTATTAGTGTCTGTTCTGTATGCTCTGCTCGGCGCTGCAAGCTCCCCCACGCTGTCTGAAGATAGCAGTGGCAGAGGTCATGGTGGGTGGAGCCGAGCAGCCGTGTGACGTCACGTTGTCACATCCCGCTCGGGTCTCTGATTCCTTCGGCGGCTCGGCGGCTCGGATAAAAAAAAAAAGAAAAATCTCGGCGGCTCGCTCGGCGCCTAGCGGATGACAGCGCTGGGTGCGGGGCACCCACTGCACCCCGGGTAGGATCGGCCCTGGTCTTATGCATAGCTGCTAGCTTCCTGCTTTACATATTACCTAACTTACTAATACTGTGCTACGCTTATGCCACAATAAGCTCGAGTCTTGTTTGTCTCATATGTTACTTTCAGAGGTTGTGATGAATTAACCCTAACTTTCTGTGAATCTGAGAGTGAACTAGTGGTTATATCTGAGAAACCTCTACAGCCATACAGAAGTTCAACTCCTTAGTTTAGTGGCTTGCTGTGACGTGACAAGTAGAACCCGGAGGCAGGTTATCCAAAAAGGCTTGAACGAACCATCGGGGTTCTGGTCGCGGAGAATTGACAGGTACATGTCAGCTGTCAACCGGTGACCCTCTTCATTGCATTTACTGGGAGGATTCGCTCAATCCGAATTGTTCTCTTGGGTACTGAAGTACCATGCCTGTGGCAGAGGCCCGAGCCAGGTCTGCCATAGAGACCTGTTCCTCCCAGCAAGTTACAAGTGACATTTCGGCTACCAGGCCTATAACAAGGGTCTGTCCGGAGGCACTTTACCCACTCCTCCTGAGTGGCGACGAACTGTATCTACTACTTAGGGTTGCCACCTGTATGATTTTCCCCCGGACAGTCCGGTTTTTGAATGATGTGTACGGGTTTTCATTTGCTCCAGACCCGGACACATCATTCACATGGACTGCACGCACCGGGAGTAAGATCTAAAGTCTCCCTCGTGACAGACTTGTTCAGCAGAGAGCAGAGCAGACTGTTAGCTAAAGCTCCTCCCCTCCTCCTCCTTCTCTGCTCTGTATACACACGAGGAGGAGGGGGGAGCATGGACGCCGCTGATCTCAGGTCTGTAAAACGTTTATCTATGCTGTGTAGATGGACAGGGGAGGGGAGAGAGCGGCTGGAAAGGAGGACATGGTAGAATATATGTGTAGTGATAGAGGGATTAGGAGGATGTGTACTGGGGGCTTTGGCAGGGAGAAGACCATGCTAGAAGTGTGGATTGGACTTCAAAACTGACAACTGTTTCAAACTCTATCTCTCCCCTTCCCAATACACCCCAGCACATATCCTACCCCTTCTACCCCTCACCCTTGCACTGACCCTCTTCTCTCATAACCCCCCCCCCCCCAGCACGTATCTGCCCCCCCCCCCAGCACATATGGACACATGCAGCATCTGATGGACACAGGCTGTATATGATTGGCACAGGCTGCTGTATATGATGGGCACAGGCTGCTGTATATGATGGGCACAGGCTGCTGTATATGATGGGCACAGGCTGCTGTATATGATGGGCACAGGCTGCTGTATATGATGGGCACAGGCTTCTGTATATGATGGGCACAGGCTGCTGTATATGATGGACACAGGTTGTATATGATGGACACAGGCTGCTGTATATGATGGGCACAGGCTGCTGTATATGATGGACACAGGCTGCTGTATATGATTGGCACAGGTGCTGTATATGATGGCACAGGTTGTATATGATGGACACAGGCTGTATATGATGGGCACAGGCTGCTGTATATGATGAACACAGGCTTCTGTATATGATGAACACAGGCTGCTGTATATGATTGGCACAGGCTGCTGTATATGATTGGCACAGGTTGTATATGATGGACACAGGCTGTATATGATGGGCACAGGCTTCTGTATATGATTGGCACAGGCTGCTGTATATGATTGGCACGGGCTGCTGTATATGATTGGCACAGGTTGTATATGATGGGCACAGGCTGCTGTATATGATGGCACAGGCTGCTGTATATGATGGGCACAGGCTTCTGTATATGATGAACACAGGCTGCTGTATATGATTGCCACAGGGTGCTGTATATGATTGGCACAGGCTGCTGTATATGATGGGCACAGGCTGTATATTATGGGCACAGGCTGTATATGATGGGCACAGTGGCTACATCTTATGAAACAAAGTGGCTGCAACTGATGGCACAGTGAGGCTGCAATTTATGTTTTTTTCACACTGCCAACATTTTTGAGCCCCAGCCACCACTGCTCCCCAGCACATATCTAACTCCCCCACCCCTGCTAGCAATAGCTCTCTCCACAGGACATATCTGACCCATGCATTCCATCCAGAACACTCACAATTCAGCCACGCCCACTGCTTGCTGCGGGGAAATATGCGCCACATTATTACTCTTTCAGGCCACCAAAAGTGTCATACGTCTTTTACAATCTGACAGCGCATACCCCCCCCCCCCCCAAACAAAAAAAATTGCCGCGGCTAAAGTGTTCGGGTTTGGCTTGAAGAAAAGGTGGCAACCCTACTACTACTACCAAGAGCGAAACTGCTCTGTGTTATATCCAGGCCTGATACCACACTGTTCTCTATTTCTTCATCAACCTTTACTATCTCCTGTTGATGTTGGCCGTTGTTGGGCCCTGGAATAAAGCATTGAAAAATCCATTTGGTGACTGGACATTCGCTCACTGCTACTATTCACTGCTATTACCCCTAGACACATTACAAGGTAACTTAATACGCCCATCTCAAACAACAACCAGCGGCTCCTGAGAGGGTAACGCTACAAATGTCTTTGGTTTCCAGCCGGAGGTCACTGCAGCACCTATTAACATTTACAGCCAGTTTCAGGAACTTGTGTGTTAAGAATATTGTGCATATACCTGCCTACACAATGGAACTATTTTCTGCTCTATGAAAAAAATAAACATTTGGAAAAATAATGGGAGACATATTAGCATTTATAATTATAGTATTTATAGATGTAGCACCCCTGCCCTAGGCTACCTAAATATAGTTTATGGCTCTGCTGTATGCAGCTGAGCTGCAATTTATTTTCCATGTCTGGTCAGGTCTATCTATATACGTGGGGTTGATTGGTCCTGCCTACCTCTGGAAGCATATTCAAAAAATTGGAAGATCAATCCCTGGTCTCTGAATATTTATTGGACCCTAGCCATTCCCTGGGAGGGAGGCACAGAAGGTGTGGCCTCTTGGGAGGATCAGATCAGAGTTGTCCCTCTCCTGGGGTCTTCCCTTTTGGGAGGCAGCATCTGTGTAATGCAGAACAGTTACTGTTATTAGGATTCAGGAGGTGTTGTGGTTGAGGGTCTAAGGAAAGCTGGACTTAAGCAAACTTGTTATTTGGGATGGTCCCAATGTTCAAGACGAATGTAAGAACAAACGTTCACGGCATTGTTGAGTGCCGCGGATCGCCCCATAATGCACTGTGAGATTGCAGTGCATTGACAGCTGCTGATTGGCCAAAGCATGCACCTGACCTGCATGCTTTGGCCAAACACAGCACGTTCTGCTGTGAGAGCCATGATTGGCCAATCATGGCTCAGGGAGCTAAGTCCACACCCAGCACTATATAAGGCTGCTTACATGGTGGAGGTATGTAGTGTGATACATGGAGGAGACTGAGAGAGCTTGAGCTAGATTAGGCAGGTTAGTTAGTAGCGGGCAGGCAGTTTAATTAATATATATATATACATATATATATTTATATATATACAGTATAGTCAGTGTAGATTATGGGCCAGATTCAGCAAGACTTGCGCTGGAGTAAATCCATATGCGCCGCGTAACTGTAAAGATGCGCCGTTGTATCTATGTGGCCGTACCCACCAACCTAGATGCGCCAGAAAACGGGCCTTTTTCCGATCGGCTTAACTTTCCCTCGCCAGAGTATCGTTAGCGCATATTTTCGTTAGTCGCATCCGTCGCGCCTATTGATGTGCCATACAAATATGCAGATGAGGGAGATTTCCTGATTCGCGAACGGATTAGCACCAGACGCTGGCTACATGCGCCGCGCGTATCTCGTCCGTCCGGCGCAAACTTATTTCTACAAATAGCTGCTTTATCTTTACTCCAGACGGCCACAGGTCAGCAGGAGAGCAGCTACAGCAGCAGCATTACCGACGAAACTAGCAAGCTGAACAACCACACGTGCAAGGACAACACCTCTGTGTGCCAACATGCCAGGGGCAGTCGCGGTCCTAGCACTAGTACTGGGTCCCCCGGTACGGAGGAGGCGGGCACGTGAGAGGATATACCGCACGCGCATGAGCCTCTTTGGCATGGGGGATGAGGAGGTGTATCGCCTCTTCAGATTCAGCCCTGATGCAATACTTGAACTAACCACAACCCTGCAGGGTGACATCACCAGCAAGACACACCGCTCACAAGCAGTGCAGCCACTGGTGAAGGTACTGGCAACACTTCATTTCCTTGCAAGTGGATCATTCCAGCGTACAAGTGGAGTGGTGGCTGGGATGTCACAATCCTCCATGAGCAGATGTGTGCACCAGTCCAACCAGTTCATCAGACCCACCACTGAGGAGCTGCGGCTGAAGACAATGACAGATTTCTACAGCATTGCCAGATTCCCACGCACCGTGGGGGCCATTGATTGCACACATGTGGCACTCCAGCCCCCCAGTGCCACAGAGCACATATACCGCAAACGGAAGCATTGGCACTCCATCAACGTACAGGTGATAGCTGATGCCCAAAGCCTCATATGGCACGTCCGTGCCAAACACCCCGGATCCAGCCATGACAGCTTCATATACAATCAGAGCCCCATCCCAACGGAATTCGAACAGAACATGTATGGGGACAGCTGGCTGGTTTGTGAGTGACATGGGAGTCAGGCATGACTATCCCCTCCCATGATGCACATATCACAAGGGCCACATGCATGACTAACATCCTCCTGTCTTTTCCCTTACAGGTGACTCTGCATATGCACTGGGACCCCATCTAATGACTCATTTCCGGAACCCCCAAACCAGAGGAAAGAGAAAATACAATGAAGCACACATCAAAACCCGTGCAGTGGTGGAGCAAACATTTGGGCTCCTGAAGTCCCGTTTCCGCTGCCTGGATAAGTCTGGGGGGGCCCTATTGTATTCCCCTACCTTTGTGTGTCAGATCATCGGTGCATGTTGCATTCTGCACAACTTTGCCATGAGAAAAGGCCTGCAGATTGACATACGTGATGACCTGACCCCCCAACCAGACAGCCACCCCCTGCCAGAGGAGACCCATTCAGCTGATGGAAGAGCAGTCAGGAGGGTCCTCGCCGTAGGCATCTTTGGACACTAAACAAATACAATGATCACACGGACAATGCACGCATGCACACCACTGATGTCCCTAGATCACACACACCACATCCACATCGCATTGGATTAGCCCAAGTCCAACATGTAGGACTTGGGAGCAGCAACGCCAGCGTCAAGGCCCCAATGATGTCGCTGTCCATTCATACACCTTTCACACGTCATTCACACAGCCGTGGGGATAACTTCTCCACCACGGACGAGGGTGACACCCCTTACTGGCAGGAGTGCCACCCCCTCACATTTACACACCATTCACACTGCAACGTGTGCAGTATCAAAAAAAAATATATCATATCCTGAGCATAATCATAAATAAAAAAACTCATAACCTGAGCATTAAGAATAAAATAAAAATCTCATAACCTGAGCATTAAGAATAAAATAAAAATCTCATAACCTGAGCATTAAGAATAAAATAAAAATCTCATAACCTGAGCATTAAGAATAAAATAAAAATCTCATAACCTGAGCATTAAGAATAAAATAAAAATCTCATAACCTGAGCATTAAGAATAAAACAAAAATCTCATGTCCTGAGCATTAAGAAAAAAAAATAAAAAATTATCTGGGATGCCGGGGGCTCCTTCTGGTGGCCCCTCTCTGGCTCCTCAGCTGCCTGGATGGAGTGGGTGGGGGTAGGGGGGCATCTGGATGTGGCTGATCCCCGGGTGGGCCACTCCTGGCAGGTGTGGCCTGCATGCCCTCCAAGGCCATGGCTATCCGGCCGAGGTACGAGTTGGTCTGGGCCTGCATCCTGAGCTGCTGGGCCTGCATCCTGAGCTGCCGGGTGACCTGGTATTGTTGGGCCCACCGACTCTGCCTCCCCTGGTCCCGGATGGCAGCAGTGTTTGCCTGGACGGCTGCAGTGAGGTGCCTTATATCACCCTGCACCTCCCCCAGACTGGTCACCACTGCAGCGCAGTTGCAGCTGACATCCTGCACTGCATTGGATATCTGGGCCACGGAGCACAGGTTGTCAGCCACTCTGTCCAGGTGCCCAACTATGTCCACCATTTGCTGCGTCTGCCTGGCGTGATCCCTCGCCACCTGGTCCTGGACCAGATCAGACACCCCCCTGGTCTTACGGGTGGCCTTCCTGGGGCCAGGAGATGGTTGTCCCCGGGGGGATGGAGTCGCCCTTGAGGGGCTTCCTAGGATGGGGGAGGATATTGCAGAGGGCCCTGCAGAAGAGGAGGACTCTTCCAAAAACAAAATTATGTCCTGCTCTGCCACAACAGGCTGCTCCTCAACCACCTCTGCAGGTGAGGTGTGGGCACTCTCCTCCTCCACCTCGGTCTCTTCACCACCCATGGGCTCGGGCACAGGATGCCGTTGGGGGGATGGGGTGGACTGGCCGCCAACAGATGATGGCCCAGCTCCGTCATCTGTGGATGACACAAAGCAAGACACTTGTTGGGTGGTCCCACACACTTGGCACATGTACCCTCCCTCCCCACATGCAACACACCAAAAAGGGGGTAAAAATCACTTACCTGTCCTGGAGCCTTCCTCCACAGAGTCATATCCAGGGACCCCCTCCAACTGCTCCCTGTCCAGGCAGCAGGCGACCACCTCCTCCTCCGTGGTCAGGCTGACCACACATGGGGGTCCACCCCCCGTGCCCCTCTCATGCCTCCTAATGGTGGCCACCTTGCCCCTGACCTTGCGCCTCAGATCATTGATCTTCTTGCCAACATCGGCAGCAGTCCGGGTGGAGTACCCCAAAATATTAACTCTGGCAGCAATGCTTTCCAGGATGGCCTGCTTCCTCTCCCGGCTGGTCTTTCTGCTTTTCCTGCCATGGAGGACATCGTTGTGGGTCTCCATAGCCGAAATTACAATGGAGACTTCCTGGGCATTAAAATTGAGGTTCCTCCTCTCTTTGGGGGGAGCGGGAGCAGACATGACACAACAAAAGTAACTTCCCTGGGGTGGGGGGAAACGGAAATACTTTTGCACCGGAATGGCGCTTCCGCTGGCGCTTTTATATGTGCAACGGAATACATTGCGCTGACGTTTCCCGTGAAGTGGTGCCGACGGAAGTTGTGAGCATGCGCACAGGGGGGGCGAGTGGAGCCTCACTCACTGCGCATGCTCCGTGGATGATGCGCTGAACGTAAGCCTCTGCGCTGGGCTCCGCCCATCATTTACATATGATCACACCCACTTCCACTTGCGTCGGGTTACGCCAGCGCATTTCCGTTACTCCGGCGCAAAGTAACGGACAGGCGCTTGGTGAATACTGTACTTCACTCGCTAGTTTGCATCAGCGCAGCGTATATGCGATGCGATACGCTGGCGAAAAGATGCGCGCATCTACCTGAATCTGGCCCTATGTATACAGTGCATTAAGTGTAGACTAGCAGGAGGAAGGAGGTCCTGATTTCCCTATATAGATGTTTAATTATCACTAGAGGGATGACCAATAGGAGGAAGGAAGTCCTGATTTCTCTATGAAGATCTTTGGTTATTGCTAGAGGAATTCACAGCAGAAGGCCTGACTTCCCTATATATATCTTTAGTTAGATCTGCGTGGCACCCTGCTAATTAGGTTGCTAGGATGTTAAAAAAAATTGTTATTTTCATCTCCTCTGTAATCTGTGGAGAAGTTGCTGATTGCTTTAATTGGGCTGTTCTGTGTTTCACAGGCTGCAGGTTTGATTGTTTCCACCTGTATTCTAGATGTCTATAGAATCTTAGTAGCCTGGAAAGTCAAATAAGCAGACTGAATATTTTTAAAACTTCAGTCAGTCCCTGAGGAGGTGTGCCCTGTAGGTGGCTGAACAGCACATAAATTGTCTGAGGTGACTGTTTCTGTTTTCTTTGGGTATAAATGCCAGATAACAAAAAAAGAAGAAAACTCTGTGCTAAAACACACTTACACATGAAGAAAATATTATATATGACCTCTAAAAATAGAGGAAAAAATGAGTGAAAATAAATTAACCACTTGACCACTGGGCACTTAAACCCCCTTCTTAACCAGACCAATTTTTAGCTTTCGGTGCTCTCACAATTTGAATGACAATTACTCAGTCATACAACATTGTACCCATTTGAAATTGTTGTCCTTTGTTTCACACAAATAGAACTTTCTTTTGGTGGTATTTGATCACTTCTGGGTTTTTTATTTTTTGCGCTATAAAAGAAAAACGACTGAAAATTCTGTAAAAAAAAAAAAAACTTGTTTCTGTCATATTAGCAGGTTATTTCTCACACACAGCATATGCATACCACAAATTACACCCCAAAACACATTCTGCTATTCCTTCCGAGTATTGCGATACCCCATGTGTGAGACTTTTACACAGCATGGCCACATACAGAGGCCCAACATGCAGGGAGCACCTTCAGGCGTTCTGGAACACCCAGACCAAATCTGACATTCCTCTCCTACATGGAAAAATCATCATTTATTTGCTAGAAAATTACATAGAACCCCAAAACATTATATATGATTTTTTAGCAAAGACCCTAGAGAATACAATGGCGGCCGTTACAACTTTTCTCTCGCATGGTATTTTCGCAGACATTTTTTGAACGCGTGTTTTTAAAAAAAACAGTTTTGTGCTTAAAACAAAACAAAACAGTAAAGTTAGCCCATTTTTTTTTCATAATGTGAAAGATGAAGGTACGCCGAGTAAATAGATACCCAACATGTCACACTTCAAAATTGCGCACACTCGTGGAATGGCGCCAAACTTCACTACTTAAAAATCCCCATAGGCGACGCTTTAATTACTTTTACTGGTTACATGTTTTTAGTTACAGAGGAGGTCTAGGGCCAAAATTATTGTTCTCGCTCTAACGTTCGCAGAGATACCTCACATGTGTAGCTTGAACACTGTTTTCATATGTGGGCGGGACTTACATATGCGTTCGCTTCTGCATGCGAGCACACGGGGACAGGGGTGTTTAAAAAAATAAATAAAAATGATTGTTCATTTTACTTTATTTACTTGATTTTGACACTTTTTTCCCCAAAAATACATTTTTTTATCACTTTTATTCCTATTATAAGGAATGTAAACATCCCTTGTAATAGGAATATAGCATGACAGGTCCTCTTTACAGTGAGATATGGGGTCAATAAGACCTCACATCTCACCTCTAGGCTGGGAAAAATATATCCTGTCTTCGATCGTAGCGGTGAGTCTGTAAAAGCACCGGAGGGGGGAGGAGGGGGGGACGTATTGCAGAGTATTGGGGTATTGCAGAGTATTGAATGAATGAATGAATGAATGAAAACGTATATAGCTCAGCACATGCGAACTGAATCGCCTCTGGGCGCTTGTTGTTCCTGTCTCCTTTGATATCAAAAGAGATGAGTCTTGAACTTTTTCCTGAATGCTAGGTGGTTCTCCTCCAACCGAATGCTGGTTGGTAAAGCGTTCCATAGTCTGGGACCTTTGATCGCGAATCTTCTTTCTCCTTTGGCCTTGTAGTTGGCTTTCGGAACCTGGAGCAGGTTTTGATTGGTGGATCGCAAAATGCGATTGGGATTATGAGCTTTTATTTTTTCGCATAAGTAAAGGGGGGCATTCCCATGGACACATCTATGCGTAAGACAGAGAGCTTTGAAAGCAATTCTGTCTTTAACTGGTAACCAGTGAAGGGATCTCAGAGAAGGTGAGATGGATTCCCATGGTTTTTTCCCAGTCACAAGTCTGGCGGCCGTATTCTGAACGACTTGCAGACAAGCGATTTGGCACTTGGGGAGTCCGAGGTAAAGGGCATTTGCATAATCCAGCCTGGAGTTGACAATTGCTCCCACCACGACCGCTAAATCTTCTTTGGGGATGAATGGAGTAAGTCTGCGTAGTAGGCGCAGCAGATGGTGAGATCCGCTGACTACTGACCCTATTTGTGCGTCCATTGTCATAAAGGAGTCAAAAATGACCCCGAGACTTTTGACTAGGGGTGATGATTTTGCCCAGAATGGGCGGGGGTGTCCATGCTGTTGAAGGTTGATTCCTGCACTTGGCGTGAAACAGGAGAAGTTCTGTTTTCGCTCCGTTGAGTTTAAGATAACTCTTTTTCATCCAGTTCTCTATCAAAGAGAGGCATGTCTCTAGATTGAGGTGGTGATCCTTTCTGTTGCAGATGCGGAAATACTGTTGCGTGTCGTCTGCATATGAGTGATAGAGCAGTTTTTGGCTGCTGATAATCTCAAAAAGAGGACGAAGGTAGATGTTAAACAGCACCGGTGACAGAGGCGATCCTTGAGGGACTCCGCATGATACTGTGCGTTTCTCAGACGTAAAAGGTCCTAACTTCACTGTTTGCGATCGGTTTTCGAGAAAAGAGGAGAACCAAGATAAATCGCCTTCTGCGACTCTGGCTACTTCAGCAAGCCGAGTCAGTAACAGTTTGTGGTCTACAGTGTCGAAAGCTGCGCTTAGGTCCAACAGAACCAGAAGACAAGATTCTCCTTCGTCTGCGGCCTCGAGAACATCGTCCCATATTTTGAGCAATGCGGTTTCAGTCCCGTGTCCAGGGCGGAACCCTGATTGCAATGGGTCAAGTAGCTTGTGGGTATCTAGATGCTGTTGCAGCTGTTGTACCACTACTTTTTCCATTACCTTTGAGAGTACATTAAGGCTTGTTATGGGACGGCGGTGGAGTGGGTCCTTGGGGTCCAGGGAGGGTTTCTTCAGGATGGGTTGGATTATACCCTCTTTCAACTGTGAGGGTATTATGCCCTCCAAAAAAGACTGGTTGATAAGCTGCGTGATGGGAGGAGCCAGGATGTAGGCGCATTCTTTCAGCAGTTTTGTGGGGATAATGTCATTTGGCGCTGTGCTATTACGCAGAGTACAAATGACATTCTTAGTGGTCTCGATGGAGATGGGTTCCAGGGTGAACTTACCTGATATAGGAGAATTACTATGGGTGTTGTGTGAAAGGCTGCAGGGGGGACTGAGGGGGGAATTGTTTTGCTGAATGCTTTTTACGGATTGCCTCGATTTTATTAATGAAGCAATCCGATAGTTCATTGCAAAATTCTTGTATGTCTGCATTGGGGGCTTCAATACATCCTGGTTTCATGGTCTGAGTGACCATCTTGAAGAGTTTCGCGGGAGCGGTTTAAGGTGCTGTTGATAGCCTCCGAAAAATAATTTTTCTTGGCTTAGAAGATTTCTTTGTGGTATATTCTTGTTGTCGCCTTGTAGATGGATAGGTTTAGCTCTGAAGAACATCTTTTCCAGGCAGATTCGGCACTTCTGCGTTCTTGCTTCAGTAACGACAGCTGGTTGTTAAACCAGCTGCGGTTGTTTTTCTGGATGCGGGTTTTACGTTTCGGCGCTACCAAGTCGGCTGACTGTAGCATGGCCGAATTTATGGCATCCAGTGTTTCAACAGCCGTTTGATGCGGCTGAGTTGTTTCTATTTTTTTCCTTAAAGTGGTTTTGAAGAGTTCCGAGTGGAGCTTCTTCTGACATCTAGTCCAGTGTGTTGTCACTGGATTTGATGTTTTTGTTGCGGGGGGGATTGTGGAAATAATGAATTTAATTGCATGGTGGTCTGTCCATGGCAACTTTTCATTTTCCAAAATTTTTATTTCCAGATCTTGTCTGAAGATAAGATCAAGTGTGTGACCTGAAGTATGTGTGGGCCCACATACTAGTTGCTGTAACCCTAAATCTTCCAGGCGGTCAATATAGACATCGGCAACGGGGTCTTGTGAGGAATTGGCCCAGAGGTTGAAATCCCCGAGCAGCAAAAGATGTTTGCTGTTGAGGGTGTAAGTGGAGAAGAAATCCGTCCATGATGATAGCAGCTGCGATTTTGGGCCCGGTGGCCTATAGCAGAGCAGAATGTGGACTGTCTCCTTTGAATTTGTCTGTAGTTGCAGAGTAAGGGTTTCCATGAATGGAAGAGGGTTTTGAAGGACTGGTTTAGTGATCGCAAGGTGAGTCTTTTCGATCACTGCCAGGCCTCCTCCTCTTTGCCCCACTCTGTTTTCCGTTATAATACGGTAGTTTTCTGGCACCAGTTCTCCTAGAATGGTGTTACAGTCGGCTGTGAGCCAGCTCTCTGTAATGAAGAGGCAGTCTAGATCATGTTGTAGAATGAAATCATGGATTTCAAGTCGGTGTTTTACTGCCGATCTTGTGTTGATCAGAGCACATGAAATGTGCTTAAGCTGGGGTAAACGGCTAACATTTTTGACAATCGATCGTCGATCGATCTTCAAAAGTTGCTCAATTCTTAGGGTCTTTTTGGTGATGGCTGGCAGTATTGCGGCGAAACTCCTCAGATCCCAAATGGTTTCTGCAGAGTACCGCAGATTAGCCATGGTCGCCATTCCCTGGGGGCAAAGTAGTTTTTTTGGTGGCGATGGAGAGAGGATTCGGTGAATCCTCTTGGCTTGGTCCAGAGGAAGGCAAAAAAACCCTAGCCGTGCTATGCCAATTTGCTTTGGTAGGGGAAAAAATTCCTTCCTGATCCCTGAACGGCGATCGGGCGAAACCCCTGGATCAAGTGCTGTTAAGTTGTGAAAAAGGGGGGTGAGAGCTGTCACTGCTGCTGGGGTGTACCAAGATGGCCGCCGACCAGGAGCAGAACATGGGACCCAGGCTGGTGTGTAGCCAGCTGGGTGGATTGGTGAGCAGGGGGGGGGGACTGGTTGTTGAAGCCAGGGGTGGATGAGTCCTGCAGGGGCTGGGGGTGAACTCCTGGGAAGTTTCTGGTGATGTTTTAGGCCGAGAGTGCGGCGCGCCGCTAGGCCGCGGATGAAGCCGCGGCCTTTCCTAAGCGAATCAGCTATGGCTGGCGCGGTTCAGGGGAGAAGATGGGGAGTGTCAAAAAACCGCACTAGAGATGGCGGGGATGGCGGAAATTGCAGCAGGGAGGTGGCGAAGGGATGCCTCGAGTGGCGATGGTGGTGTGGGGGCACAGGGAAGGAAGAAAAAGGAGCAGGGAAGAGCCGACGGGGATGGGTAGTTGCTGTTCTTCTGGGGTAGGGGGGGTTTCCTGGATGACTTGGTGGGGATTCTGGGTGTGAGAGGCGGCGCAGCGTTTTGCCGCAGGTGAAGCCGCGGTCTTTCCTGGATCGCGGCCCCGCGTTTGAGAGAGGTCTGACGCGGATGTCCAGAAAAGCCCTGGGATGGCGGAATTGCCGCGGAGAGGTGGCAGGAGGGTGCCTCTGATGGCAAAGGATGTATGGGGGGCGTATGGGACAGAGGAAAGGAGCAGGGGAGCCTTCCAATTCCAGCTGGTTGTTGGGGGGGGCGGAGCTGGAGGAAGCGGATCGCGGGGGGGTTGTTTCTCCGATGGAGGAGATTAGGCTGCTGCCGTGGCTGTCCTAACAAGGACGGCCACCTACGGGTCCTGGGGAGGTGTAGATCGCCCTGAGTAGCAGGGGCTTACCTGGAGAGGTCCTTAGGAGAGTGAGAAGCGGCCAGGATAGGCTGAAGAATAGGCCTGCTGAGGCGGGGGGGTGGGAATCCCTGCCTGCCTGGAGGCCAGGAGCCACACGTCCTACTGGTAGGTATGTGCGCCGATTACTACTGGGACAGTTCTCGCCCTGGGGGAGGGTCACTCTTTCAGACCCAACAGGAAGAGCTCCTGGAATAGGCCTGGACAGCACAGAGCACAGATGTTCCAGATGTGATGGGACACTATTCCTCCCACTGACACCAAGTATTGGGATATTGCAGAGTATCGCGCAGGCTATTGGGGTATTGCAGAGTATCGTGCAGGGTATTGCAGAGTAATGGGGTATTGCAAAGTATCGCGCAGGGTATTGGGGTATTGCAGAGTATTGGGGTATTGCAGAGTATCGCGCGGGGTATTGCAGAGTATTGGGGTATTGCAGAGTATCGCGCGGGGTATTGCAGAGTATCGTGCAGGGTATTGCAGAGTATCGGGGTATTGCAGAGTATCGGGGTATTGCAGAGTATTGGGGTATTGCAGAGTAGTGGGGTATTGCAGAGTATTGGGCAGGGTATTGCAGAGTATTGGGGTATTGCTGAGTATTGGGGTATTGCTGAGTATTGGGGTATTGCTGAGTATTGAGCAGGGTATTGCTGAGTATTGCTGAGTATTGGGGTATTGCTGAGTACTGGGGTATTGCTGATTACTGGGGTATTGCACAGTATTGGGGTAGCAGGGATGGCTGAGCTGGGATGGATGGCTGGATCTGTGACTGCATTTGTCACAGATCCAGCCACAGCGCTGCTGCTGACACAACGCCCCCCCCCTCCTCGCACACTGTACCGAACGGTACAGAGAGGAGAGGGAGGAACCGGCGTCATCAAATGACGCCGGTTTGTTTACAAGTGATCGGCGGGATCACGTGGTAAACGGCCGATATCAGCGGCAATTTACCGTGATCCGTGAGCAGGGACACTTCCGCGATCGCGGAAGTGAAGGACGACGTCTCAGGGACGTCGTGTCACAGTAACTCGACCGCGCTGTAGCAGTATTTTTGCTATAGCGCGGTCGGCAAGTGGTTAAATGAAAGTGGGGGAATGCTGCTGCCCATACAAAGCTCAAATACTTAAACTTCAAAGACATACATACAACAGGAATAGGCGTGCAACCCCAAACATTTATCTAGTGCAATCACAAAGGAGTGAATAACTCCTTTGTATCAAAAAACAAAATGTGATAAATAAAGGGGGTGTAAGGTACACCCTATATCAAGTGAACAAAGATATTAAAGGTTGACCAAAAAAAAAAATATATATATATATATATATATATATATATATATATATATATATATATATATATATATCCTAGAATCATCAAAGTCCTTAAAAAAAACAATCAATAGTTCATTAATCGCTGCAGACTTCAACCCAACATCTTGAAGAAACTTGAATCTTTATATTTCATCAGAAGAAATAAAAATACTGACTCTCACCAAATCGTTGTATGTACTGTATAACTGCCAGAGCTAACTTTTACAAGGACTCAGTTTTGGCCATCTTCCTTTACTCCTGCATATAGACTGTTCAGGGAGTCTTAGCCTAGTGAAGTGTCCTGCTGCTAATATTCAGTAGTTCTGGAGTATCCCATATCACCCTACACTTTCTCCAAGTTTCTCAGAATAAAAAATAAAAAAAACATCTCCTCAACTGACTATTGAGCCAGAGTGAATGAACGATTGATGTGTGCCATCATCTTGGGAAAGAATCAGCAGCTCCTATGGTGGTAGTGCTAAAACGTATTTAGTATATTACCTGTATGTCTAGTTCTGGAGACTTTGTCTACAAAAAGATGTTGATAATATATAAGTAGTCCAGAGATGGGCAACACAATGGGCCAGATTCAGAAAGACTTGCGCTGAAGTATATCGCTATGCGTCGCGTAAAGCCGCTTACACACGGAAGAGAACCTCGACGGGCAGAACACATCGTTCCGCCCGTCGAGGTTCTCTGCCAGCCGTCAGATTCGGCGACCCGCCCGTCGGGAATGGCAACCAGCCATTCATCCAGGCGGGCCGTCGAGCAAATAGAGAACATGCTCTCTATTTCTGCTCGACGGCATTCCCGACGGGATGCTCGCCGAGAGCGTACACACGGCCGAGGTTCTCGCTGGTTTCTAGCGAGAACCTCGGTCGTGTGTACGCCGCCTAACTGTCAAGGTGCTCCGTAGTATCTATGCGGCCGTACGCACCAAACTAGATGCGACAGAAAACGGGCTTTCTCCGACCGGCTTAACTTTCCTTCGCCAGAGTATCGTAAGCGCATATTTTCGCTTGGCGCATTCGTCGCGCCTATTGATTTCCTATTCAAATATGCAAATGAGGGAGATATGCTGATTCGCGAACGGATTAGCACCAGACGCTGGCTACATGCGCCGCGCGTAAGTCGTCTGTCTGTCGCAAAGTTATTCCTATAAATAGCTGCTTTATCTTTACTCCTGACGGCCACAGGTCAGCAGGAGAGCAGCTACAGCAGCAGCGTTACCGACGAAAATAGCAAGCTGAACAACCACACTTGCAAGGACAACACCTCTGTGTGACAACATGCCAGGGGCAGCCGTGGTCCTAGCACTACTAATGGGTCCACCGGTATGGAGGAGGCGGGCACGTGAGAGGATATACTGCACGCGCATGAGCCTCTTTGGCATGGGCGATGAGGAGGTGTATCGCCTCTTCAGATTCAGCCCAGATGCAATCCTTGAACTAACCACAACCCTGCAGGATGACATCACCAGCAAGACACACCGCTCACAAGCAGTGCAGCCACTGGTGAAGGTACTGGCAACACTTCATTTCCTTGCAAGTGGATTATTCCAGCGTACAAGTGGAGTGGTGGCTGGGATGTCACAGTCCACCATGAGCAGATGTGTGCACCAGGTTGTCCCCGCAATCCTCAGACGCATGTCCCACCACATGATCAGACCCACCACTGAGGACCTGCGGCTGAAGGCAATGACAAATTTCTACAGCATTGCCAGATTCCCACGCACCGTGGGGGCCATTGATTGCACACATGTGGCCCTACAGCCCCCCAGTGCCACAGAGCACATATACCGCAATCGGAAGCATTGGCATTCCATCAACGTACAGGTGATAGCCGATGCCCAACACCTCATATGGCATGTCCGTGCCAAACACCCCGGGTCCAGCTATGACAGCTACATCTACAATCAGAGCCCCATCCCAATGGAATTCGAACAGAATGTGTATGGGGACAGCTAGCTGGTTGGTGAGTGACATGGGTGGCAGGCATGACTGTCCCCCCCCATGATGCACACATCACAAGGAGCACATGCATGACTAACATCCTCCTGTCTTTTCCCTTACAGGTGACTCTGCATATGCACTGGGACCCCATCTAATGAATCCTTTCCGGAACCCCCAAACCAGAGGAGAGAGAAGATACAATGCGGCACATATCAAAACTTGTGCAGTGGTGGAGCAAACATTTGGGCTCCTGAAGTCCCGTTTCCGATGCCTGGATAAGTCTGGGGGGGCCCTATTGTATTCCCCTACCTTTGTGTGTCAGATCATCGGTGCATGTTGCATTCTGCACAACTTTGCCATGAGAAAGGGCCTGCAGATTGACATACGTGATGACCTGACCCCCCAACCAGACAGCCCCCCCCTGCCAGAGGAGACCCAGTCAGCTGATGGAAGAGCAGTCAGGAGGGTCCTCGCCGTAGGCATCTTTGGACAATAAACCAAAACATTGATCACACGGACAATGCACGCATGCACACCACTGAGGTCCCTAGATCACACACACCACATCCACATCGCATTGGATTAGCCCAAGTCCAACATGCAGGACTTGGGAGCAGCAACGCCACGTCAAGGCCCCAATGGTGTCGCTGTCCATTCATACACCATTCACACGTCATTCACACAGCCGTGGGGATAACTTCTCCCCAACGGCCGATGGTGACACCCCTTACTGGCAGGAGTGCCACCCCCTCACATTCACACACCATTCACACTGTCCCCTGCACTACTGACCGTGTTCAGTTTAAATTAAAAAAAAGCTCATAACTTGAGCAACAGAAAATAAAAAGCTCATAACCTGAGCAACAGAAAATAAAAAGCTCATAACCTGAGCAACAGAAAAAAAAACACCCCAAAAAGCCCTCATCTGGGCTGACGGGGGCTCTATCTTGTGGGCCCTCTCTGGCTCCTCAGCTGCCTGGAGGGAGTGGGTGGGGGTGGGGGGGCATCTGGAGGTGGCTGATCCCCGGGTGGGCCACTCCTGGCAGGTGTGGCCTGCATACCCTCCAAGGCCATGGCTATCTGGCCGAGGTAGGAATTGGTGTGGGCCTGCATCCTCAGCTGCCGGGTGACTTGATAATGATGGGCCCGCTGCCTCTGCCTCCTCTGGTCCCGGTTGGCAGCAGTGTTGGTCTGGACGGCTGCAGTGAGGTGCCTAAGATCAGCCTGCACCTCCCCCAGGCTGGTCACCACTGCAGCGCAGTTGCAGCTGACATCCTGCACTGCGTTGGTCATCTGGGACACAGATCCCAGGCTGTCAGCTACCCGGTCCAGGTGCCCAGCTATCTCCGCCATCTGCTAGGTCTGCCTGGCCTGGTCCCTCGCCATCTGGTCATGGACCACATCAGACACCCCCATGGTCTTCCGGGTCGCCTTCCTGGGGCCAGGAGATGGTAGTCCCCGGGGGGATGGAGTCGCCCTTGAGGGGCTTCCTAGGATGGGGGAGGGGATTTGAGAGGGCCCTGCTGAAGGGGAGGACTCCTCCAAAAATAGAACAAACTCCTGCTCGGGAACAACAGGCTCCTCCTCAACCACCTCAGCAGGTGAGGTGTGGGCACTCCCCTCCACCTCGGTGTCTTCACTACCCAGGGGGTCGGGCTCAGGATGCAGTTGTGGGGATGAGGTGGACTGGCCGCCGGCAGATGATGGCCCAGCTCCGTCATCTGTGGATGACACAAAGCAGACACATGTTGGTGGTCCCACACATGGCACATGTACCCTCCCCCCCACATGCAACACACCAAATAGGGGATAAAAAACACTTACCTGTCCTGGAGCCTTCCTCCATGGAATCATATCCCGGTACCCCCTCCAACTGCTCCCTCTCCAGGCAGCGGGCGATCACCTCCTCCTCCGTGGTCAGGCTGACCGCACATGGGGGTCCACCCCCCATGCCCCTCTCATGCCTCCTGATAGTGGCCACCTTGCCCCGGACTTTGCGCCTCAAATCGTTTATTTTTTTGGCTATGTCCGCAGCAGTCCGGGTGTGATAGCCCAAAATGTTGACCCTGCCAGCAATGCTCTCCAGGATGGCCTGCTTCCTATCCGGGTTGTCTTGCGGCTTTTCCTGCCATGGAGGAAATCATTGTAGGTCTCCATCGCCGAGATGACTACAGACAGCTCCTGGGCATTAAAGTTGAGGTTTCTCCTTTCTGTGCGGGGAACGGGAGCAGCCATCGCACAGCAAAAGTTACTTCCCTGGGGTGGGGGGAACCGGATATACTTTTGCACCGGAAAGGCGCATCTGCGGCCGCTTTTATACGCGCAACGCAACACAGCGCTGCAGTTTCCCATGAAGTGGTGCCGACGGAAGTTGTGAGCATGCGCACAGGGGAGCGAGTGGAGCCCTCCCTCACTGCGCATGCTCCGTGGATGATGCGCTGAACGTAAGTCTCTGCGCTGGGCTCCGCCCATCATTTACATATGGTCACACCCACTTACACTTACGTCGGGTTGCGCCATCGCATTTTCGTTACTCCGTCACAAAGTAACGAACAAGTGCTTGGTGAATACTGTACTTGACTCACTAGTTCGCGTCAGCGTAATGTATATGCGCTGCGCTGCGCCGGAGAAAATATGCGCGCATCTACCTGAATCTGGCCCAATGTGTGATAAAATATAACAGGAGAGACTTCAGAAATGTAATATGTACAGTATTGAGGAAATAATAGAAAGGGGGACATGATTGAAAACTTTTTAGACATTAAGGGGTAGATTCAGGTAGGAGATAAGATGGCTTATCTCCAGATAAGCCGTCTTATCTCTGCATTTTATGCGCCCAATCTATGCCACTGATTCATAAAATCAGTTAAGCATAGATTTTCCTTAGATCAGACATGCGTAAGTCTATTACGCTGTCTAATCTTATTTTCATATTTTAGGCTGGCCGATAGGTGGCGTTCCCGTCTAAAATATGTAAATTAGCCTACACGCCGATTCACGAACGTACGTACGCACGGCCGGCGCTATTCAATTACGTCGTTTGCGTTAGTGTAGTACCGTCGTAATGTTATGCCTGCTATATGAGGCGCAGGCAATGTTAAGTATGGACGGCGTGCTGACGCTTTTATTCCCGTCGTTTACGTTGTTTACGTAAAACATTCGCGAATAGGGTTTTGCGTAAGTGCCGTTCACGTCGTTTACACGTCGAATTGACGTTGAGATTTGGAGCATGCGCACTGGGAACCAATCACGGCGGATGCATGCGCAGTTCGTTCGGGGCGGGGACGCGCTTCATTTAAATGATACACGCCCCCTACCTGCCGAATTTGAATTCGGCCAGCTCTTTTACGCTACGCCGCCTCAACTTTACAGGCAAGTGCTTTGAGAATAAGGCACTTGCCTGAAAAAGTTGCGGCGGCATAGTTTAAAAGCCAGATGCTAGTAATGCCTATAGATAGGCATTTCTATGTGAATCTACTGCTAAGGGTGTAAATAAAAAATAAAAAAAAGGGTGTAAATAAGGTTCAGGCGGCAGTATTTTCAATATCTAGGAAACTAAGACCAAGAACATGGGGAGCATGACCTCAAACTAGCAGAAAGGAAGTTCAAAACTTACCTTAGAAAGTAATATCTTACTGAGTAAGTGGTTGATGACTTCCAGCAGAGGTAGTAAGCCAATTCACAGTAAGCAAGTTTAAACATGCTTGGGACAAACATAGATTTATACTCAAACAAAAGGGCAAAAAAAATGGCGCTCTGTGGTGACATAACTATCTTTCAGGACGCCAAATCTAAAGAAGCCAGCTGTAAACTGCTCTAGAGTAAAGCATTTTGAAAGTATTTGAATAGAGTTGGGAATGGCTAGCAAACCTGTCAGATTTGTATTAATATGGGTCTCCATGCTGCAGAGAGAGTGGAAATTCTCCAATAGAGGGTATTCTTCACCTCATTTTGAAGAGATTTACTCTTACTTCCTGTTCTGTCTACTAGACAGGAAGTGAAGGTAAATTCCCCAATAGAACATAGAAAAAAAGCTGTTGGGGTGTTAACCATTACCTACCTACAAAATTAAAAAAATTGATTTAGATATTTCTCCGGTGCCCAAAATGTTGACCCCAGGAGCCACATGTGGTCCTTTGGTACTTATTGTGTGCCCCTCAGGGTTTCTGTTTTCCTAACCTAGATCTTATTCAAAACAGTGATGGAAAATATGCTGGATTCAAGTAATTTATTGGTTTGATATATTTAATTTACACCATCCTACCTCTTTCCGTGCTGCCCAATTCCTTTTACTTTTTATGTTTTTATAATGGATCTTGTTGAAAGAAATATAAAATGTTGCACAAGTAATTTTTAAGTAGCTGTTAATGGGAAGCTGTGAAGAACAAATATGGAAGCATTGAAAAAGTTTAATAGCATATAAGGCACAGGTGTCAAACACAAGGCCCTCCAGGCCATTTCATGTGGCCCTCGTCCTCCTCTGGTTCTCCTCAAGCCCCCTACTTTCTGGTTTTAAGCAATGCATCCAGCTTCTTCCCAGCAGCAGCTTAAAGAAAAGGGGGGTGCACTGTGATGTAAGTGAGAGTGGGGGACTTAACTTCTGATGGTGGGGTGGTTCTTAACATCTAATGTAAGGGGAGGGGATGCGCTGGACGTCTAATCTTATACATACAACCGGCCCTTTTAAAGGGCAATCATAATGCTGATGCTGCCCTCAATAAAATTTAGTTTGACACCCTGCTCTAAGGTTTATGGCAGGGGTCCTCAAACTACAGCCCGCGGGCCACATGCGGCCCGCGGAGGACTTGTAACCGGCCCACCTGACTCTGACAGGCAACCCAGGTTACACTGCAGATTGTAACACAGCAATCCCGCTGTGTCACGGAGATGACAGTGTTAACGGCGCGCTGTGATAAATGTCCCGCCCTCCTCCTCCTAGACTAGCTCGTGTGATAGAGCCGGTGTTATGTCTATCACACAAGCTGGTCTAGGAGGAGGAGGGCGGGACATTTATCACAGCGCGCCAGAACTGTTACCTTCGTGACACAGCGGGATCGTCACGGCAGTTGAGTAAGCAGTGTGGCACGGTAAGGAGAAAGTGCTGTGCAGGGCTTACAATGGTGAGGGAGGGAGGGGGCTTGCGATGGTGAGGGGGGCTGATATTGATGTAATAATGATGGTGGAGGGCTGATGATAAAATTATGATGATGATGGGGGGGGCTTGCAATGAAGGGCTGATGATGTTATGATGAAGGTGGGGGGGCTTGCAATCAGGGGCTTGCAATGGTGAGGGGGGGTTGCAATGAGGGGCTGATTATGGTGAGGGGGGCTTGCAAAGGTGAGGGGAGTTGCAACGAGGGACTGATGATAAGGATGATGATGATGATGATGATGTAATGATGATTTGGGGGGCTTGCAATGATCTTGATCGGCTTGCAATTATGATTGTGAGGGGGGGCTTGTAATGAGGGGCTTACAATTATAATGGCGAGGGGGGGCTTGCAATGAGGGGATGATGATGATGGTGATGTAATGATGGTGAGGTGGGGGGGCTTGCAATGATCATGATCAGTTTGCAATTAATGATTGCGAGGGGGGCTTGCAATGAGGGGCTTATAATGATGAAGGGGGGCTTGCAATGTTTGTGAGGGGCTTGCAATGGTGAGGGGAGGCTTGAAATGATGGCTTGAATTTGAAATGGTGGTGGTGGGGGGCTTGCAATGATGGTCTGAATGACAGTGAGGGTGGGCTTGCAATGATGGCTTGAAATGACGGTGAGGGGGGCTTTCAATGATGGTGAGGGGGACTTGCAATGATGGTGAGGCAGGCACTGATTGGGCTGGACTGGCGAGCATTGATGGTCAAAGAGCGTTCTTGCTGGTATATTTGTTTTGTAGCGCTGTGTGTGTGTGTGTGTGTGTATATACTTCAAAATAACATATGTGCAGTGTGCATAGGAAATTGTTCATAGTTTTTTTTTTTTTATAGTCCGGCCCTCTAACGGTCTGAGGGACAGTGAACCGGCCCCCTGTTTAAAAAGTTTGAGGACCCCTGGTTTATGGGGTCCAGCCTGCAGGACTGGGATAGTCCCAAATTATGGGTAACCTATTCTCTGTGTCAACACACAGCCGATATGACCATTGGCAGGAACGCCTAGGGCAGTGATGGCGAACCTTGGCACCCCAGATGTTTTGGATCTACATTTCCCATGATGCTCATGCAGTATAGTTGAGCATCATGGGACATGTTGTTCCAAAACATCTGGGGTGCCAAGGTTCGCCATCACTGACCTAGGGTCTGTAGTGTCTATAGTACTCATGGTCCTCGATTCATCCGACTAGCCAATCACTTAGCTATGGTCAGTGTCTCAGCTGCTCTCCCGGGGGTATGTGTCCTCGGAGGACGGTCTCAGGCTGTATAACAAAGCGGTAAAAGTATCGGTGGTAGCTATTCTCACTAGGTATCGGTCGGCTTCAGGCAATCCAGGCAGGTCTAGATAGGATGGAAATCAAATTGTGCAGCAACACAGGGAGGTTGGGGTCTGTCCTTACTTCTACATGTTTCGTTCTGCCGACCTGAACTTTATCAGGACTTACAAGGCTATAAGCTGACCAGGTTAAATGAGGGCTATATCCCACCCCTTCTACTCTTAAAGTGACCCGGAATTTAGATCCATTGGCAACTCACTAAAGGTATTTCCATATTCTCCTAAAGCATGTCCTCACACTCTAGTAACCGCTATAGCATGTTTCATCGAGCATGATCTCTGACCAGGGGAGGACTGACCATTCAGGCACTCGGGCACTGCCACTAGGGGGCCCCATTAGGATTGCCAGCCTCAGTAAAATCAGGGACAGTATGTAAAAATCTGTGTTTTAAAAAAAATCCCAAGATTATACCTCCCCGCCTCTCTAGTACCTTTTCAGTGTGTGTGTATGTGTTTTCTGTGTGTATGTTGACTGTGTGTGTCTATTGTGTGTATACTGTGTATGTATACTGTATGTGTGTTGTAACGTTTGGGGGCCATAGCTCAACAGGGATTCAGTGCTTAAACCGTTGTTTTAAAGGAAAAAAGGCATTTATTCACAGAAAAGCAAAATAAGGCTTCCTCAGCATGCCAAAAACTATAACATAAAAGTCCGCTTGGCTCCAGCGTCAACAAAAAGTCTGCTTATATCCAGCACAAAACAGTGAATGCAAAATGACATACGGTTTGTTGCAAGATCAATCTTTACCCCCTGCACTTCAAAAGTCCTCACTGTGCAGCTAGCAGACTTCCATCTTGTCCTCACAGGTGCACTCTCCAAACTCACTCACCATCTCCAGCACCACTTCCTGCTTTAATAGGTGGATCTCTGGGAGAGTTAACACCATGTGCGCTGGCTCCCAAGGTTTAGGAGTGGAGGCTCCGTCCCACCCAAATAACACTTTGGAGCCTCCAAAATTCCAGGCCCCAAACTACTTTATTAAAGATAGAGAAGACTGCAAGCCAGTCCTCTCTGAATTAGCGCCTGCCTGGAACTTTTCACCCACTTTTGGGTGACCCCCTGAACCTTCTACCTCTATTTAAATGGACCATAGTCCAAATAGTGGTGCCGTATAGCACCCGTCCAGGACCCAACCCCCGGGGTCCTGTACAGTGTATATTGTGTGGCCCTATAATCTATTACCTGGGGGTCCCATAATCTCCTACTGTCCGGGAGTCCCATAATCTTCTATTACCTGGTGGCCCCATAATCTCCTATTGCCCTGGGGCCCCATAATCTCCTATTGCCCTGGGGCCCCATAATCTCCTATTGCCCTGGGGCTCTATAATCTCATATTGCCCTAGGGCCCATAATCTCCTATTGCCCTGGGGCCTCATAATCTCCTATTGCCCGGGGGCCCCATAGTCTCCTATTGCCCTGGGGCTCTATAATCTCCTATTGCCCTAGGGCCCACTATTGCCCGGGGGCCCAATTATCTCCTATTGCCCGGGGGCTCCATAATCTCCTATTGCCCGGGGGCTTCATAATCTCCAATTAGGGAGCTGTGGTGGCTCAACGTGATTGGCACTGCGCTGACAAGCCATTCACCTCTGCAGCCAAGGGTTCGGATCCCGGTCTCGGCTACATGTGAATTGAGTTTGGTGGTCTCAGCCCGGCTCCCGGTGGGTGTGCTATGCAAGGTACGCCTGTGCTTAGTACGCCCACCCCCCCCCCCCCCACAAAAACCACCACACTTGCACGCACACAAAATTGGTTTAAAACACATGCACTTTGGCCATGCGGTCTCTTAAAACAAAGAGAGGCGAAGGACCTACAGGGCTGGCTGGGTGGGCTAGGCCCCCTCACTCCCTCATAGGGGGAGTCCCTCTGCCCCATTGGGGTCCTGTTGGGCCCCAGTTGGGCTCCCAAGAGGAGCAGGTAGGGCGGGGTGAGTGGGAGGCCCCCCTTCACACCCGCCATTGCCACCAGGGGCATGGAGAAGGATGGCGATTGCCTCCGGGGGGAGGGTCTGCCTACTCCCAACTCCTGCAGTCCGGCTCCTCTCTCTCGAGTTCACGCACAAAAATACACTAAAATAAAAAAAAATAAAAAAAAAATAATCTCCAATTGCCCGGGGGCCCCATGAGTTGTCAGTCCGCCCCTGTCTCTGACCATGTTTAGTATCATATCTGCAGTCTCTGACTATCTCCTGGTTCACGTCTGTAGTCTTTGCAGTTTTCTGTAGCATTCCATTTACAGAATATTTTGTGCGGCCCTTTGGTGAGGTCAGGGGCTGCACTAGAGGCTATATTAAGTAAGCCTACTACCACAGCTTTAACTAAATACAATTATTTTGTTTTACATTAATTTCCTTTTCAACATCTGTAATCAAAATTCCCAATATCAGCTTTATTTAAACATTTCTCTTTGTTTTACCACAGCTGTGATTAATTTTAAGAAACTTCCAATTTATTACTCAGAGGGTTAGTTGCGATCAGTGAGGTATTTTTCTGCATCACTGAATTGATTTACATTTTAAGTATCTGTTTTAGTTTGGACAACATTTATTCAGAGAAGAGTAATTAAATCAATAGGATCAGGGCCAGGTGATGTGACATAGCTCACACCACAAAGGAATTCTATTTTTCCAGTTAATAGAAATTAGATAGAGGAGAAAGCACATTTTTAGTGGCAAGGAAAGTTCATTACACAGGCGACACAATGCATTTATTATAAAAAGAATTAGAGTTTTTTTTTTTTCAAATACACGTATATGTAGCATGCTTGGGGCATAGCATGTTTTCTGAGATCCTAAATCCTGTAGGCAGCAGGTAAAAAATAGTGTGGTCTCATAACAGATTCTTTCTGTCACGCCAAGCAAGATTAGCCTGTGATGTTGTATCAAACTGTTTCCCTTAATGAAGCCAATCTGGATCAGGTGTGAAGAGTTTTTATGCAATATGCGTGCTTTGATTTTTTATATTGTTAGTATAATAAATCGTATACGTTGTTTTAAGAGGTGATAGACTGCACAATCTGTTTTTAATGTCATACTGAGGGCCAACAGGTAGGATTTAGTGTTGGCTGAATCTGCTCAATATGTTAATGGTTACAGATTTGGCAAACTCAATCTTAGAGGCAAATGGCACAGTCCATTGCGGGGGGGGGGGGGGTTCCCTTGTCTGGCACCCCTATACATAACCCTAAACATTACAGCCTAGTATGGGTGGGAGGTAATGGAAGGGTAGATTTTTCAAATTCTTGGAGCTGGGCTTTAAGAGACTGCAGATGATGCAATGTAAATCTGTCTAGCAGCGGGACATTTTTAACAAGAGAGAAATTAGTGAAATAAATTTGAGAAAAAAAAAAGTACAGCTAGATTTTTTACTTCAAAAAATAAAAGCCTGCACATGATACATTAGTGTAAATGTGACCAGCATGTAGGGTGCAGTATGGTGCAGCGGCAGTAACACAAACTCAGTCCAGATACAGATGCAGTGAAAAAAATTGTATTGAAGTCAAAGTACAACAGTTCACAACAAGCCAATGGAAGGAGGCTCAACCGGGAAATACTCAGGGTTAAAACCAGTGTGTAGTAGAGCAGATCTCAGCTGAGCTGACAGCATCTGTCTCGAGGGGTGATATGTGGCCTGGCCGGTCTGAGCCCAAGGTTTTCAAGAGAGTGATGAATCCCTACGCTTTCCCTTCATGTCTGGACAGAGGGGTAACTCTTCCCTACACTAACCACACAATATAATGAGTGCAAACCCAGGAGCTAGGGTCTTAATAGGACTCTGCCAAACCTAAGATGGCCACCAGAGTCACATGGGTGCCAAACAGCCAACTGGTTTCCTAGTGACCCAGGAAACCATAGAGCAGGGGTCTTCAAACTATGGTCCTCCAGTTGTTCAGGGACTACAATTCCCATCATGCCTAGTCATGTCTATGAATGTCAGCGTTTTAAAATGCCTCATGGGATGTGTAGTTTTGCAGCAGCTGGAGGGCCATAGTTTGAAGATCCCTACCTACAGAGGAACCATGATCCCTTTGCAATGCTGCTGCGGTTGAGCACCACCTGCAGTGAAGAAATTGGACTGCATCTGCCTACAAGCAGCAGGACAGTTGTATGGAGCAAGGCTAAGCCCAAATTTAAGACAAAGGCATTGGTTTATGAAAGGCTATTTATTTGCAAGGACATTTTCCCCACATCTTAGTGGTGAAATTTCCCTTTGCAAAGAATACCCAATCACATGCAATAAAAAAAACAAAAAAAAAAACCTTTCACTAAGCCCTGAGGAAAATACCCTTGCAAAGTGCAACTTCTCTTGCAAAGTGAACAGCACGTTTGCTTTTGTAAAACCAACCCCAAAGATCACAGGCTTCGGTTTTACTAAAAGAATTAGGATACTGCAGAGTATACAGCTGAGTGAAATTGGCCAGGGATAATAGGCCTAACAGGTATATGCTTAACTTTATATAGTCTATGGGCAGAGGGGGCTACAGTAAATGTGAGTGATATAATGTGAGGTGGATTAGGTGCACACTGTTCCATTTGTTGCAGTTTATTATTCTTCTTCTGTAGTGTTGACAGTGCTAAACTGGAAAGTGCCCTCAGTACAAGTGTCCTCAGCTCTAGCTACCTGCATTCAGAATCCAGTGGCCAATGATTTAGAGAGGGACTCCTTGATATCAGTTAGGGCTCTTGGCCTAACCATTGTGCTTATGTACACCACAGTCACATGCTGTATGTAAAATAAGTGTGTGATAGAACTGCCCAAAAGATAAAAATTCAAGTAAATAAGATCTAACAAAAATCAATAACACTAACTACCATATGTATCATATTACATATACCGTACATATCATATTAATCATACCATATTAAAGTGCCATCAAATTGGTGTAAATAGTAAAAAAATATATAATATCCAATTAAAACAATAACAAATAAATAAATATACAATGTATATAACGACATATAAAAAATATCCACGTTTTTCCGACGGAAAATCCGATCGTGTGTATGTGACATTAGTCTTCGGATAACCAGTGTCTATAATGTTGATCACTGCCATCGGCGGGAATACAGCCTCCGCTGTATGGAGAAACCCCTCCTCCGGAAGCCAAGCCATTTAAGGAGGAATTGAGTGGAGGACCAATATCTGGTGTATGAGATTGATTCCTTTCATGCTTAGTTGGCCCATTTGTGGGTCTCGTATTAAGGTGAGCATGGTGATAGTACACTGTGTATAATGTGGTGGAGCACTCAGTGGTCCTAAAAAGCAATATACATGGTTTTCTTTTATGAAGATGCAAGACTAGAGCACTTGCTGTGTAGACAGTCGGAAATTACATGTTTTTTCCGATGGAATTCCGCTCAAGCTTGGCTTGCATACGGTCACACAAAAGTTCGTCATCAGCCATTTTAAAGGAGACCCGGTGCTGAAGTGAACTCCTACTGGACAAAAGCCTGGGACTTGGACCCACCAAGGACTGTACTCTGCCGTTCCATAGACCTGCTGTTCCAGAGATATGGTATTTCAGAGATATGATATTCTAGAGACCTGCTGTTTTAGGCACCTGCTCGTCCTCGATGTATCGGAGCCATGTAGAGACATGACTCGTATACTCGACAAGGTCCTCGCCGCCTAGGATTGAATGTTCTTACTCCCCCAGGTACAAATTGGTGTAGGATGGGGCACAACATGTTCTCATTGCTACGTCTTGTATCTAGAGGTAGCAGGAGCCATCAAACATGATAAAGTTATGGGTAAGAATATATTTAAGACCACTCAGTATAAATTCATTCAGAGCCTTGTCATGATGGGAACCTTGTTGGAGGATCCTATGTACAGCGGTCAATCCCTTACTATGAGGGATTGAGGTGTACAAGGCCTCCACATCTATAGCAACAATAATGGAGTCATCAGAAATAGTTAATTACTCAATAGTTTGTAAAAAAATGTATCATATCTTTAACCACTTAACCCTCGGAACCATATTGCTGGTCAAAGACCAGAGCACTTTTTGTGATTCGGCACTGCATCGCTTTAACTGACAATTGCGCGGTCGTGCGATGTGGCTCCCAAACAAAATTGGCGTCCTTTTTTTCCAACAAATAGAGCTTTCTTTTGGTGGTATTTGATCATCTCTGCGGTTTTAATTTTTTGCGCTATAAACAAAAATAGAGCGACTATTTTGAAAAAAATGCAATATTTTTTACATTTTGCTATAATAAATATCCCCAAAAAAGATATAAAAAAAATTTTTTTTCCTAAGTTTAGGCCGATACGTATTCTTCTACATATTTTTTTGTAAAAAAAATCGCAATTAGCGTTTACTGATTGGTTTGCGCAAAATTTATAGCGTTTACAAAAAAGGGGGTAGTTTTATGGCATTTTTATTAATATTTTTTTTTTACTAGTAATGTCGGCGATCAGCGTTTTTTTTTTCGGTACTGCGATATTATGGCGGACACATCGGACACTTTTGACACATTTTTGGGACCATTGGCATTTTTTATAGCGATCAATGCTATAAAAATGCATTGGATTACTATAAAAATGCCATTAGCAGTGAAAGGGGTTAACACTAGGGGGCAGGGAAGGGGTTAAGTGTGTTCCTGCTTGTGTTCTAACTGTATGGGGGTTGGATTCACTAGGGGAAATCACTGATCTTCTGTTCATACATCGTATGAACAGAAGATCAGCGTTTCCCCGCTGACAGGAACGAGAGGTATGTGTTTACACACATACCTCCCGTTCCCCGCTCTGTAACGAACGAGCGCGCGTGCCCGGCAGCGATCGTGCCTGCCGGGGACACGAGCGGGACTCGGGGGACGAGCGGGGGCGCGTGCGCGGGCCACCGGCGGCCGCTAAACGTAGGGCGTAGAGCTAGATGCTCTCGCCCAGCAGTGCCACCGTCCCGCCGTATAACTGCGGTGGGCGGTCGGCAAGCAGTTAACAAAGGAATGCATGCTTATAACACATGGTTATAAGGCTCATCCATTTTTTTTTATTTATTTTTTAAAGAAAAAAAAAAAATCTCATCCATTGGCCTCTCAGAGATTGAGTCCGCCAGCAGCCTGAGTTTGTAGAGTAAGGGAGAGAAGAGGAGAGCCGCGACTGCTGTCTGGTTTATCAGTGCACGAGGAACATAACAGCTTTCATTTCAATAGCTGTGTTCTCCCCGCTGCTCATATACAGACCCTCCCCCTTGTCCGTGCACTTTGATAGACAGATTACCCATCCCAGTACACAGAGCTTCATTGGGGACACAGAGCTTCATGGGGGACACAGAGCTTCATGGGAGACACATAGCTTCATGGAGGACACTGAGCTTTATGGGGGACACAGAGCTTCATGGGGGACACGGAGCTTCATGGGGGGCACAGAGATGCATTGTGGACAAAGAGCTGAAATGTGGACACGGAGCTGCAATGTGGACACAGAGCTGCAATGGGGACACAGAGCTGCAATGGGGACACATGGCTGCAATGGGGACACATGGCTGCAATGGCGACACATGGCTGCATTGGGGACACATGGCTGCATTGGGGACACATGGCTGCATTGGGGACACAGAGTTTGCATTGGGGACACAGGGCTGCATTGGGGACACAGGGCTGCACTGGGGACACAGGGCTGCACTGGGTATCCCCCATAGCTGCATTGGGGACACAAATAGTTTATTAATATTTATTTATATAACTTAATACTGAATAAAACATTTAAGTGTCATTTCATGAGGTAATTTATGAGGGCGTATTTAGGGGTGGCATGGTAGGGGTTGGGCGGGGCAACTGGTGGCGAGTAACCCTTGAGAACTGGCTATTAGCTCAGGACTTGAAGTTTTGAGCCCTGACCTAGCTTACCTTTGGACTTCAGTTCTGCTCTTGCTCTGGTACCCAACTACTCTGACCGTGGCCTGTTTACTGGACTTCATCTGCATACTGACTTTGTACCGCTTAACCCGACTGTTACTGACATTGGCCTGCCTCCTGTACTTGTTTGCTTGCTGATTTGATTCCTCGCTGCCTGGTTGCTGCTGACTGCTGTTTGTCTTCTGATTCTGCTTCCATCTCTGACTGTAGTGCCACGTTGCTCCCACATCCTGTTCCAAAGACTGCGACCACCAGCTCTATCCACCTACAGAGTGAACATCACCAGCTAGCTACTATGGCACTCGTGCCACTACTTGCCCTTACACTCTCTGTCTCCACCTTCAGGAGTGTTGGGCAGGAGGTGCAAGAGCGGCCTCCCCAACATTCCAGACTTCATCAGGTACATGATAATATCTTTGCAGCTCTGGAGTTTGGAAGCCATCTCCTAAAGATCTTCTAGTACCTCATTGCTTGCTTATATTTGCTAGAATTTGCTGTTTGTAACATTAAAGAGTTTCACCACAGGAGACATTTTATATATTTATATTTATATTTTATATATTTCAGATAACCAACCCATAAATGTGTTGGCACTTGGCAGCATTATTTTTCTTTTTTTTATGCTTTTTTTCATTATTTAACAGCAAGGTACGAAACAACAGGACAAAGGAAAACTTCATGACACAAGAGGAAGTGAGAGGAAATCCCTTCAACATGTCACTAGGACAGATGCTCCTATTGGATGATTTGCCTTCTGTTCCTGGTCTAGTGGTCAACTATAACATTTGGGATTTTTCACCACTTTCAGTCACCAGACCAAATAGAACAGTTCAATTTGTTTGCTGCTATTTGCCAGTAAAACAAGAATGCATGGCTTTGTGTATTCCATAATGGATTCAGCTATATTTTAGATACACAAAAGATTCATGCAGGCAATAAAGTTTGCAGAAAAATATCACAGAACCCATGAATTAATCGCTGCGCCAAACCCAGCACCGATAAATACCTTAGTCAAATAAATGTTCCTTTCCCTGTCATACTATCCATATACCATAATGATTTGCATATTTTCTCCTGGCATTTTATCAATCACTATATTATGGCGTCCTTTGTTATAAAATAATACAAAGCAGAGGTACTCTATTTGTTTTAGTATGAAAAATTGACATTGTTGCATTTTTCTAGTGGTGACGGTGACTACCCAGTGCTTGATGTCTTTGTGGCGAATGGTAATGTGTCTTTAAAAAAAAAAAAAAAAGAACGAAGAAGAGGGAAAACACTGATATATGTTACAAGGGACGTATCTCTTTCACTGAGACAGAACATTTTAATTCCCCGACACTTTTACTGATTGCTTCAATTTCCGAAGATTTTGATAAAATCATGTGGTTTAAGAGTATGGGGATTGAATAGCCTGCTTCGGCAGCAGTTTAATGAAATGCCTTAGTTTCTTGGCTTCCTGTCTGACATAACCTAGCTCAGAGGTCTAATAAACGTGCTGTGATAAATGTTGAAGCCCTGATGGTAAAAATATAGTCATAATTGGGTTAATATGCCTTAAAATACAACCTATCAGTTATCTTTGTGCTTGCCTTTTTTTCCCTGCAGTTTCTAATGTAAAGCGAAAATGTGTTACCTGTTACTCTAGGTCTTCTTAAGGACATCTATTATACATTTCAATATACCTGACGATGGGGAAATTATTTTTTACTTATATGTGAAAATGTGGATAACATCATTTTATTTTAAAGTAGAATATATCCTTTATTTAAAGGTATAGTAAATTACACTGAATATTCTAAAGTAGACTTGTCAAGAAAAAAAAAAAAGAAGCACAGGTAAAAGGCTGAAAGTACCTTCAGATGTCTTTAACCACTTCAGCCCCAGAAGGTTTTACCCCCTTCCTGACCAAGGCATATTTTTGCAATACAGCAATGCCTTGCATTTTCTGCCAATTGCGCGGTCGTGCAACTCTGTGTGCAGATACAATTGATGGTACTTTTTCTTCCCCACCAATAGAGCTTTCTTTTGGTAGCATTTTATCACCTTTGCGTTTTTTTTTTGTTTTTTTTGGTGCTATAAATATATAGGGCCAGATTCAGAAAGCATTTACGTCAGTGTATCAAGAGATACGCTGCGTAAATACTAAGAATAGCCGGCGTATCTTTTTTTGCTAATCAGAAAAGAAGATATGCCGGCTTTCTTCTAAGATACGAGCGGCGTAATTTGTTTACACCATCGTATCTTACCTGCACCATTTAAAAAAAATGGCATGGAGTTCCCCCCCAAAATCCTTACCAGACCCTTCAGGTTTGGTATGGATTTTAAAGTGAACCCTGCACCAAAAGAAAAATTGGCGTAGGGTTCCCCCCAAAAATCCATACCAGACCCTTATCAGAGCATGCAACCTGGCAAGCCACAGAAAAAGAGTAGGGGACAAGAAAGTGCCCCCTCTCCTGAACCGTACCAGGCCACATGCCCTCAACATGGGAAGGATGTCAAGGGCCTTATCCCCACAACCCTTGCTTGTGGGGGTCTACAGGTGGGGGGCTTACTGGAATCTGGAATCCACCTTTAACAAAGGGGAACACCAGATCACGGCCACCATGTGAATTGGTAACGAGGTACATTGTACCCCTACCATTTCACACAAAAAAAGTGTCAAAATGTTAAAAACCACAGGAGACAGTTTGGGACACATCCTTTATTAATAATAAAAAAAAAAATTCAACGATGTAATCCTTTGTCGAGCGATACAAAGAAGAAAAACCTGCCGATGCGAACTATACCGCCTCATAGCTGCCTGAATGACGCTCTCTCTGTGTGACAGCTCTTTTATAGCTGAGGGCGGGGCCACCCGTCACATGCGCATCACGGGAAACTTGCATTGCGCCAGAGGGACATCCTCCCCATGTTGAGAGAATGTGGCCTGGTGCAGTTCAGGAGGGGGGTGCTCTCCCCCCCCTTTTCCTGCTGCCTGCCAGGTTGCATGCTTGGATAATGGTCTAGTATGGATTTATGGGGGGAATCCCACGCCATTTTTTTTGTATTTTGGTGCGGGGTTCCCCTTAAAGCTGAGGTCCACCTAAACAAAAAATATTAAAAGCCAGCAGCTACAAATACTACAGCTGCTGACTTTTAATAAATGGACACTTACCTGTCCAGGGTGCCCGCGATGTCGGCAGCCAAAGACGAGCAATCCCTCGTCTCTCAGTTACCCCTGTTGCTATTCTTGGTTAGGGAACCAGGAAGTGAAGCGTTGCGGTTTCCCTGCCCGGTTCCCAACTGGGATGCGCGAGTCACGCCACGTATTTTCACTGGTCCCCGCTGTGTTCGGGGAACTGTGTGATTCTGCGGATATTCTGTGGATATATCTCCCTGGAAGTGGGTGCAAATACCTGTATTATACCAGTATCTGCACCCCCTCCCCCCTGAAAGGTGCCAATTGTGGCACTGGAGGAGGGGAGGAATCCGATGAGAAGAAGTTCCACTTTAGGTTGGAACTCCGCTTTAATATCCATACCAGACCCAAAGGGCCTGATATGGAATTTGGGGTAAATCCCGCGCATTTTTTTTAAATTTTGGTTCGGGGTTCCACTTAATATTAATACCAGACCCAAAGGGCCTGGTAATGGACTAAGGGGAGAACCCATGCTGTTTTTTTTAAGGCTGAGGGCAGGGCCCATCAGTCACATGCGCGGGTGACCCCACACCCTCTCTGACGCATTGAGAAACCCCGGGGTTACCCAATGATGTGTACAGGTGACCCGCCCCCTCTGACGCATTACAGGAAACTTGCGTTGAGCCAGAGGGACATCCTCCCCATGTTGAGAGCATGTGGCCTGGTACAGTTCAGTAGGGGGGTGCTATCCCCCACCCTCTTTTTCTGCGGCCTGCCAGGTTGCATACTTGGATAAGGGTCTGGTATGGATTTTTGGGGGGAACCCACGCCATTTTTTGGGTATTTTGGGTTCCCCTTAATGCGGAGGTCCACCTAAACAAAAAATATTAAAAGCCAGCAGCTACAAAAACTTGGGGGGACACCCGCGCATTTTTAAAAAAAATTGGTTCGGGGTTCCACTTAATATTCATACCAGACCCAAAGGGCCTGGTAATGGACTAAGGGGGGAACCCATGCTGGGTTTTTTTTTTCAACTACTTTTATCTGTATTGCCGGGACCCGAATAGTATTAAATTACTTTTTCATTTTGTGCAGGGACGTTTCTAAGCACGGGAAACATGTACTACTTTACAGGCATACTATAGACACCCCCCAGGTACGAAATTCACTTTTATTGTTTCACTTTAACCACTTGTCCTCCGTCCACCGTCAAATGACCCCATTGTCCTGACATCACGTCATATGACGTGATGTCCTGTTAAAGCCGCGGGCGCGCGCGTGCGCACCCGCCGCTCTGCTGGGATCCCGGTGCGAGTGCCCGGCGGCAACGATCGCCGCCGCGCACACGCGATTGCCCAGTAACTGAGCGGGGACGTGGAGCTCTGTATGTAAACACAGAGCTCCACGTCCTGTCAGGGAGAGAGGAGACCGTTGCTGTGTCCCTTGTACAACAGGACACAATCGGTCACCTCCCCCAGTCACCCCCCCTCCCCCTACAGTTAGAACACTCATAGGACACACATTTAACCCCTTCCCCGCCCCCTAGTGGTTAACCCCTTCACTGCCAGTCACATTTATACAGTAATCAATGCATATTTATAGCATTGTTCACTGTATAAATGTAAATGGTCCCAAAAATGTCAGAAAAGTGTCCGAAGTGTCCGCCATAACGTCGCAGTCCCAATAAAAAAAATCGCAGATCGCCGCCATTAATAGTAAAAAAAAAAAAAAAAAAAATTCCATAAACTATCCCCTATTTTGTAAACACTATAAATTTTGCGCAAACAAATCGATAAACGCTTATTGCATTTTTTTTTTACCAAAAATATGTAGAAGAATACATATCGGCCTAAACTGAGGAAAAAAATATTTTTTTATATATTTTTGGGGTTATTTATTATAGCAAAAAGTAAAAAATATTGCATTTTTTTCAAAATTGACGCTCTATTTTTGTTTATAGCGCAAAAAATAAAAACCGCAGAGGTGAACAAATACCACCAAAAGAAAGCTCTATTTGTGGGGAAAAAAAGGACGCCAATTTTGTTTGGGAGCCACGTCGCACGACCGCGCAATTGTCAGTTAAAGCGACGCAGTGCCGGAAGCTTAAATTTTGTCTGGGCAGGAAGGGGGTGTAGGTGCACAGTAGGCAAGTGGTTAAGCATTATTAAAATCAAAAGTCAAGACCCAGGTCCCCAAACACTATTTATGACAATAACTTGCATATTAACCACTAGCCGACTGCCCACCATCAATATACGGCGGGACAGTGGCTATCCTGGGCGCGAGCCCATAGCGCGCCCTGCTCGTCCCCCGAGTCCTGCGTGCGTGCCAGGCACACAAAGCTCTCTTGTCCTGTCAGCGGGGAAACGCTGATCTTCTGTTCATACAATGTATGAACAGAAGATCAGTGATTTCCCCTAGTGAGTTCACCCCCCATACAGTCAGAACACACCCAGGAACACACTTAACCCCTTCCCTGCCCCCTAGTGTTAACCCCTTCACTGCCAATGGAATTTTTATAGTAATACAATGCATTTTTATAGCATTGATCGCTATGAAAATGCCAATGGTCCCAAAAATTTGTCAAAATTGTCCGATGTGTCCGCCATAATGTCTCGGTACTGAAAAAAAACGCTAATTGCCGCCATTACTAGTAAAAAAAAATATTAATAAAAATGCCATAAAACTACCCTCTTTTTTGTAAACGCTATAAATTTTGAGCAAACCAATCAATAAACGCTAATTGCGATTTTTGTTTACGAAAAATATGTAGAAGAATACATATTGGCCTAAACTGAGGAAAAAAAATGTTTTTTTATATATTTTTTTGGGGGATATTTATTATAGCAAAATGTAAAAAATATTGAATTTTTTTCAAAATAGTCGCTTTATTTTTGTTTATAGCGCAAAAAAATAAAAACTGCAGAGATGATCAAATACCACCAAAAGAAAGCTCTATTTGTGGGGAAAAAAGGACGCCAATTTAGTTCTGGAGCCACTTTGCACGACCGCGCAATTGTCAGTTAAAGCGACGCAGTGCCGAATCACAAAAAGTGCTCTGGTCATTGGGTAGCAATATGGTCCGGGGGTTAAGTGGTTAAACTTTAAAATTAGCACTTTTGATTTCTCCCATAGACTTTTAAAGGCTTTTCTAATTTGCCACGAACACCCCAAAACAGGCGAACAGCCAATGTCTTTTGACCTTTGGCTACACCTTTTCATTCGATAGTGAGGCTGGCTATCATAGTGATGGAAACATGGTTAAACAAAATGACTAAGCTATCACTTTGCCGAGTAATGATCATTAAATTGTACCTGTGGGCACTATTTGCCTAGGTAATTGGCTTCTAAATTGTATAACATACAGGTCTCTGTACATGTTTTCTCTATGTTTTCACAAGAACTTCAGGTTTGCCGTTCATTGACCACAACCAAATGTACTGTTGTGCAGGGACTAAGTGCCACATTACTTGGTATATTGTACCCACAATAAACTAATACAATTATAAAAATCCACAGGCATTTAAGCCCCCTACATACAGCATGACGAAGGGGTCCTGAGTGGCTCCGAAACATTGTTCTCTGCTGTAATTATGTGATCAATGATTAAAGCTCTGGACCCATTTTTGGGGATCCTGGTGTGCTGGTGACATTACTTTCTTTGACCATGCATGGTTCCAGCTGGTGGTCGCTTCAACACCCATTTATAAATACAGCCATCTCTACAGGAATGTGTACGTTGGACATATTGCATTGGAATCCTTAATTTGGAAAAGCTACACGTGTATCGAAAAATGTGGACAATATGACTGCACTGGTGGACTGATACATCCACCAGGTACAGTTGTGCTCATAAGTTTACATACCCTGGCAGAATTTATGATTTCTTGGCCATTTTTGATCAGTGTCATCTGGGTAGTTCCTGTTGTGATTATGATTTAAAAAAAGTAAACAGTTGATTGATAATAAATGGCTTCAGCCGAACACTAACCATGAGTGAAAGAAATGTCTTTGTGTTTTAATTCATTTTTAATGAAAAATGGGCATAACATCATAAATTCTGCCAGGGTATGTAAACTTATGAGCACAACTGTATATAAGTATGTGGCAGTTTCCACACAACCCTGGAAATTATAATCAACTTGATGTTTTGTAAAGCTTAAATTTCTCATCCAAAATGTTCTCAGCAAAGTGAAATGTCATCACATTCACTAAGCTATGTGGCAAATCCCTTTGCAAAGTGCAACTTTCCTTGCAAAGTGAACAGCCTATTTGTCTTTAAAAAAAATCAACCCTTTTGTCTGAAAGACTCTCCCCATAGTCCCCACAAACATCCAGAAGCAGCGGATATTTGTCCTGATATGTGAAGGGTTTGTTGCAGCCATGAACTGCAATGAATCAAATGTATTCGGGGAACTTCTTTGTTTCTAATGCCGCGTACACACGATCACTTTTTATGATGAAAAAAAACGAAGTTTTATGTGACGAAACAAAACAACGTTTTTCAAACTTCATTTTTCAAAACGACGTTGCCTACACACCATCGTTTTTCCAAAATGCTCTAGCAAAGCGCGGTGACGTACACCACGTTCGACGGCACTCTGTTCCATTGAAGCTCCTTCTCATAACTTGCCTCTGAGCATGCGCGGGTTTAAAAACTTTGTTTTCAACGTCGTTTTGCCCACACACCATCACTTTTTATGACACAAAAAATAACAAAATAACATTTTGAAAAAACGACACAAAAAATTCAAGCATGTTCGAATTTTTTTTTGGTCGTTTTTTTGAAGACATAAAACGACGTTTTGCCCACACACGGTCATTTTAAATGACGTTTTTGAAAACGTTGTTTTTTTTCATCACAAAAAGTGATCGTGTGTACGCGGCATCAGGTTTCGTATGGTAAACGGACGTTTTGGAGCAGTTGGTCTTTTTTTTTTCAGCTGCCCCTGAACTCTCCTCTATATTATCTTATCAGTACATATACACAGGGTCGTTTATAGTCATTTCTAAGCAGTTGAGCATTTTTTTGGAATGGCTTGCTGTATTGACGCTATCACGCTGCTCCTATTGAGGAAGCTTGAAAGAATACGAGCAGGAGAAGGATGATCAGCCGCCGGCTTTATAAAAAGCATTTGGCCACACAACAACTTAAATGTGAGTGCATCAGCTCTAATCTGCTATAATTAAATTAAGACCCGGACCAATACGCTCAAATCCCAAGGGGTTTTTGGTTCGGCATGCGTCGCTTTACAGACAATTGCTCGTGCGATGGCTCCCAAACAAAATTCTCTTTTTTTCCCACAAATAGAGCTTTCTTTTGTTATTTGATACCTCTGCGGTTTTTATTTTTTGCCTATAAACAAAAATAGAGCGACAATATTAATTTTTGATAATAAATATCCCCCAAAAATATATAAAAAAACATTTTTTTTTCCTCAGAACGTATTCTTCATATATCTTCTACATATTTTTGAAAAAAAATCGAATAAGCGTTTAGTTGGTTTTCGCAAAATTTATAGCATTTACAAAATAAGAGTTTTATTGCATTTTTATTAATTATTTTTTTTTTTACTACTAATAGCCAGGATTTTTTTCGGGACAATATGACCTTAAATTTTTACCATTTTTGGGACAATTGTCACGCAAAAAATGCATTTAAATTGCATTGTTTACTGTGGAAATGACAGTTGCAGTTTGGGAGTTAACCACAGGTGGCGCTGTAGGGAATGTGTACCAGTGTGTGTTTACATAGGGGGGTGGTGTAGGTGTGACGTCAGATCGCGTCCCCTATACAGGGATGGCGATATGCTCCGGCCAGGAGACGGGGAAGCCGTGTGTACACACGGCTCTCCCCGTTCTTTCCGCTCCAGGGACGGATCGCCGCACTCCGGCGATGGGTGTCCCGCGGTCCCGGTCTGGAGCTCGGACGGTGGACCCACGGCTTAAAAACCAACGTTCATTCCCAGCCGTATCTATCCAGGAGGCCCTTAAGTGGTTAAATCTCTCTTCTATCCTTTTTTTTTGTTATGGATGAGAACGCCATAGAGACAGTAATCAGGAGGGAGACCTTAAATCCCCACGGAGTGACTCACATGGTAAGGAGACCTTTGGGTGTTTCTTCCGGTGGATTAAGTTCTTTTTTTTCTACTTTTTGGATACTTATTTTTTTCTACTTTTTGAAGGACTTTTTTCACTTATGTTTACATGTATTCTCGGCATATTCACATTGCTCACGAATAACACTGGTGCCTTTTTTGTTGTTTACATGTATTTAATTATAGATGTTTATACTAGCCATTTGAAACTTGATCTGATCAATTGATCTCGCTCCCTTATTCACTAGCACCGTATCTCTCCCTTTTTTCCATTTTTTTTTGTAATGCAAAAAAATTTGTTCAGATGTAAACAGCCTGTAAACGTAGCAGCGTTTCGATTACAGACATTTTTTCATTTTAACAAAAAGTGGCATGTAAACGCAGATAAACGGATGTTTTTTAGACACTGGTTTCTAGCTGTCAAGTTAAATCATTCAGGAGAGGTTGATTCCCCTAATTTGCATAGATTTCCTCTCACTTCCCGTTTGGCTATGGTGGAGGAAGAGAAGGGAAATCTCTGCAATGTGACAGGGATGGTAAAAAAAAATAAACTGACAGGGGCTATAACCCTCCCTTACTCCATCCAAAATGAAAAAAAAAAGTGTTGCCTATAGTTCTACTTTAAGCACAAATTTCTGATAATTTTATGGAGAGGACTAAGAAGATATAACCATGCCAATGGTGCAGCAGAAAACATATAGCACAGTGAGGAAGGTTTGTGGTCCAGGATGATAGGACAGTCAAAATTAGAAGAATCCCCCCCCCCCCCCCCACAGTTGTGGAATGTCGGATGCCGGCATACTGGAAGCAGTGTGGGCACTTTATTGGGTAGCTAGACTAATTTGCCTAACAGTGTAGTGCAAGTCAGCGGAGACTCTTTTCATGCTGCCCCCTGCAAAGTGCTGCCCTAGCCCTGGGCCTTGTTGGCCTAGGCCAGGATACAGCATTGAGGTAGGAATGAAATTAGATGAGTCATTTATGCTCCTAGAATGCCTGATGGTGCTCCCTGCACGTTGGGTCTCTTTGTGGCCAGGCTGGGAAAAAGTCTCACATATGTGGTATCGCCATACTCGTGAGGAGTAGCAGAATGTATCTTGGGGTTTAATTGGAAGTATACATATGCACAATTTTGTGTGAAAAAAGTTATTAATTCTCCTCAAAATTGTGGCAAAAAAATGATAACCTCAAAAAACTCACTATGCCTCTTACTAAATACATTGGACTGTCTACTTTCAAAAAAGGGTCATTTTTACTTCCCTGACATTTCAGGGTCTCAAGAATTTATATAGGCCATCAGTATATCAGGTGTGATCCCATTTTTATGATTTGCACCGTAGCTTGTAGACTCTACAACTTTCACACAGACTAAATAATATCCACTAATGTGGGTTATTTTTTACCAAAGATATGTAGCAAATTTTGGGCCAAATTTATGAAAATAAATTACTTATTTGCAAATTTTTATAATAGAAAATTAAAAAAGTTGTTTTTTCATAATAGGGAGGAGATGAGTGAGAACCCCCCTTCCTGAACCATACCAGGCCGCTTGCCCTCAACATGGGGAGGGTGCTTTGGGGTGCCCCCCATATTAATGGGGACAAGGTTCTCTTCCAAACAACTCTGGCAGGTGGTTGTCAGGGTCTGTGGGCAGGGTGCTTATCAGAATATGAAAGCCCCCTTTAACAAGGGAGCCCCCAGATCCTGCCCCCCCCCCCCATGTGAATGGTTAACGGGTACATTCACCCAAAAATTTGTCAAAAAGTAAAAACCACAACAGACAGTTTTTGACAATTCCTTTATTTTATGTGATGTCCATCCATTTTCAGTCACGCCACCCGACGAACCTAAAAATATTAAAAAGCTCCGCCTCCATGAGTGGACTCCCAGGCACTGTTGTCTTTTCGCTTTGACAGGTGTTATATAGGGAAGGGCTGGGCAACCTGGTGACGTAGCTGAGTGACCCCTCCCTCTTCTGATGCTATGAGATATCATGTGATGTCAGAGGGGGCAGGGTTATCCGGGTACATCAGAGGGTGGCCCTGCCTTTGCTTATATCAAAGTGAAAAGAGAGCAGTTGCTGAAAGGCCTCCCATGGAGGCAGAGTTTTTTGGGGGGTTTTACATTTTTTGGGTCTGTCGGCTGCCGTGATTGATGATGGATTTACATTGCGGGACACTTTTTTTTTCTTTATTAATAAAGGAATTGTCAAAAACTGTCTCTTATGGTTTTTACTTTTGACACTTTTTTGGGGGTTTCTGGGGGCCCCCTTGTTGATAAGCCCTACGGCCGCAGACCCTGACAACCACCGGCCAGGGTTGTTGGGAAGAGACCCTTTTCCCCATCAACATGGAGACAAGGTCACAAGGTGTTTTGTGGTGGTGGCAGATCTCCCCCTGCCCCAAAGCACCCATACCCCCTTGTTGAGGGCATGTGGCCTGGTATGGTTCAGGAGGGGGAGCACTCGCTCATCCCCTCCCTATCCTGACCTGCCAGGCTGCATGCTCGTATAAGGGTCTTGTATAGATTTTTAAACAAATTTCCCTTAAAATAAAGTTCCCCTTCAAATTCATACCAGACCAGGAGGAACTATTTATTTTCATCTATATTGTCGGGAGCTGGCAATACATTACAGCCATGAGGAAGTTTAAATTAAATTTTTTCCTTTAGAAATGTCATTATTGCTGTGGGATATTCTACACATCGCTCATATGCACCACTTTACAAGCAGACAAAGGACATCCCCAGGCACGTCATTTATAGGAATATTTTACTTTTATCGTTTTACTTTAAGCATTATTAAAATCACTGCTCCTGAAAAAAAAACTATTGTTTGTTTTTGCATTGATACAAGTCCCCTGGGGCAGTACCCAGGTCCCCATACACTTTGTATGGAAATAGCTTGCATTTAAGCCTTTAAAATTAGGACTTTTGATATTTCATGTTCAGACTTTAATAGGGTTTGCGAGAACTTTTTGCCTGTTCGAGGTGTTCTGGGGCGAACTGAACCGGGGAGTGTTTGGCCTATCCCTAGCCCCTACCAAAATGTCCAGAAATTAGAATGGGCGGCACACACACCAGACACTGGCTCTTAGGCCGTGTACACATGGAGTGACATGTCCGCTGAAACATGTCCGTCGGACCGTTTCCAGCGGACATGTCTCCTCCGTATTTTCGTCCGACGGTGTGTACACACCATCGGATGAAAATCCCCTCGGCCAGGGAATGCGGTGAATCCATTTGACGCATGCACAGAGATTTTTGTCCGCTGGTTAGTGTACTAACCAGCGGACATATCCGACGGACATGTCTTCGGCGGACAAATTTCAAAGCATGCTTTGAAATTTGTCTGCTGGGAAAACATGTCCGCTAGCCCGTACACACGGTCGGAGATGTCTGCTGAAAAGGTCCGTCGGCACCGCCTCCACTAGACCCACCCACCGCTGACATCACCCAAACACACTTTAGCAGACACTCGAATGGTCTCGGTCCGGCTCTGCACCGGAACTGTGCATGGGCAGTTCCAAGCCGAACATCACAGCCATATTTTTTACTGGCAACCTTCTTCTGTCACTGGGATTTTCTAGCAGGAGGAAAGAGCCCATTTATATTGTCTGCCAGTAAAAAAAAAGAGGGTCGACAACACTGTAAGGGGGACTGCTACTCTAAGTGCAGAATGCTGAACATTCTTCAGTAAACCCTGAATCTTGCAAGTAGTGGAATTTAATGGTGTGGGAGACGGGGACATTTATGTATTCCTTGCTTTGTTTGCAGGAAGCTGCTCTTATTTAATTTATTTTTCTAAACGTGTGACGTTCTTGTACAGTAAGTAAAGCATAGAAACATTTTCAAACTGATAATTCTCTTTCAAATAACCAATTTATATGGCAATCTGAAAGGAACAAAAAAGATGTATTGTATTGTGAATGTACGGTCTTCCCTGATGTAAAGCGCTGCGTAAACTGTTGGCGCTATATAAATCCTGTATAATAATAATAATGTTGAGCTTTGCTATATTTTATCATGACCAAATTTGGAATAAATCCTTTTGTGTTAGACAACATTAATTATAGCAGCACAAAATCACGTACAAAAAGCCAAATGTAAAATAAGAAAACAAAAAAACATACATAAATATATATATATATATATATGTGTGTGTGAGAGAAAGTAAGGATAAGAAAGTCAAAGTTTATATGTAAGAACGGCAAGAAAACATTTTTTCCTTCATGCTAACAAAAGAGCCGACTGTAGGCTGGTAGACAACAAACTCCTTCTGGAATTGAGTATAAATGAAATTCTGTTTAGATTACATATTTTTACAGAAAGTGAATCCATGAAATATGATAAGGTCATGATAATAATGTCAATTCGCTGTTTCTTAGGAAAGGGAATAAAGATTACACAGGCTGAGTTCCTGGAGAGGCCTATCGCCTACAGTAGTCCTCGGTGTAAATGGAAAGGTATTTGCCTGTTTAGTTGAAGAATGATGAAAGTTTAAATGGATTGTTGACCTCTGTTGAATGACATGCGACCTGTAAGGTATCTGAGCAGTACATCAAGGCTAGCGGTGGAAAATTGCTGTCTACTGCCTGAAAATAAACAATATCATATAAAATATGATTTCAAAAGTGACTTGGTAAAACACTGAAAATTTTATTTTAACTGTCTGGCTGCCACCTATCTGTTGTTGGTAAATTGAACTGGGCTAAAACTGAAATGGTATTTAAAAGATGACTGTAGAGTATTTGAAGAAGCACAAAAAAAAGCCCATCTTCTTCTACATTTACACTCAGTGGTGGCTGCCATTTTGTATGCTTGACCAACATTTGTGAGATGCCTCAGGGGGATGGAGCCCTCTCACCGGGCACAGCCAACCATATTTCGTTAGTCAGTTATAATACATAGGTGGAAGACACCTTTGCTCCCAAGTGATTGGTTGTACAACACTTTTGAGCAATAAATCATAAAAAGAGGTCTGATCACGAAGGGGAATTGACACATGTATGTGCCTTTTTTCTGTTTTGTTTTTGCAGCAACAGTGCTGCACCAGAGGCCAGAAAAAATAGGCATATACACATGCCTGAAAAATTAGGTATTGTTGCAGCCTAGGTATTGTTCAGAAAAATTTATGTTTTCCAGGCAGAAAGTGCACTAAAACATTGCGGCTTGAACCCTAGTTGGTGGCGGATAAGTCACGCAAGTCATCCGGCATGCAGAGATAAAATCTAGCAGCACGTGGACCATTTTTCGCAAGGCAGCTCATCTCATCAGGTCTTTTTTAGTCAAATGTAACGCCCACTGTCAGTCCCTTCGGGATCCATGCCTCATTCATATTAATGAAGGTGAGGTAATCTAGACTTTTTTGACCTAGGGGACTTCTCTTTTCAGTGACAATACCTCCTGCTGCACTGAAGGTCCTTTCTGAAAGGATACTTAAAGCGGGGAAGGCCAGAAGTTCTATCGCAAATTGGGATAGTTCAGGCCACAGGTCAAGCCTGCACACCCAGTAATCAAGGGGTTCATCGCTCCTCAGAGTGTCGTTATTTCCAATTAAGGCGAGGTAGTCTGCTACCTGTCGGTCAAGTCGTTCTCTGAGGGTGGACCCCGAAGGGCTGTGGCAATGCGTAGGACGTCTGTAAATCGTCCTGTCCTTGCTGGCGTGGTCGTGGTAGGAGGAGGATTACTTTCACCTCTTCCCCTGTTAGATTCCCATTGTGCTGTGACATCAATTAAAGTGAAAAAGTGCAGCGCAAAAAATTTACAATAAATATAATAAACAATTAACCATATAAAAACATAAATAGAAATGTGAGCCAGTGAGATTAAATGTCCACGTGACCATAATTCAAGTCCATTATGTGCTAGTGAATAACACAAATAACTCCGGCAGGAGTGAAGGTGAAGAGGAAACACCAAAAGAGGAAATCCACCACCGCAAGCAAGATGGACTCTCATCTTATTGCTTCGACCCGTGAGAGTCACAAAGCATGTCAGAAAAATTTCAATCAGATCCGACCTCCAAGCACATTCACCATATCATATAGATATCAGCGGGCAGCCATATGTAAGAGGAAACACAGACAATATCTAGTGGTCTCTGTGCAAACCGGTTTATTTAAAGGACAAAAGTAAAACATAGGCACTCACATTTAAAAGCACTCATAAGCCGAGTGTATGCTGTAACAGTAAAAGTCACGATTCATATCGGCGATGATCGGGGTGACGTCCTGCGTAGCTCCTCCCCTCACGTACGCGTTACATCCCGTGGGCGGGACTTCATCAGCGTCAAGCGGAGAGAGCATGCCAGACGTCCCTAATGGCAAACAATATATAGTGTGCATGTGACTCGATGTATGTGCAAGTGGTATCTCGCGCCAAAATAATTGTGTGGTGCTAAATTGAAAAGCTGCTACCCTAAAATAATCAATGATTACCTGAGATTGGAATAGGGGGTGGGTGCGCTAGTAAATAAACATATTAAGAAACAATAAAAGTACATATATGTGAATACAAATATTATGGTGCTAGATGATCTAGCGTGAAAGTCCATAAGAGCCGTTCATGTCAATATTGAAAAATCAACATAGAAGGGACACACGTGATAAAAATGCAAATTAAATATACAAAATAAATCCAAGTGTGAAAAAATATATATTCCGTGAGTCCATATAAAGATCTTAAATGAATCAGATCAGGTTCAATGTTCTTATGATGTGTGGTCCACCTTCACCAATACATATATTCAACACCCAAGGTGAATGAGTGAAATGGTTCCTTACCAGATGAAAATGACCCTTAATTTGTTACCAAAAGAAGGAGTCATAAACAGCTTGTGCAGTAATACCTGCAAATGCAAACGCGTCCTGGTGCTGGATATGCTTGTATTCAGATGGATTCCAATGGTCACATGCAATAATAAGATGATGCCAACATAGTGTAACCAGTTTATTTAAAATTAAAGGAAAGTATAAAACTGCCGATTGGCTGCTTACATTGAGTGGTGCCCCAAACCCGGCACTGAGGCTAAGTCGCGTGGGGGATAAAAGTGACTGGTCCCGGGCGCTAGACGGATGTCTCTGGCGTGCGTTCCATTCGATTGAGGTTCGGAACCAGCGGGACAGGAAGTGACGAGTAGAGCGTGGATGCGTACCGCCTCGACGTACGTTTCGTTGTGAACGTCTTCAGGAAGCGCTTCCTGAAGACGTTCCCTGAAGCGCTTCCTGAAGACGTTCACAACGAAACGTACGTCGAGGCGGTACGCATACACGCTCTACTCGTCACTTCCTGTCCCGCTGGTTCCGAACCTCAATCGAATGGAACGCACGCCAGAGACATCTGTCTAGCGCCCGGGACCAGTCACTTTTATCCCCACGCGACTTAGCCTCAGTGCCGGGTTTGGGGCACCACTCAATGTAAGCAGCCAATCGGCAGTTTTATACTTTCCTTTAATTTTAAATAAACTGGTTACACTATGTTGGCATCATCTTATTATTGCATGTGACCATTGGAATCCATCTGAATACAAGCATATCCAGCACCAGGACGCGTTTGCATTTGCAGGTATTACTGCACAAGCTGTTTATGACTCCTTCTTTTGGTAACAAATTAAGGGTCATTTTCATCTGGTAAGGAACCATTTCACTCATTCACCTTGGGTGTTGAATATATGTATTGGTGAAGGTGGACCACACATCATAAGAACATTGAACCTGATCTGATTCATTTAAGATCTTTATATGGACTCACGGAATATATATTTTTTCACACTTGGATTTATTTTGTATATTTAATTTGCATTTTTATCACGTGTGTGCCTTCTATGTTGATTTTTCAATATTGACATGAACGGCTCTTATGGACTTTCACGCTAGATCATCTAGCACCATAATATTTGTATTCACATATATGTACTTTTATTGTTTCTTAATATGTTTATTTACTAGCGCACCCACCCCCTATTCCATGTGACTCGATGGCCAATCAGAAAGCTCGTGGATGCGGCCAATCAGGAAGCACCATTAACCAACAACATCCGGAGCAGGGTCACATGGGTCACAGCAATGCGGAAGTGAATGGCTGAATATCAGTAATAAATAAACAAACGGGACCCAATGGAATTTGATGGAATAAAAGGGGAAAAAAATAAAAAATCCACAGTATTAAGGTCTGGTTCAAGCTAGAACTGCCCGCACATTCAAATAATTATACATTTTCAGTTTACAATAAGGCAGGACGTCATCCACGATCATCACCACTTTACAATAACAATTACCAGCAATAAATCCATGTCTTTAACTAAATATTGGAAACACATATTAATAATCAGAAACATAAAAAATAATAAAATCCTGTATTAAAACCTAATATTAAATAAAAATTAATACTAAAAAATATTAATATTAAAAAACATATTAATTTTAAAAAACATATACAAATCACCCCTAAACTTACTAACGATTGGAGATGAAGCAGTTTAGGTCGAACTCCACGTTAAGGCCCCTAGGGGAGGCAACCTTGAGTTCAAAAATCCAATAAGATTCGCGACGACTCAATTGTCGGATAAAGTGTCCACCCCTCCAGTGTTTGGACACCTTCTCGATACCCCAGAATTTCAGACCTTTGGGGTTGCGGTCATGGTACTGTCTAAAATGTTTTGACACACTATGGGTTTTGACACCTCGTCTAATGCAACTGACATGTTCGCCTACACGAACATGCAAAGCACGTGAGGTGCGACCGACGTATTGCAACCCACATTCACACTCCAACATATAAATGACACCTTCCGTGTCACAAGTGACAAGCTCTTTGATCGTATATTCGGTACGGGTAACATTTGAGCAGAAAGTTTTCCTTTTCTTGGTGTTATTTTTTACATGTTTACATGTGGCACATCTTCCACAGGCGTAAAAGCCTTATAGGAAGTTGAATAACCTCGGTCTAGGCATCAATGGTGGGTCAATGACCCCTGGTGCAATAACATCACGCAAGGCTGGAGCTTTCCTGTAAACAAATTGAGGCCGGTCTGGTAGAACAGGTCCCAGAACCGCATCACCTTTTAAAACTGCCCAATGTTTGACAACTATCCGTTCAAATTTTTTATGTTGGATATTATAATCCAATAAGATCTTATGGTTGATGTTTAAATCAGTGGCTGATGCGTCGCATGATTTATCAGCAATAATAGCATCCCTATTCATTAAACGTACCTTTTCAATTTCTCGATCTATATCAGAGGCAGAATAGCCTTTCTGAACAAATCTTTCAGCAAGAATCTGTGACTGCGATAAAAAATCTGCTTCAATGGTGCAATTTCTACGTAATCGCAGAAACTGGCCCCTGGGGATGTTACATAACCAGAGCCTATGATGGCAACTGGTCAGGGGTATATAACCATTACGGTCCGTGGCTTTAAAATAATTCTTAGTCTGTAACTTGGCGTCTTTTTTAAAAATCTCCAAGTCCAGAAAGGTGATCTTATCACATGAAACTGTCCAGGTAAGAATTATATTTTTGTTATTAGCATTTAGTCGATGCATAAAGTATTGGAGGCTCATCATATCGCCCTCCCAGACCATAATCAGATCGTCTATGTACCGTTTGTAACATAGAAGTTGAGGGGGACGATTTTTGAACACTGTTTCTTCCTCCCAGTGGGCCATAAACAAATTGGCCACACTGGGAGCGAAACGAGCGCCCATAGCAACTCCTCGTTGCTGCAGATAAAAGTTCTTGTTATACCAAAAATAGTTTTTCATTAAGCAGAAATTTAAACCATCCAGAATAAACTGGATATGTTGACTGTTCAAATCTGTGCTTTTCAGGGCCCAAATGGTCGAAGCTATAGCTGCTTCATGGTCAATGATGGTGTAGAGGGAACCAACATCTGAAGTCACTAAAATAGTATCATGAGTACATGTTAAGGTATCAAGAATCTGTATAACCTGCTTTGTGTCTCGTAAATAGGCCTCCATTTTAGACACTAGCGGTTGGAGAAAGTGGTCCAAATACTGGCTGGTGACATCACCCTTATACGCTGTGCAAAGCATACTTTTTAATTTATTTTGGAACTGCTGCATCCTTTTCGACTTCCGGTAATTTGGTAACATTTCAGGCACTTTCTGCTTATACCAGGGGTTTAGTAGCGTGGCCACCCAGTACAGGTCGTTCTCCTTCAGCTTTTTTATACGAGGGTCCCTCAACAGGCACGACAGCATGAAAGACCCCATTTGCACAAGGTTGGATGCCAAGCTACTCATGTCCCGTTCCTCGTCCTCACTGATCTCACCGAAGGTCTGTTCTTTCCCCCAGCCACGTACAACACCACAAGTACCAGATAGGTGACAACGAGCACCCTGGGATGACTGCTGTGGTTGGTCTTCCTCCTCCTCCTCCTCCTCCTCAAAGCCACATTCCTCCTCTGACTCCTCTTCCTCAGACTCCTCTTCCAGCGTTGCCACAGGTCCAGCAAGCGATGCTGATAAGGCTGTTTCTGGTGGTGATGGTGTCCACAACTCTTCCTCTTCATCTACGGCCTGATCCAGCACTCTTCGCAGGGCACACTCCAGGAAGAAAACAAATGGGATGATGTCGCTGATGGTGCCTTCAGTGCAACTGACTAGGTGTGTCACCTCCTCAAAAGGACGCATGAGCCTACAGGCATTGCGCATGAGTGTCCAGTAACGTGGCAAATAAATTGCTAGCTGCACAGAGGCTGTCCTGTCACCCCGGTCATACAAACACTCGTTGACAGCTTTTTCTTGTTGGAGCAGGCGGTCGAACATTAGGATTGTTGAATTCCAACGTGTCGGGCTGTTCGCAAATCAAGCGACTCACCGGCATGTTGTTTCGCCGCTGGATATCTGAAAAGTGCTCCATGGCCGTGTAGGAATGACTGAAATGGCCACACACCTTCCTGGCCTGCTTGAGGACGTCCTGTAAGTCTGGGTACTTATGCACAAAGCGTTGTACAATCAGATTTAATCAGATTCAACAATGTGCCATGCACGGCACATGCGTCAACTTGCCCAAATTCAGTGCCGCCAACAAATTGCTTCCGTTGTCACACACCACTTTGCCGATCACCAGTTGGTGCGGAGTCAGCCACTGATCCACCTGTGCGTTCAGGGCGAACAGGAGTGCTGGTCCGGTGTGACTCTCTGCTTTCAGGCAAGTCAACCCCAAGACGGCGTGACACAGCCGTATCCGGGATGTGGAATAGCCCCTGGGGAGCTGGGGGGGGGGCAGGTGATGTGGTGCAAGACGCAGAAGAGGACTCAGCCGAGGGGATTATCGAAAAGGATGGAGTAGGAGGAGTAGAGGACGTGGCAGCAGGCCTGCCTGCAAGTCGTGGCGGTGTCACCAACTCCTCTGCAGAGCCACGCATTACATGCTTGGCAGCCGTCAGCAGGTTTACCCAATGCGCAGTGTTGGTGATACCTGCCCTGACCGTGCTTTGCAGACCAGGTATCAGTGGTCAGATGGACCCTTGCCCCAACGCTGTATGCCAGACATGCCATGACTTCCTTTTGCACAATAGAGTACAGGTTCGGGATTGCCTTTTGTGAAAAAAAAATTGGTCCGGGTACCTTCCACTGCAGTGTCCCAATAGCTACACATTTTTTGAAGGCCTCAGACTCCACCAGCTTGTATGGTAAAAGCTGGCGGGCTAAGAGTCCCGACAAGCCAGCTGTCAGACGCTGGGCAAGGGGGTGACTCTGTGACATTGGCTTCTTACGCTTAAACATGTCCTTGACAAACACCTGACTGTGGGCAGATGAGCAGGAACTGCTCAAGGTGAGAGACGAAGTGGCGGATGGTTGAGAGGGGGCAAGGAGGACAGCAGTGGTTGACATGGCTGAAGATATTGGACCAGGAGGAGGATGGTGGCTTTGAGCTTGTGTGCTGCTTGCACTTGTCATCATGTGTTGATCCCATAGGCGTTTGTGATGTGCGATCATGTGCCTTTGCAAAGCAGTTTTACCTAGGTGGGTGTTGGATTTCCCACGACTCAGTTTCTTTGGCACAGGTTGCAAATGGCATCGCTGTTATCAGAGGTAGACACAGAAAAAAATGCCACACTGCTGAGCTATGCAATGACGGCATTCTGGTGGTGGCAACAGCATGCGTTGATTGGCGTGCTGTCTGGCTGACCCCGGATGCTGATACATGCTGTCTGACTGTGCCACTAGCTCTTTACGATGACCTCCCCCTGCTTCCAACTCGTCTCCTCCTCCTCTCTGTCTCCCCATCTGAATTTTCCACCTGTTCTTCTTCTTTCGGAGTGGGCACCCACGTGACTTCCACGGACACATCGTCATCATCAACCGCTTCACTTGTATCTGACAACTCAGCAAAGGAAGCAGCAGCACGTACAACATTATCATCATCACACCATATGTCCATGTGTGTAATGCTGCCTGACTGAGACATATCCCTTTTATCTACTTCATCTGGCAATAATGGTTGCGCATCACTCATTTCTTCCAACTCATGTGTAAATAACTCCTAGTGCTAGTGTTGGTGGTGGAGGCAGGCGGGCGAGTGGTAACTTGAGAGGTGCCCGAAGCTGAGCTGGAGGAGGATGGTGTGTCAAGGTTCCGAGCAGAAGCTGTAGAAGATTGGGTGTCCTGTGTTAGCCAGTCAACTATGTCCTCAGAACTTTTCGAGTTCAGGGTACGTAGCCTCTGAACACTGGGCATTATTCTAGGGCTAAAGGGAATTTACAGCATCATGACCACGACGGCCCCTGCGGGGTGGCCTGCCTCTGCCTGTAATTTTTTTAGATTAGTTTAGTTGTACTATGCGTGCAAGCTACTGTGACACCAGATATGAGTAGCACTGTGCACTGGCAGAAGTTGGCAGAGTAGACGCTGTAGGCCTGACACACACACCTGCAGACAACTAACTGCTATTCTATTGCAGTCAAAATTGTTTTTTTTTTTTAAATGGTATCTACTGTGCCAACAAAATATATATGAGAGGTGGCACTGGACAAGTGGGCACAGTATACGCTGTGAGCCTGAGACACACTGGCAGACAAGTGACTACTATTCTTTATTGCAGTGAAAATTGTGGGTTTTTTTTAAACGTTATCTACTGTGCCAACAAAATACTGTATATATGAGATGTGGCACTGGACAAGTGAGCACAGTATACGCTGTGAGCCTGAGACAGGCTGGCAGACAAGTGACTACTATTCTCTATTGCAGTGAAAATTGTGTTTTTTTTTATGTTATCTACTGTGCCAACAATATATATATGAGATGTGGCACTGGACAAGTGGGCACAGTATACGCTGTGAGCCTGAGACACGCTGGCAGACAAGCGACTACTATTCTCTATTGCAGTGAAAATTGAGTTTTTTTTAAATGTTATCTACTGTGCCAACAAAATATATAGGAGATGTGGCACTGGACAGGTGGGCACAGTATACGCTGTGAGCCTGAGACCCGCTGGCAGACAAGTCACTACTATTCTTTATTGCAGTAATTTTCTTTATGTTATCTACTGTGCCAACAAAATATATATGAGATGTGGCACTGGACAAGTGGGCACAGTATACGCTGTAAGCCTGAGACACACACACGCTGCCTGGCAGGCAACTGCAATTAGATTACAGAGAAGAAGAAAAAAAAGAAGACTGATTTTCTAGCCCTAAAAAGGACTGTTTGGGGTGCTGTCAGGACGCTGTCCTGACAGCAGAGATCAGATGAGTCTTTCAGGACTGGAGTGGACAGTGAATACACTGGCCTAGCTATAAATTTCCCTATTAAATCAGCAGCAGCTACACTTTCCCTCCTCTCACTAAGACTGCAGCTTTAGAATGAATCTAAAATGGATGCTGTCCAGGAGGTGGGAGGGTCAGGGAGGGAGGGTATGCTGCTGATTGGTTGGAATGTGTCTGCTGACTGTGAGGTACAGGGTCAAAGTTTGCTCAATGATGATGAATAGGGGGCGGCGAACGCGAACAAGCAAAGTTCGCAGGGAACTATTTAAAAAATATTGCACGTACATTATTTAAAATTAAGATCAGCTTTTTGTTACATGGTACAAGCTGGGAGTCTCTGCACTGTGTTCTGACCACTCCTTCATTCGCTAGACATCAGAACGTCACCGCAGACTCAGCATACAGTTGACGTGTAGCCACGCCCCCACACCCATGTGCTCCGATTCTGGTGCAGACCACAAAAAAGGGTCCTGCACGAATTTGTTCCGAATGCAATTCAAATTCAGCCATACAGAAATTTGCATCAACAGACATTGCATGTGATGTGCACAGCAATGCGGTGCGAATCACATGCGATTTCTGGCATCACACTAATGTGAACCGTATTGTGTTTTTCTTTCTTTAAATAAATGTAAAGTGTGAGAAATCATCAATAACTTAAGCAGTGTAATGGAAACTGCACTGATACAAAGTATATTTCAACAACACGCTGAACAATAAAGAGATGTGCATGAAAACAAAAAATGTGTATGGCATGGGAATTTAAATGTAAACCCCAGCATAGAACATCTCTTTATTACTCCCTTTAGATGTAAGAAATACAATTCCACACACTTGCTGAAATCTTTTAAAATAAATGCAGAATGGGAGATTATGCATGGGCAAAGCAAAGGTTTACTTTGAAGCCCAATTTCAGTATATAAAGGGCTTGCCGGGGAATAAAAAAATTTAAGCAATACAGTTCTGAACAGTGGCGGTTGGTGCTCAAAGTTCTTGGGGGGGCACAAACAAACTGAAAAAATCTGAAAAATACTGAAACAAAAACATCAATTGCAGCCTTACTGTGCCATCAATTTCAGCCACTGTGCCCATAAAATGCAGCCACCGTGCCCATCATATGCAGAATCTGTGCCCATCATATGCAGACTCTGTGCCCAGCAAATGCAGCCACCTGTGACCATAATATGCAGCCAGCTGTGCCCATCATATGCAGACTCTGTGTCCATCATATGCAGACTATGTGCCCATCATATACAGCCTCTGTGCCCATAATATGCAGCCACTGTGCCCCGCAAATGCAGCCAACTGTGCTTCATCAATTGCAGCATTTATGCCCATAATATGTAGCCACTGTGCCCCTCTGCCCGCCCGCTGTCTGCCTGGCACTTATCCCATTGTGGTGGTGGGTCAGGCAGCGGGACAGGCTGCAAGCTGTGGGATGGTAGCAAAGCGATGGATGCTGTGTCCTCCGACTTTTCTGAGCGCGTCTTCTTCCTGTATTCCTTGGCACAAATGGGATCGCCTTTTGTTTTATCAGGTGCCCGTTATTACATCTGGGCCTCCTGATTAGCTGAAAGGCAGTTCTATATTAGCAAAGCAAATATTAATTTGCTTTTCTAACACACCAAGGTGCAATGCGAGAGCAATGGTTTGAGAACATTTTTAAAACAGCATTTTTGCTTGCACATGATTGGATGATGGAAGTCAACAGAGCTTCTGTTCATTATTTTTTTTTTTTAACAAATCTTTTTATTAGAGCTTCTGCTCGTTTATTAAGCTCGGCAAAAACTGCTCTTGCAGTGTGCAAATCTGTTACCTAATCCGACGTGTCGCCAATTCTGAGAGCACACTACGTTTGCACTCTGAGGCGCCGTACACACGGCCGAGGTTCTCGCTGAAAATCAGCGAGAACCTCGCTGGAATGCACAATCCAGCGAGGACCTCGGCCGTGTGTACGGTCTCGGCGAGCTTCCCGTCGGGAAGCCCATCGAGCCGAAATAGAGAGCACGCTCTCTATTTTCCTCGACGGCCCGCCTGGAAGAATGGCTGGTTCCATTCCCGATGGGCGGGTCACCGAATTCGACGGCCGGGAGAGAACCTCGACGGGCGGAACGATGTGTTCTGCCCGTCGAGGTTCTCTGCCGTGTGTACGGCGCCTCAGTCACGACATTTGGAATACGGGAAATCCAGTATAAAGTACCTGCGTGAGAACAAGACCCTCTTCAAAGCTTTTATTGAAGGCTCCTTTGACGATTATTTTTGAAACGTCTAGAAAATCCACAGGTGTCTGAATTGAGAGCCACGGTCCACCTAAGCAGAGGTCCATACCTACCAGAACCCCAGAAATGTGTGGGATCCATCTTCACTAGAGACACCTGAATGATTGGGCTTCCATATTCTGATGTTTAATTATCCCTGCCTGTGTGACTCATTGCTGCAAGGTACTTGGGTCCACACCTTCAGGTAAGCACATTTACATCACCCATGGAGGTGGGGTTGTCACGTTGTTAGTCATTGGCATCTGGTGATCTTTACTCCAAGCACCTGTGTGGATTTATCACTTTTGGACATTTCCTTGGTGCCTACCGTATATACTCGAGTATGTATTCTTTGTGCTGAAAAATCCCCCCTTTCGGCTTATATGAGTCAGCACTGTGTTAACTAGTCGGCAGCCATTTCCGGGTGTACTGCACATGCGCGAGCACATACACTAGAACGTCTTTCTTGTTTTGTGTGATGGGGATTATCGTGCGTTGTGAACGAAGGAGGTGCTCGCGCATGCACAATACACCCAGCAACGACTGCCGTTTACGGTAAACACAGCGAAAGAAGGTGGGCGAAGTTGGTACAAGTTGGTGGAACATGAAAGAACATGGAACAGAGTACATGAGGCTGCAGATGGGCACAGGAAGGGCTGCAAATGGGCACAGTAGGGGCTGCAAATGGGCACAGTAAGGGCTGCAAATGAGCACAGTAAGGGCTGCTAATGGACACAGTGAGGATGCAAATGGGCACAGTAAAGGCTGCAAATGGGCACAGTGAGGGCTGCAAATGGGCACAGTAAGGGCGTAAATGGGCACAGCAAGGCTGCAAATGGGCACAGCAAGCCTGCAAATAGGAATTCTTGACCTTATTACCACTTAAAGTAGCCGCTGCATTTCCCACACTAGGCTTATACTCGAGTTAACCACTTGCTTACTGGGCACATAAACCCCCTTCGTGCCCAGGCGAAATTTCAGCTTCCGGCACTGCATCGCTTTAACTGACAATTGCGCGGTCGTGCGACGTGGCACCCAAACAAAATTGCGTTATAATGAAAAAAAGAGCGACAATTTAAAAATATATATATATTTTTTACTTGTTGCTATAATAAATATCCCATTTTTTTTTTTTTCTTATATATTTTTTTCTCAGTTAAGGCCGATACGTATTCTTCTACGTATTTTTGTAAAAACAAAAAATAAAAATTACAATAAGTGACTGCTTTGCGCAAAAGTTATAGCACCTACAAAATAGGGGACATAATTATGATTCTTTTTTTTATATTTTTTTTTTACTAGTAATGGCGGCGATCTGCGATTTTTATTGGGACTGCGATATTGCGATGGACACATCGGACACTTTTGACACATTTTTGGCGCCATTCACATTTATACAGCGACCAGTGCTATAAAAATGCACTAATTACTGTATAAATGTGACTGGCATTGAAGGGGTTAACACTAGGGGGTGAGGAAGGGGTTAAATGTATTGCCTGGGTGTGTTCTAACTGTGTGGGGGGAGGGGGGTGACTGGGGGAGGTGATCGATGCTGTCTCCCTATGTATAAGGGAAACAGCATCTGTCTCCTCTCACTGACAGGACGTGGAGCTCTGTGTTTACACTCAGAGCTCCATGTCCCTGCTCTCTCACCGACGATCGCGTGTACCTAACGGACATCGCGGCCGCCGGGTACACGCATCGGATCCTCGGTGATGCGTCGGGACTGTTTTTCCCCGCCGTGCGCCACCCTGTGGCGCTCGCGGGGAATTACAAGTAAATCACGTCCAAAGACGTGACCCCGGCGCCTCAGGTCCGCGCTGTTCACGTATTCTGTCAATAGCGCGGACCTGAAGAGGTTAATAAGCTTTCCCATTTTTTTGTGATAAAATTAGGTGCCTCGGCTTATATTTGGGTCGGCTTATACTCGAGTATATATGTATTTGTGTACTGGTTTCACCAAACATTTTTTGTGTATTCTTTCACTTTTTACCAATTTTAGTTTGATGCCTTCACCTATTTATGTGTTATTTTTGCATACATGATCACTACATGTATCATTTAGTGCTGCACTTATGCGATTCCTAATGTTATAAATCTGTTTTTTTTTTTTTTTTACTGAAAATATAGTATAATTTAAAAAATACAGATCTATGTAGATGTATGTACTGTACATAAGGTGAGGTACTCTACAGAATCACTACACAGAGCAGGCGGTAGTTTGTATGAGATTATCCCAGTATCCTGGAATAGACCAGCAAGCAGTAATATCGTCATGTTTGCTGTCAAGGCTTGTCACCTCTGCTGACCACAATACACTGCGGTGACAACCCGCATTACTCAATCAGCTCTAAGTGATATAAATATAGAGCTCCATAAAAATTCCCCATATAATGATAGCGTAAGCAAAGTCAATTTATCATCGCTGTTTCTCACAAATCATTCCCTCAGGATGGTCAACCAACCATCAGTGAACTTAACCTGACTCAGTTACAGGTTTAATTTCCTTTCATCACTTCCACTCTGCTTTCCCCTTTCGGAAACAGAAAAGGGCATCTTGTTGTACAGTCAAAATAAACCACTGTGAGTCAGTCGGATCTTCATTTTTCCTCACCCATGATGTTTGTTTAAAGGTGCGCGCTAGTCAGGCATGACATTTAAACTCACTGAAGGGATTTAGTGCACTTACTGAGTAGAATCTAGAAACAACCATCCTAGCATTCATCTGGCAGCTGGCCACACTGCTACATAAATCCTTTCAGTTGCTGGTTTTCTTTATTTTTTAAAGGGTTTGTAAAGGAAAAAAATGTTTCCCTAAATAGCTTCCTTTACCTTAGTGCAGTCCTCCTTCACTTACCTCATCCTTCCATGTTGTTTTTAAATGTCCTTATTTCTTCTGAGAAATCCTCACTTCCTGTTCTTCTGTCTGTAACTCACCACCGTAATGCAAGGCTTTCTTCCTGGTGTGGATAAAGCCTCTTATGGGGGAGGGGGCGAGCAGGAGTGTCAGGACGCCCACGTACACACAGCTCCTTTCTCTATCTGCAAATTAGAGAGTGTCCTGGCTTGCCAGCTCGCCCCCTCCCCCCTCAAGAGTCTTTCTCCATGCATGCCTCCTGCATGTATCCTTACCTGTAAAATGTTTCCCCTCTGTCTGTTATAAGAACTGAAAAACTGCAGATTCTGTGAGTGGATCTGTTGTCTGGAGCTCGGTGGGTGGAGTTGTGATGTCAGTAGACTCCCCGCCCTCCTCTACACTCCCCTTGTCAACATGCATTTTTCCTGTGTATTCCTTAGGCCGCGTACACACGACCAAATAAATCAGTTCGAATCGGTCTGACAGAATCGGTCGGACCGTTTCCAGCAGATAGATTTGATCGTGTGTACGCGGCCTTACACTAAATTCTGCTATGATCACTAACATCCAGTCAAAAAGGAGTGGGGTTGGAAATTAAAAAAATAATGCCTGTCTCCAGGCTAGTGCATGAGATATGTAAATAACCTGTCATTCACAGCAAGGGGGCGGAACGGACCAAGGTTTTTCTCTGTAAGTCCGTTTTATTTTACTGAACAATAAAAGAGGATTACTTAGAGCTGGATTAACTCTGTGTGGCAAGACTGGGCACAGATGATAGGAAATCTTATACTGTACATGATGACATAAAAAAAAATTGGGTTTACTTCCACTTTAATAATTTATGGAGAATACCTAGTTCCATTGATTTGGAAAAAACAGAAACTGCTGACTGCTGGGCTCTGATGAAGAGGCCCTTGTCGCCTCGAAACGCGTCAGCCGGCAGTGACACACCTCTATCCCTATACTGGAGTGTGGTTCGAGGGGTATCTACCTTATCGTTTTTGACAAGCCTTTCATACCAATTCTCTTGTGAGTAGTTTTTTATTATTATTTCTATTTAATAAATCGTCAAATGGTAATACACTAGGCTGGTGCGCCTTTCTTTTCCTTTTTTGTCTCCATTGATTTGGGTCTGTGTGGAGTTCAGCTTTAACAGCATATTTGTATTTCAAATGTGAATTTTGATATTTTTCTAGCATTTCCCTTTTAAGTGGAGTTCCACCTTAAAAAGTAACTTTCGCTAATCCCACTCCTTACCCCCTTACATGCCACATTTGGCATGTAATTTTTTTGGGGGGGGAGTGGGGGCTTCAGTAGGAGTGGGAGTTCCTGTCCCACTTCCTGCTTCCACCGAGGGGCTGGTAAGGCGATTAGGCCTAATCGCCTTACTGCAGCCCCTCCCTTTGGCGATCGTCTAGGACACTGACAGGTCCTAGACGATCGCCTGTCCAATCAGCGGCGGGCCGCGCCGCGCGCGCATGCGCAGTGCGGCTCGCGCATGCGCAGTGCGGCTCGCGCATGCGCAGTGGGTGCCCGGCCATAAAGCCGAAGGCTGTCACGGCTGGGTGCCCACAATCGCAATAAGAATGCCGGCCGGGGAGGGGGGGAGAGGAGTGGAGCCCCGGCAGCGCGTCGCTGGAACGTGGAGAAGGTAAGTTTCTGTTTATTAAAAGCCAGCAGCTACACTTTTTGTAGCTGCTGACTTTTAATAAACATTACATTTGGGTGGAACACCCCTTTAAGTCTTGGAAGGTTTCCGGTCATTAATATTTCTTACATAAATGCATAACATATTGGTCAAAATGCTGCACTTTATCAAATCTTCAAACTTGACAAAAATGAAACATTGTGACCTTTGTGGTAATTTGGCAAAATCAGAAAAAATGTCAAAGATGGAAGTTCATAGGAGAAGTTTTTAAACAATCAGAAGATGGATGATCACCTTGCCTTGAGTGGAATATGCAGTTAAATTGGTGCTGCTGAGGATATTCTTGGCCTTTACTCATCATCATGGTCCACTGACTTCAGAGGCTTGGTACAACAGCTGCTCTTTTTTCCTTATTCAAAAGGGCTCAGGGTGTTATGTAAATGTTACAGGATGGGATTGTATCAGACCATGCAATGCTTGGGGCAGTCAGATATTACCATTATCATTGCTTGGATGATATATGATATATTCTATGCAGAAGTACATTTTCTTTTCATATTCCACATTCCTTTAAATTAGATAGTCAAACTTCAGGGAAAAAAATGAATTTATAGAAAATAAATAAATATAAACCCTATTCTTTTTATGTATTTATTGTCATGTTGCATTGTGTTAGCCATTGGTAAGTGTTGAACTTTCGAGGTTTTAGGTAATACCCTTTATTGGCTAACTTACATTAAAGTGCAAGCTTTTCGGATTCCTTAGATCCCTTTTGGTCAGGATTTATATAATACAGGTATTTTTACCCACTTCCGGGCATAGACCCCCCGCTGTCTTTTGGGAAACACACAGGTCCCAGAAGACAGCGGAGACCAGTGACGATGCGCAGTGCCGCAATGCTTCACTTCCTGATTCTCTCACCGAGGTTGGCGGCGGGGGCAGCCGAGAGCCGAGTGATTGATCGGCTTTGCCTGCCGACAGGTAAGTGTCCATTTATTAAAAGTCAGCAGCTGTAGTATTAGTAGCTGCTGGCTTTTAATTTTTTTTTATTTTTTTTTAGGCGGACCTCAGCTTTATGTGCTTATGTGTAGAGGATGGATCCATTTGTGTACCTATATGTTACAGATGTTCCCTATTATCACTCTTCAACTCACAAGCTTGGTTGAGAGCAGTGGGAGACATTGGCTCCTGCTGCTGCCCAGCAAATCCAATGGGCAGGGATTGGGGGGCCAGTGCTTTGTGTCTCTAGGAATGAACATAGCCTGACTCTGGAGCAGCCAGAGGAAGATGGCTTCCTATAGGGGCATACAGAGAGAAGGTGGAGCCATCAGCGCCGGCAGGAGACCCCAGGAGAGGAGGTAAGGGTCTGTTTTGTGCAACACACCAAGTATTATGCCGCGTAGACACGACCGTTTTTCATTTTTTTTTAAATTGGTTGCGTGTAGACTCCGGAGCGTTTTTCTTGGCGCGAAAAATGGCCATCTAGTCGTTTTTCATGTCGTTGTATTTCTCGTCGTGAAAAATGGTTGCGTGTGGGCTTTAACGATGGGGGAAAAAAACGTGCATGCTCAGAAGCAATTTATAAAAAGAAGGGAAATTTGCATAATCAGCCTAAAGGGTGGCGCCATTCTAATGGAACTTCACCTACAGTGCCGTCGTATGTGTTGTACCTTACCGTGCTTTTCTTAAGATTTTTTATCACCATCGTGTGTATGCAAGGAAGGATTGAGAGGAATTACATCGAAAAAAACTTTGTTTTTTTACCATGACATGAAAAACGGTCGTGTGTACGCGGCATTACCACTTTTTTATTTTTGTGAAAAGAAAAAAGCTTTTGCAACCTCTAAACTTTAGGCATTTAGTAGACTACTAGAATGTGAATGCAATTGTAACTCCTAAGCTACTGTGTTTCTTTGAAAATAAGACCTACCCTGAAAATAAGACCTAGCATTATTTTCCAGGAGGGCTGTAATAGAAGACCTACCCTAAAAATAAGCCCTATTTTAAAATGCTTGTAAAATCCTATAATTCACTCTATTACAGTAGTATATAATGTACAATGTGTGTGTTTCTGTAATATAATTGCAGGGAAGAGAGCTCTGGTGGGTCACAGAAGTGCAGAGCGGCGCTATAACGAAACTATTTGGCACAATTATATTACAGAAACACACACATTTTACATTATATACTACTTTAATAAAGTGAATTATAGCATTTTACAAGCATTTTAACTCCGTTCACACCTTGGATTACTGTCAGGCAGGGAGGGAGGGGGGAAGAAGACAGCACATTACATGGTAAGACCTACCCCGAAAATAAGCCCTACTGTGTCTTTTGTTGTCAAAATTAATATAAGACCCAGGCTTATGTTCAGGGAAACACAGTAATGCCCTGTACACACGATCGGTTCGTCTGATGAAAACGGAGTGATGGATTTTTTCATCAGATATCCGATGAAGCTGGCTTTCATCAGACTTGCCTACACACCATCGGTTAAAAATCTGATCGTGTCCAACGCGGTGACGTAAAACACTACGAAGTGCTGAGAAAAATTAAGTTCAATGCTTCCGAGCATGCGTCAACTTGATTCTGAGCATGCAGGGATTTTTGACCAATGGACTTCCACACAGACGATTGTATTTTTCTATCGTTTTTTTAACCATAAGAACATTTTAAAACATGTTCTATTTTTTTTCACCAACGGGAAAAAAAAACGATGGGGCCCACACACGATCGGTTCATCCGATGAAAACGGTCTATCGGTCCGTTTTCATGAAACTAACCGATCATGTGTACAGGGCATAATAGTTTCAGAAATCCCTGCCATTTCTTTGTGCCTACCAGTGATATGCTGTAAATGTATAAAAAATGTTAACTGGATTGCTGACTTGACATAACCCAAGTAAATGCACATTCATTGAACAGACACTAGCTTGGTGTGAATTAGACCTTAAGGCCCAGATTCATAAAGCAATTACGCCTGTCTAACTGGTGTTAGACAGGAGTAATTTCAAATTTCGCGCGCCGTATCACTAGTTTGAATCCTCAAACCATGATACGGTGGCTTTGGGCTTCGATCCGAGAGGCTTACGTCTTCGTAAGCCTTCGGATCTACGCTGCGATATTTTTGCGGCCGCTGGGAGGAGTTTGCGTCGCTTTGATGCGTCGGGATATGCAAATGTGTTTTTACGGCGATCCAAGAAGATACGAGCGGTCTTCGCAATCGCTTACGTCTGTTTTTTTTTACGTACTGTTAGACCAGCTTTTTGCTGGTCTAACGGTGCGTAGCCCATGTTAAGTATGGCCGTCGTTCCCGCGTCGAATTTAATTTTATTTTTTTATTTTTTACGTAACTCGTTCGGGAATAGAAATGTCCGTAAACGACGCTACTCAAACAACGAATGACGTAACGACGTGATTTCGCGCTATGCACAGCGGGAAATTTGCGAACGGAGCATGCGCAGTTCGATCGCCGCGGGAACGTGCCTATTTTAAATCCTCCACGCCCCCTACTTGTGTAGATGGATTGCGACGGGAGAAATACACTACGCCGCCGTCGTTTACTGGACAAAATCTACCTGGGTTCCACGTAGAGCCAGGTAAAAAACGGCGGCGTAGTGTATTTCTGATACGCTACGAGAATCCAATTCTCTCTGAATCTGGGCCTAAGCCTTTATTTGTATGTTGCTTAGTTATAAGTCCATTTAAAACAAAATAACTATTCATAAACTAATAAAATTATGGTTCTGGAGGGATTCAGAATTATTTTTTGATGCTAGTAACATAATCCTAGTAGCATCATGTTTGCCATTTTTAAAATTTGACCTATAGTTCTACTTTAGACTTACTTTACTGAAATGTGTCATTTGCATCCTAGGGCCAGATTCAGGTAGAGTTACGCTGGAGTATCAGTGATTCGCCAGCATAACTCACACTTTGAGCCGGCTTATCTGTTTTCTGTAGTCAGAAAACAAGATACGCCGGGATTGAGTTCAGATACGAGCGGCGTAATTCTATTTCGCCGTCGTATCGGAACTGCAATTTTAAAATGGGCGCTCGGGGCGTTCCCGCTGATTTACGCCAAGAATATGTAAATCAGCGAGAGACGGCAATTCACGATCGTACGCGGGCCCGACGCAGTGACTTTCCGACGTTTCCGTAAGCGATACGCGGCATAAAGAAAAACATGCCCCCTAGGTGGAGTATCCTATGTTAAGTATGGCCGTCGTCATCGCGTCGAATTGAAAAAGTTTAACGTCGTTTGCGTAAAACGTTCGTGAATGGGGATTGACGTCATTGACGTTCACTGACAGAATTTGGAGCATGCGCACTGACAGTCGACGCATGCGCAGTACGTTTGCAGCGGGATCGTGCCTAGTTTAAATAATACACGCCCCCTACCCGCCCAATTTGAATTCCGCCGGCTCATTTTCGCTACGCCGCCGCAACTTTAGGAGCAAGTGCTATGTGAATAACAGTACTTGCTCCTAAAGTTTCGGCGGAGTAACGTAAATGACAAACGTTACTCCAGAATAAAGATCCGCTCTCCTACCTGAATCTGGCCCCTTGCATTCAACTTTTGTCCATCTAGTCAATCCACTTAAAAAAAATCCTGTTGCATCAAAAAATGGAGCTTGCCTGCCACCCTTCTACCTCCCACACTCTTATTGACCAGTTAGGCAGCCTAATATGATGGCCCAATAGGTAATGGGTCAGGAGAAAGCAGACAAACAAGTGTTGGAGTATTAAAGTTTCAAAATGGCCTAGTGTTTGAGCGTAGACAAGGAAAAAAAACGTACTGTAGGAGGCCCACTAGGGGACATTGCACATACTTGATCCTGAAAGGAATATTTAACATGTAAGCATATAAAAAGTTTATACAAATTATGGGCCAGATTTACCAAGGACTTACGACAGCATATCTCCACGTACGCCATCGTAAGTCCGAATGTGAGTCGTCATATCTATGCGCCTGATTCTTAAAATCAGTTACGCATAGATTTGGCCAAGATACGAGCGGCGTAAGTCTCCTACGCCGTCATATCTTGGGTGTTTATTTACGCTGGCCGCAAGGGGGTGCTTCCGTAGATTTACACGTTGAATATGTAAATTAGGCAGATCCGCCAATTCACGAACGTACTTGCGCCCGCTACGCCGTTTACGTTAGGCTTACGTCCGGCGTAAAGTTACCCCTGCTATAACAGGCGCAGGTAATGCAAAGTATGGACATCGGAAAAAGCGTATCTTTTTACGTTGTTTGCGTAAGTCCTGCGGGAATGGGGCTGTGCATAGGTTACGTTCACGTCACAGGCATTAAGCCGGCGTAACTTAGGTGCAAAAATTCTACGTGACACTGAGCATGCGCACGCATGCGCCGTACGATCGGCACTTCATTTACATGGGGTCACGGCTCATTTCCATAAAACACGCCCACCTCTTACACGTTTGAATTAGGCAGGCTTACGCCGGCCAATTTACGCTACGCCGCCGCAACTTACAGAGCAAGTGCTTTGTGAATAATGCACTTGCCTGTCAAAGTTGCGGAGGCGTAGCGTAAATAGGAAACGCTACGCCTGCACAAAGATACGCGCGCCTAACTGAATCTGGCCCTATATGTCTAAAAATAAAGCACATAGGGAAAAATCTAATAAAAAATATATATATATGTGTTTAATTTGAGTACAAAAAAAACTTGGTTTGAGAGTAACTTGGTTTAAGGCCGCGTACACATGATCAGTCCAAACCGATGAAAACGGACTGAAGTTCATTTTCATCGGTTCACAGACTGATGGTCTGATGGGCTGATGTGCCTACACACCATCAGTTCAAAAACCGATCGTGTCAGTACGCGGTGACGTAAAACACGACGTGCCGAAAAAAATGACGTTCAATGCTTCCAAGCATGCGTCGACTTGATTCTGAGCATGCGCGGGTTTTTGAACCGATGCTTTTGCGTACTAACCATCGGTTTTGACCGATGGTCAGGCGTCCATCAGACCGATTTTAAAGCAAGTTTTAAACTTTGGACTGAAGGACAAAAGACTGATGGGCCATACACACGGTCAGTTTGGACCGATGAAACTGGACTTCAGTCCGTTTTCATCGGTTTGGACCGATCGTGTGTACGCGGCCTAAGAGCCTTTTGCAAGACAAGCAACAATTTTTAATACATTTTGCCTTGATATACAAGTGATGTCTTGATATGAGAGTAGTGTGATGTCACAACCGAGTATAAAAAAGAAGAGAGGAGCCTCTAATGCCGCGTACACACTATCGGTCAAACCAATGAGAACGGTCTGATGGACCATTTCATCAGACCAAACCGATCGTGTGTGGGCCCCATCAGTTATTTATCCATCGGTTAAAAAAATTCAAACATATTTTAAAATTAACCGATGGATACCTAACCGATAGAAAAAAAAAAAAACGATCATCTGTAGGCATGTCCATCGGTTAAAAATCCATGCATGCTCAGAATCAAGTCGACGCATGCTTGGAAACATTGAACTTTTTCAGCATGTCGTTGTGTTTTATGTCAATGCGTTCTGACATGATTGTTTTTTTTAACCGATGGTGTGTAGGCACGACTGACCATCAGTCAGCTTCATCGGTTAACTGAGGGAAAAATCCATCAGATCGTTTTCATCAGATGGACCGATCGTGTGCACAGGGCATAAGTGTAGCAATATGGTTACATTTAATGAAGGTACAACATTTATCAACTTATTGCTACACTAATGCCGCGTACACACGATCACTTTATGTGATGAAAAAAATGACGTTTTTAAAAACTGTCACTGGAGAGAGCAGACCAATCTGTGGTCCTTGTACATAGGGACACAGATCGGTCACCCCCTAGTCACCCCCCCACAGTTAGAACACAATGCAGGATACACATTAACCCCATCCTCACCCCCTAGGGTTAACCCCTTCCCTGCCAGTCACATTTATACAGTAATTAGTGCATATTTATAGCACTGATTGCAGTATAAATGTGAATGGTCCCAAAAATGTGTCAAAAGTGTCCGATGTGTCCGCCATGATGTCGCAGTCGCAATAAAAATCGCAGATCGCCGCCATTTCTAGTAAAAAAATAAATAACAAAAAATAATAATTCTGTCCCTTATTTTGTAGGCGCTATAACTTTTGCGCAAACCAGTCGCTTATTTTTTTTATTTTATTTTTTACCAAAAATACGTATCGGCCTAAACTGAATTTTTTTTTTTAAATTGGGCTATTTTTTATAGCAACAAGTAAAAAATATTGTATTTTTTTTCAAAATTGTCGTACTTTTTTGTTTATAGCGCAAAAAATAAAAACCGCAGAGGTGACCAAATACCACCAAAAGAAAGCTCTATTTGTGGGGAAAAAAGGACATCAATTTTGTTTGGGAGCCATATCGCACGACCGCGCAATTGTCAGTTAAAGCGACGCAGTGCCGCAAGCTGAAATTTCACCTGGTCAGGAAGGGGGTATATGTGCCCAGTAAGCAAGTGGTAAATGGAAAAGAGTGGTGAACGTAACCTCGCTTTGCTAGAGCATTGTGAAAAAAACGATGGTGTGTAGGCAACATCGTCTTTGAAAATTGAAGTTTCAAAAACGTTGTTTTTTACTTCACAGAAAACGTCGTTTTTTTTCATCACATAAAGTGATCGTGTGTATGCGGCATTAGAGGTGCCTCTCTTCGCTTTTGTACCCTGGAAAAATAAATGCTTTGATATACAAGTGCTTTGGATTACAAGCATGTTTCTGGAACAAATTATGCTCGCAAACTAAGTTTTTCTTGTATAATGTTTTTTTAAACCAAAAATATACAGCATTTATTTAAAAAAAAAATAGGTATAAAGTGTATCATTGCTTTGTCCTTCATCTCCTCCAGGATGTTTAGCCAGAGGGAGTGATGTTAAGATCTGCTTGAGCTGAGCAATACAATATCACCCTTCAGCTGTAAAATTGATTAATTATTTGGAAATGAGATCAATATTAGCTTTGATTATGCTTGCAATGGAGTCATAATATCACAATGTTCCCTGTCTTCTCTCTAGATACATTGCAACATCGTAGAATATTATCGACTATTAAGTTACTCAGACATTGCCTGGGTGGAGCAAAAGTGAATCTGCTTCCCTTAGTCTTTGTCACTTAAAAACAACAAAAAAACAGCTAAAAATAAAAAGTATTCATAGCAGCCTGTATTTTGAGGGCTATTGAATTAAAATTCAGTCTAAAATGTTCTTCTAGCAGAGGTACAAATCTTATGTTTGTGCTATAATTCTTCACATCACAGGGGTATGTGCAAAGAAAGCTTCAACAATACATCAGTGCCCTCAGTCCCTTTCTACATCCCAATCTTCTCTTTGCATTACTGTCCTCAGAACCCCCTTCACATCATCGCCCCCATTTACACCATATACCCCCTTCACATCAAAGTCCCCCCCCCCCTTCATATAACAAACCCTCCCCCTTTAACATAACAGCCCTCCCCTCATATGAGTGTCTTCCAACCTCCTTCACATCACAGTCCATAACCCTTCACATCAGCATACCAGACCCTTAGATCTGGTATGGATTGTAAGGGAAACCCCATGCCAAAATTAAAAACCATACCCCAGGCCACATGCCTTCAACATGGAGGGTGCTTTGGGGGAGTTTAGCAAGTTGCTTCTGGACAGATATATTTCACATCCTCTTCACACTATTCTTCACTACAATCACCCCCAGATCCACTTCTAGCATTATTGAATTCTTGCCCTCCAGACCGTCACAAACTCAATTTCAAAACTCACTTTTGTGTATAACCACAGCTGCAAAGCAGACTATGGCCCGGATTCACATACCTGGGCACATCTTTCAGCCGGCGTAGCGTATCTTCTTTACGCTACGCCGGCGCAAAGTTGAGAGTCAAGCATGGTATTCACAACGCAAATCCTCTCAACATTGCGCCAGCGTAGCGTATAGTTGTCGGCATAAGCCGACGTAAGTCAAAGTAGGTGAAAGTGGGCTGGAAGTGGGCGTGATATATTAAAATGAAGCGTGACCCCATGCAAATGATGGGCTGAGCTTCAAAAAACGAACTGCGCATGCGTCGTCTCTTGGACGCATCCCAGTGCGCATGCTCACAGTTATGTCGAAATAGCTGCCTAAGATATGTCAATACACTGCCTATGACGTGACCGTAACCTACGCACAGCCCTATTCACGTAGTACTACGTAGACGACGTAAAATATGACGGCTGTTCCCTCGTCCATACCTTTGCATGGGTTGCGCCACCTATATGTGGAATAACTTTACGCTGGACGTAAGCCTTATGCAAACCGCGTATCTTTTCCGTCGGGCTCATCTACGTTTATGAATCGACGTACCTCCTCATTTGCATATTTGCAATGGGGCGTCCAGTGTAACTATGCGCCCAAGATACGCCAGCGTAGGCAAATTACGTCGGGCAGCAGAAGCCTATTTTTCAGGCGTATCTAGCTTGGGGAATTTGTGCAGGGATACGACGGCGGACATTTGTACTTACGATGGCGTATCTCTAGATACGCCGGCGTAAAGCTTACGTGAATCCGGGCCTATAGCTTTGGAATAGGGTCACCCAGCTCATGTAACACACTAACATTGAATCAGTCCTTCGAGATAAGGCTATAAAGTATACGCATCTATGGCAACCTTGGGTGAACTACTTTTGACTCCCATAATTTGATGTTTTTTTACTCCTCCATTGATGACTTTCTACGTGCTTCTGCTTGGCCACCTCTCTTTTACTTCCTAGAACCAGCTTTCTAGGAGCCCCCTAGGAAATTCCCAACCCTCCCCAATCCCTTCTTCACCCTTTTCCTTCCAATACTGCCTAGTTACTCTCTATTAGGGATGAGCCGAACACCCCCGCGTTCGGTTCGCACCAGAACCTTTGAACGGACCGAACGTTCGCGCAAACATTTAGAACCCCATTGACCTCTATGGGACTCAAACATTCAAATTCAAAAGTGTTCATTTTAAAGCCCAATATTCAAGTTATTGTTGGAAAACGTCTTTGAGAGCCCAGATCTTGCCCCAGGGAACATGTATCAATGGAAAAAAAAGTTTTAAAAACTGTAGTTTCTTCTGGAGCAGCAATTTTAGTGATGCTTAAAGTGAAAAAAAATAATGAAAAATTCCTTTAAATATCGTACCTGCTGGGTGTCTAAAGTATGCCTGTGAGGTGGCACGTGTTTAGAACTGTCCCTGCACAAAATGAGATTACTATAAGAAAAAAAAATGTAATACTGCTTGCGGCTTTAATGTAATGTTTGGTCCCTGCAATATGGATGAAAATCACTGAAAAAAATAGCATGGGTTTCCCCGCTACCACTCCCCCCAGGATCCTTTGGCCCTATATACTTTAAACAGCAGAATACAGCAGTATACAGGCGGTGCAAACAAGACAAGGACTGTAGGTTTGTTAAGTAGTATCTGAACCATGTCATACTTTGCTGCTGCATATTGCACAATTTCCTAAAGAAAGTAATTAGTACACTTGCACTATAAACCAAGTAGGCTTAGGTGCACAGTAATTACCACACTTGCACTATGCACTAAGTAAGTTTAGTTGCAAAGTAATGAGCACACTTGCACTATGCACCACCAAGTGGGTTTAGTTGCAAAGTAATGAGCACACTTGCACTATGCACCACCAAGTGGGTTTAGTTGCAAAGTAATGCGCAAACTTGCAGTATACAGCAAGTTGGTTTAGGTGCACTGAGCACACGGGCAATACAACACGTGATAATACTGCAGCTAGCACGATCAACTGCCTGACAGATTACGAAGAACTAATCTAACTAAACTATACAGTGTATAAATATATGTACAACTCCTGGGATGTATATATATCCTCTACACACTGTAAATTTAACTGACTAGCCTGCCTGCTCTATCTAGCTAGAAAAAATACAATCTCTCTCTCTCTCTGTCTGATCTGTAACCAGCGCTGGAACACACTACACAAGGCCGGCCAGCAGGCGGCCTTTTATAGTGTGGGGCGTGTGCTAAAGCCCTGAGCCATAATTGGCCAAAGCCACCCTGGCTTTGGCCAATTATGTCTCTCCGTTTTTTGCGCGCTGTGATCGGCCAAGCATGCGGGTCATAGTGCATGCTTGGCCAATCATCAGCGCGCAGTGCTGCAGTGAATTATGGGCCGTGGCGCATCACTGGAATTTGGCGCGAAGGACCCGTTTTGTTCGTATTTCGACGAACGGTTGAACATACAATGTTCGAGTCGAACACAAAGCTCATCCCTACTCTCTATAACAAACATTGGGCTTGCTTTGTTCATAGTTCCCTCCATACATTGTCTATTCTGTGTTTTCTGTTGACCTTTTAAAATAACCCCCACTAGGGGCCATTGTCTTTTGTTTATGCCTACATCCTTAGAGACTACCCATTTGATCATTCAAATTTCCCATGACTTATCCTTTATTGTTTTGCAGTATTGTAGTTGTATCATCCAATGTCATCCTATTTCATGTAATCCAAGCAACCTTTTTTCCATGTCACAATCAATAAAATAATTGAACAAGAAAAAAAAAATGCAGCCACCACATCTGAGAATTTTCTAGCTGCAATATATTACATTTTTGTTTTTGGATTTAGATAGGCTTTAATACTCCCTGAGTCACTAACCTGAATGGATATATGGGTACGCATTACCAACTTTTTTCTCACTTATAAGCTAGTTCCAAGTCCATGGGGTTGATTAACTATAGGTACATAGATTGTTCACTATGCTGAGGAGCTTGCACACCAGAAGAGAATATTCCCAAGAGCTTAGTGAATAGAGTGAAGCTTACACAATGGCAATGCATGACCCAGGGTAGGTGGCATGCAGAGCCACCCGCAGCATTCAAGATAAGACAGAACTCCCCTACCCCCCACCCCCTGCCATGTTGCTGAAATCCAAAAGGTAAGGCTTTGATGTGAATAGAGGACTGTCAGATTGCAGGGACTGTTGGACTTTAGGGTTCTGTGATGGGAGACTGTGTGATTGGCTGTCTCTGTGATGACGGGACACTGATGTGTAGGGGGGACTTTGTAGTGATAGGGGATGCCTCAAGATTTTACATACTTTTAATTCCAATATTTTTTATTGAAAGATGTTGTACCTAAGAAAAATGTACAGAAGCGATTAAACAAAGAAAAAAACAATTGCTCAAGTTTTATAGATGAAGGCATGGCACTTTCAAGGCGTTAACATGCTGGATGCAGGGCCAGATTAAGAACATCATGGGCCTGGTGCTGAGGATTTTGGTGGGGCCTTTTATAAATAATAAATAAATGCGTGAGAATCACAGCGCAGCAATGGAGGGCCCAGTCTGAGAATTGAAGTGTACCCTAATGTGCTAATATGCTGTGCATACTTGTACGTTGTGGCATAACCTACCCCAGGGCCTCTAAAAAGTAGTAAAGTCAGGAAAGTTTACTACCGCTTTAATATCACAGGATCCCAGAAACCTCTCATAGGGCCCCCTACTGACCCAGTGGCCCTTGGGCAGTGCATAAGTGCATAGTTGCCAACATTTAACAAATATTTTCAGGGACACTTTTTCACAAGTGCTATATTTAGAGTAGCTGAGATCCCCTATGTTCCTCTGTACATCACAGTAGTAATCACAAAATTAAATAAGTTCTAGTAACAGAACAAATATGAGAACTGAGATTTCCTTTAGTTGAACTAACAAAAGTGTGTCCATTCTAGAGCTGGTAACATTGAGGGTATTCAGTATTATTTTAAAGAACTGTTTTTGTGGGTAAGCGACATAGGGGAGGAGTACGGACGGTATATAAGTGGGAAGTATGTGCAGGTGAGTGAGAGGAATGTGGAGGGTCTAACATTGGGCACTATGTACAGGAGAAGAGTGCAAAGGGTACGGCAAAAGGCACAATGTACAGGAAGTGTGGAGGGTATGACAGTGGGCATCATGTACAGGAGAGAAGCATGGAGGGTACGACAGTGGGCAGTATGTACAGGGGATAAGTGTATGACAGCAGGCACCATGTACAGGAGAGGAGTGTGGAGGGTATGACAGTGGGCACTATGTATAGGAGAGGAGTGTGGATGGTATGATAGTGGGCACTATGTATAGGAGAGGAGTGTGGAGGGTATGACAGTGGGCAGTATGTACAGGAGAGGAGTGTGGACGGTATGATAGTGGGCACTAAGTATAGGAGAGGAGTGTGGAGGGTATAACAGTGGGCAGTATGTACAGGAGAGAAGTGTACGACAGCAGGTACTATGTACAGGAGAGGAGTGTGAAGGGTATGACAGTGGGAAGTTTGTACAGGAGAGGAGTGTGAAGAGTATGACAGTGGGCAGTATGTACAGGAGGAGTGTGGGGGTATGACAGAGGGTAGTATGTACCAGTGAGAAGTGTGGAAGGTATGATGGGGCAGTATGTACAGGAGAGAAGTGTGGAGGGTATGACAGTGGGCAGTATGTACAAGACAGGAATGGGGATGGTATGATAGTGGGCACTATGTATAGGAGAGGAGTGTGGAGGGTGCGACAGTGGGAAGTATGTACAGAAGAGGAGTCTATGACAGCAGGCACTATGTACAGAAGAGGAGTGTGGAGAGTATGACAGTGGTCACTATGTACAGGAAAAATTGTGGAGAGTATGACAGTGGGCACTATATATAGGAGAGGAGTGTGGAGGGTATGGCAGTGGGCACTATGTACAGGAGAGGAGTGTGGAGGGTATGACAGTGGGCACAATGTATAGGAGTGGAAGGATGTTTAGGGACTGCGTAGTGGTTAAGCGGGTCAAACATGAATTGAAATTACACCAATTATGCAGAGACCAGCCATAGTCGATCTATGTATGGGCTAGCTGGTTTTACACAAGTCAATCTATTAATCGACTTGAGTACAACCAGCCTGTTTTTCCAAAAACAATCAGTGCTGCCAGCTATAGATAGCAACACTGATCATTGTACTCACTGGCAGAACACAATAACACTACAGGAGTGATTCCCCCATCTACAGGTCAGCAGGTGAGAGGGTGTAAACTCTATAAATTTTGCGCTAACCAATCAATAAACACTAATTGCAATTTTTTTTAATGAAAAATATGTAGAAGAATACGTATCGGCCTAAACTGAGGAAAAAAAATGTTTTTTTATATCTTTTTTGGGGGATATTTATTACAGCAAAATGTAAAAAATATTGCATTTTTTTCAAAATAGTCGCTCTATTTTTGTTTATAGCGCAAAAAATAAAAACCGCAGAGATGATCAAATACCACCAAAAGAAAGCTCTATTTTTGGGGAGCCACGTCGCACGACCGCGCAATTGTCAGTTAAAGCGACGCAGTGCCGAATCACAAAAAGTGCTCTGGTCTTTGGACAGCAATATTATTTGGGTTAAGTGGTTAAAGGGTGCTGAAAAAAGCTTGAGAAACTCTGTTCTAAGAAAAGGGAAGTTTTTCTTTCAACTGTTTAGACAAAAGCCTTTTGCTAAGATTCATTCTGGAACAAGAGCAGGAGTTGATTGCTAAAATGTGAGTAGAGAAGCAGCTAATAGAAAACGTACAGAGATGATGACTTTATGAAAATCTATGTCTTCAGCCGTCGCTTCTTCATCCTTGAGGTCGTTCAATGCTAAGTCAAAGTTCACACTGGTGTTTTGCGTACGTAGCGTGAGCATTGTTTTATATTAGTCTTTGACTAAGCTCGCATTGATCTCTGAAAATGTATCGCACAAATCATTTTGCACTAAACTGCTGAATCGATGGAGAAATCTTCTGGAAAATTTATATTAAAAGTCGCTGTTTGCTTAAATGAATTTCCTGTGGCCCGTATTGAATATTCCGGCTGATGAATTGAACGGGTTTAAATTTGAACATTGCGGACCTATTAAAGAATGAGTTCTTAAATCAACTGGTGCCATTTATGATTGAAATGAGATTTTCCCCGCAATGGACAGAAGGGGAGATCAATCACCGGCGTGATTTTATACTGTACAATAAACAAGATATAACTCTTTTACCGACACAACAGGTGCCTTAAATCTTTTGATGCATCCTGTATTCATCTGATGTGTATTTTAGCGTATTACACCATATAACTAGCTGCAGTGCAAGATTGAATATAGATTTTCAGAGAGGAATATGACTGCGCATTACAGAAGGGTTCACAAAAGGGAGTGAAGATGAACTAGTAAAAAAGATTTGAAATGGAGAACAGAAAATGTTCTCCTGTTTGTTGGCTGCTACAATGATCAAACATGTAGGGCCAGATTCAGAAAGAATGGCCTAAGTTTCGGCAGGCGTAGCGTATCTCATAAACACTACGCCGCTGTAACTTTGAGAGGCAGGTATCGTATTCAGATAGAACTTGCGCCCTAAGTTACGGCGGCGTAGTGTAAATAGGCCGGCGTAAGCGCACATAATTCAAAGTAGGCTTGTAGTGGGCGTGTTGTATTACAATGAGCCGTGACCCCATGCAAATGAGGGTCCGATTGAACGGCGCATGCGCTGCCCATGGACGTATCCCAGTGTGCATGCTCCAAAATCACGTCGGCTAGAGATACTGTACGTCGAACACTGCCTACGACGTGAACGTAACTTACGCACAGCCCTATTCGCGTACGACTTACGTAAACGACGTACAATTCGACGCTGTTCCGACGTCCATACTTAACATTGCCTGCGCCTCATATAGCAGGGGTAACTATACGCCGGTCGAACGCCTTACGTAAACAACGTATATCAATACGCCGGGCGCAACTACGTTCGTGCATCCGCATATCTAGCTAATTTGCATATTTTTATTGGGAAAGCCGAATGCGTCCAGCGTAACTATGCGCCTACGATACGCCGGCGTAGGCAAGTTATTTCGGACGACTAAAACCATGTTTTTCGGCGTATCTTGCTTTCTGATTCGGCGTAAAGATGCGACGGCGCACATTTGAAATTAGGGCGGCGTATCAGGAGATACGCCGGTGTACGTTCTTTCTGAATCTGGCCCGTACTATTTCCCTGTTGCACTGCTATATTTAAATGGAACTGCTATGTACAGTAGATCTACCATGATGTTACAATTCGATTTTATATTCTAATAAATGTAGGTTAAAGTGGAACTAGACCTTCCTGTCCTTTTTAGCCAATGAAGCTGCCATCTTGGCCTCTGTTTAACTTCTTCAGCTCTGGAAGTCTTATGGCCAGGCCATTTTTTGTGAAAAGGCACTGTGTTACTTTAAAGTGGTTGTAAACCCTCCCAAATAAAGCCACCTGCAAGACAAAGGCATAATGAGCTAGTATGCATAGCATGCTAGCTCATTATGTAATACTTACCTCAGATCGAAGCCCCCGCAGCCATCCTTGTACACCGCTCAGACGACCAACATCTCTCCCGGAAGTTACTTCCGGGTATCACGGCTCCAACGCTGTGTTTGGCTGGAGCCGCGATCAGGTCACTCTTGCACATGCACGCAGGAACCACCAGTCACGGCACGGCCTTCTTTAGTTATGTCACGATCAGCGTTTCTAAAGTGCGCGTGCTCCCCATCTAAATTTGCCCCACCCCTTCCTATTTAAACCCCCCCCTTCCTTTTTAAGCTCCAATTCTTCCTATTAGTTCCACCTCTTTAGGTGGGGGTAAGAGAGAGAGCGAGAGAAATCACAAATCTGGTAGGGAGGGGGTGCAGTCTCTATACACAGATCGGGGCACATCACTCAGGGAGTTCAGCTATGTGGGTTGGACCCACCTAGGTGTTAGGAGTACCCGATGCTTGCAGCTCTACACCCGGGGATTCCACTACCAGATCTGTGCAGCCGCATACCACCCGATAATAACCCTGGGACAGTGGCAGTGCCCTGATAACATGCACCACACCGCCCAATGTTCTCTGAGGACCGGACTGGGATCAGACTGGGGGTGTGTAGGTGTAGAGCTGCCATCTCTTTCCTCTTCTGCTAGACGTAGCCGACTCCCATTCTTTTTTTTTTTTTAATTCTCTTTATTTCATTATCTTTCATATTTAAAAAACAGATTAAATACAACATTTTCTTTATACAAAACATTATTTCATTCCCGGCATACCATAATCTTGGACTTAGCCTCTATTGAATACATTATTTTCCCATTCTCCCCCTAATTTTTGGGGTAAAATATGCCCTGTGTATCATCTTTAGAAAGGATGGGGCAGATTCACAAAGACGTAATATTCCGCTGCGTAATCGAAATACGGTACGCTGCCGTATTTCACCAGACTCTACACCGAATTCAGGTAGTTTTTTTGCGCGTACGCTATTGTGTCGTATTTTTTTTCCGCCGCGCAATCGAAATACGTGATTAGGGGGCGTGAAGCATTTAAATTAAGCGCGTCCCCGCGACGATCGAACTGCGCATGCTCTGTTCAGGAATTTCCCGCCGTGCATTGCGCGAAATCACGTCGTGACGTCATTCGTTGTTTGAGTAGCGGCGTTTACGAACATTCCTATTCCCGGACGACTTACGTTAAAAATAATAAAAGACATCGGAAAACGTTGAAATTCGACGCGGGAACGACGGCCATACTTAACATGGGCTGTCTAATATTAGACCAGCAAAAAGCAGGTATAGTGAAACGGAAAAAAAAGATGACTAAAGGTGCCGTAAGAGATTGCGTTGAAAGTGCGAAATTTTGTGGATTGCAGGCAAAAGCTCATTAGCATACCCTGACGGCGAAAAACAACAGGAAGTCCGCCCAGTGGCCGCAATTTTCTGGCAGCGTAGATCTGAAGGCGTACTAACACGTAATACAGTCGAAATGAAGCCCGCAGGTGTCTTTTCATGGTTTGAGGATTTCGACTAGCGTAAAAACGCCCGTAAGTCGAAATTACTCCAGTCTAACAACATTTACACAGGCGTAATCGCTTTGTGAATCTAGGCCGATATCTTTTGGGCTGGTGAAACTGTGACCATTTGCCCTCTCTTCAACACCGTCTTCCATTGGTCTTCCGTTATAATTCCCAGGTCTTCCTCCCATTTCTTTTTACTTTTAAGCTGCATTGGTCCCTCTATGTTCTCCTCACATATATATGGGTAGATTACGGATATAAACCTTTTCTTCTCTATCCCTCCTCTTATTTTTTGAGATATTTGTGGCTTTATCCAGTTTGGTCCTGCTCCTTTAAACTGGGTATTTAATGCATGCCTGACTTGGAGATACCTGTAGAACGTGCAATTGGGAATTTCGTATTCCTCTTTCAGGGTGGCAAATGCATGGCCAACCAAATCATCAAACCCACCACTGAGGACCTGCGGCTGAAGGCAATGACAGATTTCTACAGAATTGCCAGATTCCCACGCACTGTGGGGGCCATTGATTGCACACATGTGGAACTCCAGCCCCCCCAGGAGACAGAGCACATGTACCGCAATCGGAAGCATTGGCATTCCATCAACGTACAGGTGATAGTCGATGCCCAAGGCCTCATATGGCACGTCCGTGCCAAACACCCAGGGTCCAGCCATGACAGCTACATATACAATCAATGCCACATCCGAATGGAATTCGATCAGAACGTGTATGGGGACACCTGGCTGGTTGGTGAGTGACATGGGTGGCAGGCATGACTATCCCCTCCCATGATGCACACATCACAAGGGGCACATGCATGACTAACATCCTCCTGTCTTTTCCCTTACAGGTGACTCTGCATATCCACTGGGACCCCATCTCATGACTCCTATCCGGAACCCCCAAACCCCAGGAGAGGAAAGATACAATCAAGCACATGCCCAAACACGAACAGTGGTGGAGCGCAACTTTGGCCTCCTGAAGTCACATTTCCGATGCCTGGATAAGTCTGGGGGTACCCTCTTGTATTCCCCAAACTTCGTGTGCCAGATCATCGGTGCATGTTGCATGCTGCACAACTTCGCAGAAAGAAAGGGCCTGCAGATTGACCTACGTGATGACCTGACCCCTGAACCAGACAATCCCCCCTAACCGAGGGTCCCCCGTCTTCTGAGGGAAGAGCAGCCAGGAGACAGCTCACATTGGGCATCTTTGCACGTTAAACACACACAATAATCATGGCACAATGAGAATGCATGCATGCACACCACTGTGGTCCCTAGCACACACACCCCACATCCACATCAAATTGGATTGGCACCAGTCCACCATGCAGGACTTGTGAGCAGAAACGCCACACCAAGGCTCCAATTATGTCACTGTACATTCATACACCATTCACACGGACCTGGGGATCACTTCTCCCTGGTCCTGGGGAACCCTTCTCCACCAAAATTGAGGATGACACCCCTTTTCCGGCAGGAATGTCACCCCCACATTCAAACAGCATTCACAACCCAAAAAAAAAAAATGACCAGCAAAATCAAAAATTTTCCAGCAAAAAAAAAAAAAATCAAAAAAGGGGAAAAAAAAATTATTGCCCTTTACGTGAGCCACGCCTGGGGCGCCCCCGGCCACGGCCCCTGCTCCTCAGGGGAGATTCATGGGGAGGGGCATAACCGGGGAAGGAGGAGCAGCCCCTGATCTCTGCCCACCTGGCGGCCTGCCCTCCAAGGCCACGGCTATTCTGTCCAGGGCAGCACCAAGTGTTGCCGTGTTGGCCTGGATAGCCTGGGTAAGGGCCCTCACATCCTGCCCAACGCCTGCTGATGTAGTCTGCAGGTCGTTTAGGCAGGTTGTGAAAGCCCGGGAGTGGGAGTCCAGGTTCCCCAGCGTATCCTTGATGGAGGACAGGCTCTCCTCCATCCACACTAATGTCTGGCTGACCTGTCCCAGATGGCGGGTATGAAGGGCCTGGTCCCTTCTCAGAGTGGCGGGCAGGAGATCGGCCAACCCCCTGGTGTTCTGGGACGAAATCCTGCCTCCAGCTGATGCTTGTGGCCGGGGAGAAGGGGAGGCCCTTGGGAGGGGAGCCATGTTGGGGGAGGAGGGGGGGCTCCCCCTTAGGGAGGGCTGCCTGCTGCCAGCCAGAGGGGAAGAGTCCTCAAAAACCAAAAGTCCAGTGCCTGACATGGACTCCTCCTCCTCATGATTCTCCCCCTCCTCTTGAACCTCCTCCGCGGACTCCGGCCTTGTTGGGGGGCCCTCATTAGGCTGCTGTCCTGGGGATGGTGCGGTCAGGCCAGATGGCCCTGCACCCTCCTGCACATCTGTGGATGACACAAAACATTCACAGGTTGGAGGATCCACACACTTGCCACATATTCCCTTTCACCCCCTCCCCCACACATGCTACACACCTGATATTAAAAAAAATACTTACCTGGCACCACGGGCTCCGGACTTGAGTCAAAGCCGGGCAGGCCCTCAACTTCATGCCTCCGCTGTCAGCCTAATACGGCATGGTGGGCCCCCTCCTGTGCCCCTGGCATGGGCATGCATTTTGGACAGCTTCTGTTTGACCAGACGCCGAAGGTCATTAATTTTTTTGTCAATCCCAGACCGGGTCCGTGTCTCCCCCTCCCCCGCTGAATTGACCTGCTCAGTGATGAGGTCCAAAATCTCCCTCCTCCTGGCCGGGGTGGTGTTGGCACTGTCTGGGCCGTGGAGGAAACGCCCATAATCGCTAATGGCCCGGGCAAGAATTCTTTTTTCCCCCACAGTAAAATTGAGCTTTTGCTTTCTCTCTGTCATACTTCCAAAAAAACTCACTCCCAGTCAACAAAAATCACTCACAAAAACAAGCACAACCAATCAAGCAAGAACACACACAAAGAGAAAACTAACACCCAAAAAATCACACAAGCACTCAGCAAGAAACAGTCACAAAATCAAACAGCAAAAAATCAGCAAGAAAACAAACGAACAGAAATATATCAAACAAACAGTCTCTCAAACACTTATCAAAAAACACTTTCAAAGATCTACTAACAAACACTTGATTACACAGAACACTAATCTGACAACTACAAAACACAACGCAACGAACAACAGGACAAAAGCATTTGGTTAAATGGGAAGGGACAAAGGGATGTACTTTTGCAATGCAAGTGCGTTTGTGTGTGTCTATTTATGCTGTTTGCGTAGTTCACAAAGTTGCCCTAGTCCATTTCCAATTTCACTGATTGCGCCGCTCCCGAGTTGTGAGCATGCGCACAGCGGAGCTGACCATGGTCTCCTTCAAGCGCGCATGCGCGAGCCGGCCGGCCCTTCATTTGCATGAGGTCACGGCTCATTTCAATGTAACACGCCCACGTCCTTCCCAATTTGTATTACTCCGCCTTACGCCTCTGAAATAACGTTACGCATGTGCAATTTTCTGCGCAAAAGCTACGAGAATAGGGTGATTACGCGGCAAAATTGCGCAAAGTCTAACGTAAAGGCGGTGCGCTACGCCGGTCCAATAATGCGCAGATGTACGTGAATCTGGGCCTATGTATTTATTGAGGCCCGGTGTAATTATTATACCCAAATACTGCATTTTCCCCACTATATCTAACTGTGGGATCTCCTCCTGGATCTGGTTCCTCATTGGGTCTATCGGCATCAAGGCCGATTTCTCCCAATTTATCACCAGTCCAGATAAATTGCCAAACTCACTAAAGATGGTCATTGCCCTTCTAATGGAGTGACCTGTGTCCCCTAGGAATAGCAGAACATCGATCTCTAATCGGTCTTATAAATCCCTTCATTATCCTGTCCGTTCTTATGGCCATGGCAAGTGGTTCCGACTCCCATTCTTACATGCAGGCAGTGGGGTCACTAGAGTTGGTGTCAGCTGGTGGAGAAAAAAACATGGTTTCACCCCCTCCGTGCTGGGCCTTCTGAGAGACCCCCCAATCTGAACCAGTAGATGATTCCATCTTCTTTTGAGGAACCCCTAATCTGGACCCCCCTAAAAAACAATATATGATTTTCCTCTCCAGGGAACCCCCATCTGGGCTTTGGATCCCCCTAAAGAACCAGTACATCATTCCTCCTTTTGAGGATCCTCGATTTGGATGCTGGAACTCCCTTCTGAGGATCCCCTGATCTATACACTGGACCTAACTTTCGAGAAATCCCAATTTAGACTCTGGACTATCCACCTCTGAGCATCCATTAGATGATTCAGCCCACCCACTCCACTCAAAAATGAAACATAGCATTTGGGTTGATCGTACTCCTAACGGCATCTTCCAGGGTAAAATCCATGCTATCCTAAAGCTGGGCTGGGGAGGAAACTGCATCTCAGCCTGACCAAGAAAGACTTGTAGTCGGCCAGGGAGGAGTTGGAGAAAATCTCCCTGCTGCTGGACAGACCACTGCTGCCGCAGTGCAGAGCGCTGCCAAGGAAGTATCTGCTGCTGGAGGTGACATGTCAGCCGCTCCTTGAAGAGCAGGACCTGGGACCCCCCCAGAGATCTTCTTGGAGGAAGCCGGGTGACAATTGGAGGTGGAGCTGCTTGGTGTCACTGCCACTGGATGTGGGATGGAGCGGGAAGCTGCAGAGGACTTGAATCATTGCTGAAAGCACTACCTGGCCCAGAGTGGAGAGGGCAGCAACAGAAACACAGTGCCAGGAACCCAAGACTCCCCCCCACGCTACACCACTGGCTCATAGTGTCCCTGACTTCCTTCTACCTGGGGGTGGTGCTGCCTCCCTGAAAACTGCCGCCCAAGACAAACGCCTTGTTTGCCTCGTGGCAGATACGCCCCTGATCAAAATATAGAAACAATTTATTGAAAAAAGAAATTGGAAGGTGTAAATAAGCATTGCAATCTCTGTTGTAGTCACCATGCCCTAAATGAGAGTGACTGTGTAACTTAATTAAGGGCAGCACGGTGGCTAAGTAGTACTTCCGCCTGGCAGCACTAGGGTCACTGGTTCAAATCCCAACCACAAGACTATCTGGCTGGAGTTTGCATGTTCTCCCTGTGCCTGTGTGGGTTTCCCCCCATCCTCCAAAGACATGGTGGTAGGTTATTGGCTCCTGTCTAAATTGGCCCTAGTATGAGTATGTATGAATGTGATTTAGGAACATAGGCGTGTGCACAGGGGCACACCCTAATCATGTTGTAATGTATAGAATTCCCCTGCTGCTTGGATGAAGAGGAAGAGACAGGGGAATCTTTGTCATCAGTCCCTTTCTCTGTCTCAAAAGTGGGGCATCAGGGGACAAATATTTCACCAAAGCCCCTCAATAGAGCTCCTAAAAAATGTTAAACAATAAAATAAAATAAAGAATTATTGTAAAAAGATAAATTGTAAAAAATAATAAAATTGTAAAAAAGTTAGAATTAAAAAAAACTACTGACACCAATCTCTGCCCTACTGACACTATCCACTTCTCTACTGACATCAACCTCTGCCCTACTGCAATCGTCCACTGATCTACTGACACTGCCCATTGCCCTACTGCCCTACATAGGTGTTTGAATTTTGGGGTGCACACCCTAATGCAGTAGGCTGGGCACACCTGTGGTTAAGAACCTTAGATTGTAAGCTCCTTGCAGAGAATAATGTGAATGTACAATAGAGTGCTGCGTACGTTGATGGAGCTATATAAGTACCTATAATAAATAAATGTTGCTTGGCTGTAATCAGCTCATCCTAAGATTGATAGTTTGTCATTAACTTAGGATAGCCACAGATTAATGTTTTTTTTTTTTTTTGATCAGCGAGTGGCCTGATTGAAAAATGATGGACTGATTCCCTCATCCACACAAGCAAGATGGATGGAGGAATCCTCCCCACTGTGCTATTGTATTCCAACAGGGAGACTCCTCCACTGTCAGATACACCTAGTGGCTCCAGCCACATATGGATCAAAATTCATCCAGTCCTCGCTGAACCGGACAAATTTGAATCCATCTATGGCCAGCTTTAGTCTTCCCTTATCCCCAGTGTTATTTTTTTCCTTTTTATGCTGCTGGAACGTATCCCTCGCAATAGAGCACAATGATCCAATAATGTTGGGTTTTAAATACTTATCTGAAAAAAATACTTACATTCCCACTGCCCATCCACTAGGAGGATAATCCACTTGCCGACCACCCTATTGCAGATTTACTACTACAGGGCAGCCGTGATTCTGCACTTCCAAGTAGAGTGTGATTTGTCACAGCAGAAGCCAATCAGCGGGTGCCAGCCAATTTAAACATTTAAAACACAGAGGTGATCAAATACCACCAAAAGAAAGCTCTATTTGTGGGAAAAGAATGATGCAAATTTTATTTGGGTACAGCATTGCATGGCCGCGCAATTGTCCATTAAATTAACTCAGTGCCTGGTCATGAAGGGGGTTAAATTCACTGGAGATCAAGTGGTTATTGCCAGTGGTGCATGCTGGGTGTCAGGAACTGGATTACTTGCTGGGGGCACTGTGGTCCCAGGCTTTAATAAAGGATGTAGTCCAGGTGCCAGTGGATTTCTCCTAGTAGCCAGAAGATCCCAGCAATCAATCCCCACCTGACTACAGGCAGAGTATTTAGAAGCTTCTGCTTTACAAGACTGGAATAACACAGAATCTAAATCTGATGTTTAAAAAAATTATGCTCAGTCCAATTCAGCAAGTTTCTCTACAGACTTCTATGATGGGGCTACAGCGTTTTGTAACATCTGCAACTTTCAGTTTTTAAGCACGTTCAGCTGCTGATTTAATCACCTACTGAGTTTTCAGCTTCTTTTTCTTTTAATCCTTGCCTGTGTTCCATTTTAAACTGGTGCAATGACTTTTGCCCCAGGTTTCCCATTTCAGGGTTTGCTCCTTTGTCTTGTAGCCTCCCATGGAGCCACCCTTGCATGCAGAGACTAGAGTTGTGTCTCCCTATACTGTGTGCATCTATAGAAACGTACAGCCACATAGCCAGTCTCTCCAGCCACCACCTCTATGACCAATGGATAGATTCATGCATAACATGAATCTATCCATGGCCTCCGCTGCCTTCCCCCTTTCAGGCATGAATTATAGCAGCGGGGGCGGGGGGGGGGGGTATGGTGTTTTTGAAGCACCTGATTGGAGCCATAGGCTCTAACCGACTTCAAAATAGGTGTACTGCAAGCGCCATGCTTAACGCTCGCAGTGTTAGAAAAGCAAATTAATATTTGCTTTCCTAACACTGAATCGTATCTCCGCCAATCAGGTGCTCAGGTCTGTTACCCATCACCTGATTGGCTGAAACAAAAGGTGCTGTGATTGGACGCCTATCAGGAGGAGAGGACGGGAGGAGGCGCATGGAGGACGCTGCTCCCTGCCATCATTTGCTGACCCACAGAGACAGGGTAAGTGCCTGGGCAGACCCCGAGCGGGCGGGGGTCACAGTGGCGACATTCAATGGCCCAGTGGCAGCATTTGCTGGTACAGTGGAGGCATTCGATGGGCATAGTGGCAGCATTTGATGGCACAGTGGCAGAATTTGATAGAACAGTGGCATTTGATGGCACAGAGGCAGCATTTGATGGCACAGTGGCAGCATTTGATGGGAACAGTGGCTGCGTTTCATGGACACAGTGGCTGTATTTGATGGGCACAGTCGCAGTGTTTGATGGGCACAGTGGCACACCACTATCATTCTTCACAGACAGATTCCATAGAACAGTCTAGAAATGTCTGACCTTAAACGGTAAGTTCACCTTTACAGAAAATCCGTAAGGTGAACTTACACTGGACTCCTCCCCTTCCCCCGTCCCGCTGACCTGTGACACATCAGGTCCCCGCTTCACCGGTCAGGAGATTTGAAATCCCTGTGGCTTAATCTCCTAAACGTTCCTCGTAAAGGTACATATAGGAGGCATTCTAATTGGTCAGCGCCATCAAATGGATGGCACCAACCAATTAGGAGCCACCTAGTATATCCTGTCAGCGCTGGAGAAGAGTAGAGAAAGCTGCCGGGATTTTAAATCTCTGGACCAGTAAAGCAACTACCCGATGTGTCATAGCAGGTGATTGTGGGACTCCAGATCAGCGGGACTGGGGGGAGGGGGTTGAGTGTAAGTTCACCTTACAGATTTTCTGTACAGGTGAAAATACACTTTAAGACGTGTTGTGCTTACCAACACAACCTTTTTCTGTCACTGACATTTACTGGCAGGAGCAAAGTGCGCATTTTTTACTGGCTGCCAGTAAAAATACTGAGAAACGATGGACAAGCACAATAAGTCTAGGAGATTTCTGTTTAATATTATATGTTTAACTCTGACTGGGTGTTCTGGAATATGGCACATTGTTCTCCCTAGGAAGTGCAGCCAGGAGTGTCCATGATGGCTGGGTCCTCTGGACACAGCAGATCACGGATCGGGGTAAAGGGTCGCTGTGATTGTCCAATGAAGGAGCAATCACTTTGTCAACAAACCAGCATTATGTACAGCATGTGAGGAGAGGAGGGCTGGATTTGCAGCGAGAGTGGGCTGTCCACAGTGCTCTTCCATGCCTCATCTATGCCTCATCCATGCCCATCAGTGCTCACCCATGCCTCATCTGTGCCCATCAATGCTCACCCCTGCCTCATCCATGCCCATCAGTGCTCATTTGTGCCTCATCAATGCCCATCCATGCCTCATCCATGCCCATCAATGCTCATCCCTGCCTCATCCATGCCCATCAGTGCTCATTTGTGCCTCATCAATGCCCATCCATGTCTCATTCATGCCTCATCCGTGCTCATCAGTGATCATTCATGCCCATCCGTGCCTCATCCATGCCTTATCCCTGCCCATCAGTGCTTATCCATGCCACATGGATGCTCATCCATGCCACATCGGTGCTCATCCATGCCACATCAGTGCTCATCCGTGCCTCATCCATGCCACATTACTGCTTATCCATGCCACATCCATGCCACATTAGTGCACATCCGGGCCACATCCATTCCACATCAGTGCTTATCTGTGCACATCCATGCCACATCAGTGCTCATTCATGCCTCATCAATGCTTATCCTTGCCTCATCCATGCCACATCAGTGCTAATTCATGTCAGATCCATGCCGCATCAGTGCTCATCAATGCCACATCAGTGCTCATTCGTGCCACATCAGTGCTCATTTGTGCCATATCCATGCCACATCAGTGGTCATCCATGCCACATCAATGCTCATCTGTGCCTCATCCATTCCACATAAGTCCTTATCCATGCCACATCCATGCCACATTAGTGCACATCCGGGCCACATCCATTCCACATCAGTGCTTTTCTGTGCACATCCATGCCACATCAGTGCTCATTCATGCTTCATCAATGCTTATCTGTGCCTCATCCATGCCACATCAATGCTAATTCATGTTACATCCATGCCACATCAGTGCTCATCCGTGCCAGATCAGTATTAATTCATGCCACATCAGTGGCAGCCCAGTGCTCATCAGTGCCCTACAGTGCTTCACAAAAGTGTAATAGGTAGTCAGGAAATTTGACATGTAATTCCCTAGAACACCTAAAAAGTGCTCCCTGCATGTTGGGCCTCTGTATGTGGCCAGGCTGTGTAAAAGTCTCACATGTGTGGTATCGCCATACTCAGAAGGGGTAGCAGCATGTATTTTGGGGTTTAATTGTTGCTATGTGTTAGAAATATCGTAAAAAATTGACAAATGCATTTTCATTTTTTTCCACAATTTCCCAAAACGTGTGGAAACAAATTATATGTTCAAAAGACTTATTATGCCTCACATCATTTTTCAATGATTGGCACCATAGCGTGTAGACTCTATAACCTTCATAAATAATATACACTGATTTGGGTTATTTTTACCAAAGAAATGTAGTATAAATTTCGCACAAAATTTATAAAGAAAAAATCACTAATTTGCTACATTTTATAATAGAAACAAAAAAAAACAAATATTTTTTTTTTTTACAAAGTTTGTTTGGTTGTCACAGAACAGGAATATACACAAAAATGAAAAGCTGAAAGAGGTTATAACCCTTTTCTTCCTTATTCAAATAAAACAAAAAAGGTTTCGGCTGGAGTTGTGCATTTAGTAATACTAACAACAACAATAATAATTAGTAGTAGTATAAGGAATAGTGGTGAAATGTTTAGACTGTCATTTTCTTGAGCTCTTTTATCTGAAATTACAGTACTGCTATTGATTTTATATCTCCTCCAGCCTAATAAATTCAAGGACAAAGGAAGTTTTTTTTTTGCAACTATCGGATTATCATTTGAGCTAAGTTAGTCAGATGGGGGCCAGTGTAGAAGCGAGATAACAAAGTGTAATCTTTATTCAGGCAGGTTATATATGTTTTGAAGATAACATCTTAATGACCATTCTATTTTAGGAGCCAAATTGTGTAGATGTTTCAGCGATTAAATTCAATGGGAATTCATTAGCTGAGAATTTTAGCATTTTTTTTGGGCTGTTTGATCCTCGTGTGTAATTTCCCATCTCAGTTTTTATTGTGCAGTGATTTTTAGAAGGATTCGATTCTCATAAGCCCTTGATAAAAGATACAATCTATCATAGCACTGCCTGGAGCAGTAGAGCGGAGCCTACAGGTGTGCTGTATGCAGCCTATGCCAAACCTTATCCCTGCAGGGCATTGGAACTCAAATTAAGCCCTTAAGAGCCACCACCACCACTACCAAGTAGCCTCACTACTAAGTATAGTCATAACAGCAAATAACCCTTTTATGCCCATGTCAGATTTAGTAGCGTCTGCATGAGTCAGATAATTTGATAATGATTTTATGGCTAATTTGCATTACTAAATCATTTTTAGAATTTTTTTTTTTAACACGGTTGCAAACATGAGGCATCTGTAAACCTTTTTATTTTTATGGATATGGTTTTCTATAAATGCATGCACACAACCACATAAGTCAACTTATGTTGCATACATGACTATAGTAAGTCAGATAAACCTCCCATTACCATATTACCCAAATTTATACCTTAAAGGGTTTGTAAAGGACTTTTTTTATCTTAAAAGCTTCCTTTACCTTAATGCAGTGCTGTTTTCATGTCCTCGTTGTTTGTTTTTGCTCTCAAGTTGCTTTAATTCTTCTCTGATCTCCACACTTCCTGGTTGTCTGTTTCCTGATGACCACAGTCCTGGGAGCTTTCTCTCTGTGGTCACTAATCAAGGAGGTGTGATTACTGTGTGTCTAAAAACCCTCAGCACCAATCAGTTTAGTTTTCCAAACCATCACTGCCCTGTTTTGGCTCTGTACAGCACAGGCAGGAAACAACATGCAAAAACGAAACTATAAACCGCAGGTACATTATATGATTGATTTTTATCTATTTTTAATCATTTTTAAAAAGAATCAGTTAACTATTATGTCTCTATACCCTGTAAACAGTCATTTCAGCAAAACAAATGTTTTTATTTACAACTCCTTTAACTTATAAATAACCAGACGACATCCATTTTGGAGTAACATTGGCCGCTTGGCCATTTTATTAACAAATTAACCATAACAAATTAATCCAACATCTTTATTTCACTACACAATCTTTCACAGATACAATTGCCACCCTGTTAGGAGATGATTGAAGGCATTGACCAAATTTCCTTCATACCAGCGTGGCCATCCAAGATCCCAGTCACAATGCGCCGACTCAAGGACCATAGCACTCTGAACCACGCTGATACCTATCAACCGATGCCAGCTAAACCATGGTTAGCTGGCATCAACCGAGGATCCCATACCTTGATGGTTCCCCACTTATGCCAAATTGGTCAAAATGTCTACTGCCTCCAAACATCCCCAACCGCCAAAACCAACACAACACATTACATACAATCCCAATATAATAGGGTGGGATCTTCCTATACCTGTGCTGCCCACAACTGAACTGCAGACCTTACCCCAAGCCCCTCCTACCCCGGGAAATATTAACTCCGGCCACCCCTCCCAAGCTGAAAATGGCCCTCCTTACGTTTTTACCCTTTCTTCGGTTCCCTGCTACTTAGTCATGCCAGCCCTGTGCCTATACTCTTTATTTAGCTTCTGGCTTCTCTGATGGGTAAAAAAACAACAGAGACAAATCTGCATCTATGGTCAGTAATTTATGCACATATGCATGTAAACATTTGCAATTTATTTGTTTATGTGTACAGTGTACAGTACTAGGGATGAGCTTTGTGTTCGAGTCGAACATATGTTCGACTCGAACATTGTCTGTTCATACGTTTGTCGAAATTAGAACAAAACGGGTCGTTCGTGCCAAATTCGAGTGATGCGCCGCGGCTCATAATTTACTGTGGCATTGCACGCTGATGATTGGCCAAGAATGCTGTATGTCCCACATGCTTGGCCAATTCACAGCGTGCAAAAAACGAAGAGCCATAATTGGCCAAAGCCAGGGTGGCTTTGGCCAATTATGGCTCAGGGCTTTAGCACACACCCCACACTATAAAAGGCATCCTGCAAGGCGGGCGTGTGTAGTGTGTTGCAGCGCTGTTGAGAAGATCAGTCCTATAGAGAGAGAGACAGTGTCTTTATTACTAGATAGATAGATAGAGCATGCAGGCTAGTCAGTTTAGTTAAATTTACAGTGTGTAGAGGATATATATACATCCCAGGAGTTGTACATATATTTATACACTGTATAGTTTAGCTAGATCAGCTATTCCTATTTGTCAGGCAGTTGATTGTGCTAGCTGCAGTCTTCTAACGTGTTGTATTGCTCGTGTGCTGTATAGTTTGCACCTAAACGTACTTGGTGTTTACTGCACTTGTGCTGTACAGTTTGCACCTAAACGTACTTGGTGTTTACTGCACTTGTGCTTTACAGTTTGCACCTAAACGTACTTGGTGTTTACTGCACTTGTGTTGTACAGCTTGCACCTAAACATACTTGGTGTTTACTGCACTTGTGCTGTATAGTTTGCACCTAAACGTACTTGGTATTTACTGCACTTGGGCCGTATAGTTTGCACCTAAACGTACTTGGTGTTTACTGCACTTGGGCCATATAGCTTGCACCTAAACGTACTTGGTGTTTACTGCACTTGGGCCGTATAGTTGGCACCTAAACGTACTTGGTGTTTACTGCACTTGTGCTGTATAGTTGACACCTAGACGTACTTGGTGTTTACTGCACTTGGGCCGTATAGTTTGCACCTAAACGTACTTGGTGTTTACTGCACTTGTGCTGTATAGTTTGCACTTAAACCTACTTGGAGTTTACTGCACTTGTGCTGTATAGTTTGCACCTAAACGTACTTGGTGTTTACTGCACTTAGGCCGTATAGTTTGCACCTAAATGTACTTGGTGTTTACTGCACTTGGGCCGTATAGGTTGCACCTAAACGTACTTGGGCCAGATTCTCATATATTTTCGGCGGCGTAGCGTAAGCCATTTACACTACGCCGCCGCTGCGTACTAGAGCAAGTGCTTTATTCTCAAAGCACTTGCTCCGTAGTTTTCGCCGGCGTCTCGTAAATCGCCAAGCGTAAACCCGCGCAATTCAAATGGGGCGGCTTGTATTTAAATTAAGCGCGCCCCCGCGTCGAACGAACTGCGCATGCGCCGGCCGGGGAAAAAGCCCAGTGCGCATGCTCCAAAGGACGTCACATTTTCTCTATGTAAACGACGTAATCGCAGCGTACGCCAGCCCCATTGAGAATCGTCGTACGCAAACGACGTAAACGACACACAACACGACGCGGTCCCGAGGCCATACTTAACATGGCATCTGACGGCACCCGACGGTACTTCGTAAGGTTACTCCACATCGAAGCTGGGGTAACCTTACGCGGACGAAAACGACGTACGCGGCGACGGGGCGGCGTAAAAGCGTTCGGGAATCGCCGTACTAGCCTCATTTGCATATGCAAATGAAAAAACAACGTGAAGGCCACCTAGTGGCCAGAGTTGTCATTACACCTACGATCCGAAAGTGTAATGCTTTTACACTTGTCGGATGTAGAAGCGTATCTATGCAAAAGTGATGCTAAGCATCACTCGCATAGATACGAGGACAAAAAAAAGGCGATACGACGGGGTATCTGAGATACTCCGTCGTAACGCCTCTGAGAATCTGGCCCTTGGTGTTTACTGCACTTGTGCTGTATAGTTTGCACCTAGACGTACTTGGTGTTTACTGCACTTGGGCTGTATAGTTTGCACCTAAACGTACTTGGTGTTTACTGCACTTGTGCTGTATAGTTTGCACTTAAACCTACTTTCGAGTTTACTGCTCTTGTTCTGTATAGTTTGCACCTAAACGTACTTGGTGTTTACTGCACTTGGGCCGTATAGTTTGCACTTAAACCTACTTGGAGTTTACTGCACCTGTGCTGTATAGTTTGCACGTAAACATACTTGGTGTTTACTGCACTTGTGCTGTATAGTTTGCACCTAAACCTACTTGTAGTTTACTGCACTTGTGTCCTAAATTACTTTTTTCTTATAGTTATCTTATTTTGTGCAGGGACAGTTCTAAACACGTGCCACTACTATAGACACCCAGCAGGTACAATATTTAAAGGAATTTTTCCTTTTTTTTCACTTTAAGCATCATTAAAATCGCTGCTCCAGAAAAAAACGATAGTTTTTAAAACTTTTTTTTTCCATTGATACATGTTCCCTGGGGCAAGACCCGGGTTCTCAAAGATGTTTTCCAACAATAACTTGAATATTGGGCTTTTGAATTTGAACCTTTGAGTCCCATAGACTTCAATGGGGTTTGAAATGTTCGCGCGAACGTTTGGTCCGTTCGAAGGTTCTGGTGCGAACCGAATGCGGGGGTGTTCGGCTCATCCCTATACAGTACAAATAAACCCTATTGGAGCTGTGTGCATCCTTGCAATGGATGGATTCTAAGTGGCTGCCATAAGAAGCTGCCTGCATGCTAGCAGCCAAAGGATATCTGCGTCCTAGCAATGGAAGCCCTACACCCTTGCAAACAAATCCCTCTGCATTCTGGCAACTGAAGGATGCCAGGTGGCTTCTTTGAGAAGGCACCAGCATCCTAGAAACTGGATTTTGCTAAATCACTTAATTGAGAAGCCATTCTTGTCCTAAAAACAGAAGAATGCTATGTGGGTTCCTTGAGAAGTCTCTAACAAAAGTAGGATGCTAGTCAGCTTCACTGAGAAGTTGCCTGTGTCCTAGCAATGAAAGAATGCTAAGAGGCTTTATTGAGAGTCTGCATCCTAGCAAACGAAGGACACTGGGCAGCTTCCTTGAGAAGCTACATGCCGACCACTGCACGACGATGTAAGTCGGCAGAATGGGCGTACCCGTACATGGGAGAGGGGAGGGGGTAGGGTGCAGGAGTTTATTATTATGTTTGACGCTTTCCATTTATGTGTGTTTTATATCAGAAGAGATAATTGCTAATGAAAAGATGTCTTTCATTATTTTTTTTTTTAAGAAATATAATTAAAAAAAGTGTGTTCCCTGGGTGTTTACTAACTCTATGGGGGCGGTCTGACTGAGATCTGTCCCCTGTCAGAACGAACATCTGCCTTGTTTACATGCCCGCCTGCCTCTGTGGGAAACGATCACGGCCGTCAGACATTGCGTCCACACAGGCTAGCGAGCTGAACAACATACTGATACGTCGTTTTGCGCAGCCAAGCCACCTTATAACTGTAGTGGGTGGTCGGCGAGTGGTTAAACAAATCCAAAATAATGAAAAATAGTTTTCGATTCGAATTCAAAACGTATCCTCATTTAATTTGAATTCAAATAATTTTCTAATTTTATTAGAGTTCTAATTTCCAAATAGAATAACATACAATAGAAAATAAAGGAGTAGAATACAAAAGAATATAATAGAACAGAAAATAATAGAATAGAATAGAAAAAATAAGAAAAGAAAATAATAGAATAGAAAAAGAAAAGAATTGAATAGAAAATAACAGAATAGAATAGAAAATAAAAGAATATAATTAATGCTTACTTATTTGACTATATGTATCTGTATGCTTATATTTTTGAAATCCAAATAAAAAGTTATTGACCATAAAAAAAAAAAGTTTTTTGTTTTATACATTTTAGTGCATTAGAAGGCCTATAGAAAGTATATACAAATATACAAACTTTGCTCAATTTTTATAGTTAATGGGGTCAAATTGATGATCACTTTCCACCACAGTGAAAAAAAAAAAACCCAAAGGTGCGGGATTTAACTGCTTGCCGACCGCCCGCCGTCATATTACTGCGGGACGGTGGCACTGATTCGCGAGAGCACGTAGCTCTACGTTCTCTCTTTTTCGACCACTAGGGGGCGCGCGCGCGCCGCCGGCGGCCGGCGCGCGTGCCCCCCACACGCCCCTGAGTCCTGCGCGCGTGCCCGGCGGGTACGATTGCTCGTTACAGAGCGGGGAACGGGAGCTATGTGTGTAAGCGGGGGAAACGCTGATTTTCTGTTTATTCAATGTATGAACAGAAAATCAGTGATTTCCCCTAGTGAGGCCACCCCCCCCCCCATACAGTTAGAACACAAATAGGAACACACTTAACCCCTTCCCTGCCCCCTAGTGTTAATCCCTTCACTGCCAATGGCATTTTTATAGTAATCCAATGCATTTTTATAGCATTGATCGCTATAAAAATGCCAATGGTCCCAAAAATGTGTCAAAAGTGTCCGATGTGTCCGCCATAATATCGCAGTACCGAAAAAAAACGCTGATCGTCGCCATTACTAGTAAAAAAAAATATTAATAAAAATGCCATAAAACTACCCCCTTTTTTGTAAACGCTATAAATTTTGCGCTAACCAATCAATAAACGCTAATTGCAATTTTTTTTTAACGAAAAATATGTAGAAGAATACGTATCGGCCTAAACTGAGGAAAAAAAAATTTTTTTATATCTTTTTTGGGGATATTTATTATAGCAAAATGTAAAAAATATTGTTTTTTTTTCAAAATAGTCGCTCTATTTTTGTTTATAGCGCAAAAAATAAAAACCGGAGAGATGATCAAATACCACCAAAAGAAAGCTCTATTTGTGGGAAAAAAAGGAAGCCAATTTTGTTTGGGAGCCACGTCGCACGACCGCGCAATGGTCAGTTAAAGCGACGCAGTGCCGAATTGCAAAAAGTGCTCTGGTCTTTGGACAGCAATATGGTCCGGGGCTAAAGTGGTTAAAACATTTCTTGACATTCTAATGCCGCGTACAGACGTTCGGACATTCCGACACCAAAACCGTGGATAATTTTCCAGCGGGTGTTTGCTCAAACTTGTTTTGCATACACACAGTCACACAAATGTTGTCGTAAAATTCTGAACGCCAAGAACGCGGTGACGTACAACACATACGACGGCACTAGAAAAGGGAAGTTCAATACCATTGGTGTTAGTAGAAGTTTGGTGAGAGATAATTTTCAGCCTTGTTCTTTTCAGGCCGTTACAGCGTGACGAATGTGCTATCTCCATTACGAACGCTAGTTTTACCAGACTGAGCGCTTCCGTCTCGTACTTGATTCAGAGCATGCATGGAATTTTGTGCGTCTGAATTGTCCATACACGATCGGAATATACGAGAATCGATTTTGTTGTTGGAAAATTTGAGAACCAGCTCTCAAATTTTTGTTGTGGGAAATTCCGACAGCAAATGTCCGATGGAGAGTACACATGGTCTGAATTTCTGACTAAAAGCTCCCATCGAAAATTTGTTGTCGGAAATTCTGAGTGTGTGTACGCGGCATTACAGTGTATGTGGTTTTCATTTGTAAAATGACATTCATTCTAATATCAAACGTCAAAAGCAAACTCAGCGTATCGAATGTACTAATACGATTTTTTGCTTAAACGTTCTAATTTCCTAGAGGAGACAAAGAATCTAATGTATGGAAAATCTCCAAAAGAGGACAGAAGAAGTGATACATGACTTGCTATGGTCAACAAGTAAAAAGCCAACTGATACTTTTGCACACCAAAGGGTTACAGTAAACAAAATGTAGCAAACAGATTAAAAAAAATACAAAACAATCAATCTTAAAACTTGTATAAATAAAGTAGAACTAAAGGCAATTTTTTTTTTTTTTTTTTCAATTTGAATAGAGTAAGGGCCCTTTCACACGGGGCGGATCAGTATTGATTCACCTTTGTGTGTCCGTTTGTTCAGCGGGGATCGCTTTGTAAATCTCTGCTGAGCCGTTGGATGACAGGGCGGTCTTCGCACACTGTGCAGGGACCGCTATGGGGGAGCGGATGAACACAGACCGTGTGTCCGTATTCATCCGATCCGCTCTGCAGACGAAAGAAAAAATAGAGTTTGCTTCCTTCTGCAAAAGCGGATGTTTGCGGAGGCGGACGATTACGGGTGTCAGCGGATGTTCATCTGCTGACACCCGCTATCCCATATTTAAAGGAATTTTTCATTTTTTTTATTTTTTTATTTAAACATTATTAAAATCATTGCTCCTGGAGCAGTGATTTTAATGATGCTTAAATAAAAAAAATAAAAAAATTCCTTTAAATATTGTACCTGCTGGGTGTCTATAGCTTGCCTGTGAAAACATCTTTGAGAACCCGGGTCTTGCCCCAGGGAACATGTATCAATGGAAAAAAAGTTTAAAAAAACGGTTGTTTTTTCAGGAGCAGGACTCCTGAAAAAGTGACCGTTTTAAAAACTTTTTTCCATTGATACATGTTCCCTCGGGCAAGACCCGGGTTCTCAAAGATGTTTTCACAGGCAAGCTATAGACACCCAGCAGGTCCAATATTTAAAGGAATTTTTTTATTTTTTTTATTTAAGCATCATTAAAATCACTGCTCCAGGAGCAATGATTTTAATAATGTTTAAATAAAAAAATAAAAAAAATGAAAAATTCCTTTAAATATTGTACCTGCAGTGCTGGGTGTCTATAGTTTGCCTGTGAAAACGTCTTTAACCTCTTGCCGACCGCCCGCCGTCATATTACTGCGGGACGGTGGCACAGTACCGCGAGAGCACGTAGCTCTACGTCCTCTCTTTAGCGGCCACTAGGGGGCGCGCGCGCGCCTCCGGCGGCCGGCGCTCGCGCCCCCCGCTCGCCCCCGAGTCCCGCTCGCGTGCCTGGCGGGTACGATCGCCACCGGGCACACGCGATCGCTCGTTACAGAGCGGGGAACGGGAGCTTTGTGTGTAAACACAAAGCTCTCGTTCCTGTCAGCAGGGGAAACGCTGATTTTCTGCTCATACAATGTATGAACAGAAGATCAGTGATTTCCCCTAGTGAGGCCACCCCCCCATACAGTTAGAACACAAACAGGAACACACTTAACCCCTTCCCTGCCCCCTAGTGGTGTTAACCCCTTCACTGCCAATGGCATTTTTATAGTAATACAATGCATTTTTATAGCATTGATCGCTATAAAAATGCCAATGTTCCCAAAAATTTGTCAAAAGTGTCCGATGTGTCTGCCATAATATCGCAGTACCGAAAATAAAAAGCTGATCGCCGCCATTACTAGTAAAAAAAAAAAATTAATAAAAATGCCATAAAACTACCCCCTTTTTTGTAAACGCTATAAATTTTGCGCAAACCAATCAATAAACGCTAATTGCGATTTTTTTTTTTTACGAAAAATATGTAGAAGAATACCTATCAGCCTAAACTGAGGAAAAAAAATGTTTTTTATATCTTTTTTGGGGATATTTATTAGAGCAAAATGTAAAAAATATTGCATTTTTTTCAAAATTGTCGCTCTATTTTTGTTTATAGCGCAAAAAATAAAAACTGCAGAGATGATCAAATACCACCAAAAGAAAGCTCTATTTGTGGGAAAAAAAGGACGCCAATTTTGTTTGGGGGCCACGTCGCACATTGTCAGTTAAAGCGACGCAGTGCCGAATCACAAAAAGTGCTCTGGTCTTTGGACAGCAATATGATCCGGAGCTAAAGTGGTTAAGAACCCGGGTCTTGCCCGAGGGAACATGTATCAATGGAAATTTTTTTTTTAAATGGTCGGTTTTTTCAGGAGTCCTGAAAAAACGACAGTTTTTAAAACTTTTTTTCCATTGATACATGTTCCCTCGGGCAAGACCCGGGTTCTCAAAGACGTTTTCACAGGCAAACTATAGACACCCAGCAGGTAAAATATTTAAAGGAATCTTTCTTTTTTTTATTTTTTTTTTATTTAAACATTATTAAAATCACTGCTACAGGAGCAGTGATTTTCTTAATGCTTAAATTAAAAACATTTAAATAAAATTCCTTTAAATATTGTACCTGCTGGGTGTCTATACGTGTGATAACGTCTTTAACCACTTTGCAACCGCCCTATGCCGAAAGTACGGCTCTAGGGCGGTTGCTGTATTCTAACTGGCCGTTAATTAACGGCCTGTCAGAATCGCGCTCCCGCGCGCCTCCTGAGGCGCGCACACGGGAACATCCGTGACCGCCGGGTCCAGAGGACCCGGCGGGTCACGGATCACGGTAAATCGCCGCTGATAGCGGCGGTTTACCACGTGATCGCGCCGTCCAATGACGGCGCGATCAGATGTAAACAGACCGGCGTCATTTGATGACGCCGGTTCCTCCCTCCTCTCTCTGTACCGATCGGTACAGTGTGAGAGGAGAAGGGAGGGAGCGGATGGCAGCGCCAGTGCTGCGGGCTGGATCTGTGACAAATGCAGTCACAGATCCATCCATCCCTCCCTCCCTGCTCAGCCATCCCTGCTGCATATACTCTGCAATACTCACCTGGGCATACTCTGCAATACTCAGGCATACTCTGGGCATACTCTGCAATACTCAGGCATACTCTTGGCAATACTCTGGCAATACTCTGGCAATACTCTGGGCATACTCTGGCAATACTCTGGGCATACTCTGGCAATACTCTGGGCATACTCTGGGCATACTCTGGGCATACTCTGCAATACTCTGGGCATACTCTGCAATACTCTGCAATACTCTGGGCATACTCTGCAATACTCTGGGCATACTCCGCAATACTCTGGGCATACTCCGCAATACTCTGGGCATACTCCGCAATACCCTGGGCATACTCTGCAATACCCTGGGCATACTCTGCAATACCCTGGGCATACTCTGCATACTCCGCAATACTCTGGGCATACTCTGCAATACTCTGCAATACTCTGCAATACTCCGCAATACTCTGGCAATACTCTGGCAATACTCTGGCAATACTCTGGGCATACTCTGCAATACTCTGCAATACTCTGCAATACTCTGCAATACTCTGCAATACTCTGGGCATACTCCGCAATACTCTGGGCATACTCTGCAATACTCCGCAATACTCTGGCAATACTCTGGGCATACTCTGCAATACTCTGGGCATACTCTGCAATACTCTGGGCATACTCCGCAATACTCTGGGCATACTCTGCATACTCCGCAATACTCTGGCAATACTCTGGGCATACTCTGCAATACTCTGGGCATACTCCGCAATACCCTGGGCAATACTCTGGGCAATACTCTGGGCAATACTCTGGGCAATACTCTGGGCAATACTCTGGGCAATACTCTGGGCATACTCTGCATACTCCGCAATACTCTGGCAATACTCTGGGCATACTCCGCAATACCCTGGCAATACTCTGGGCAATACCCTGGGCAATACTCTGGGCAATACTCTGGGCAATACTCTGGGCAATACTCTGGGCAATACTCTGGGCATACTTAGCAATACTCTGGGCATACAGCAGCCCCTGTCCCCGCGAGCTCGCATGCAGAAGCGAACGCATACGCAAGTCCCGCCCACATATAAAAACGGTGTTCAAACCACACATGTGAGGTATCTTTATATAATGTTTTGGGGTTTTATGTATTTTTCTAGCAAATAAATGATGATTTTTACATGTAGGAGAGAAATGTCAGAATTGGCCTGGGTGCTCCCTGCATGTTGGGCCTCTGTATGTGGCCGCACTGTGTAAAAGTCTCACACATGGGGTATCGCCATACTCGGGAGGAATAGCAGAATGTGTTTTGGGGTGTAATTTGTGGTATGCATATGCTGTGTGTGAAAAATAACCTAATAATATGAAAATTTGATGAAAAAAAAATAAATCTTGATTTTGCAAAGAATTGTGGGAAAAAATTACAACTTTAAAAAAACTCACCAGGCCTCTTTCTAAATACCTTGGAATGTCTTCTTTCCAAAAAGGGGTCATTTGGGGGGTATTTGTACTTTTCTGGCATGTTAGGGTCTCAAGAAATGAGAGAGGCTGTCAGTACTTCAGGTGTGATGAAATTGATCAATTTTCAGGATTTGGTACCATAGCTTGTAGACCCCATAACTTTCACCCAGACTAAATAATATCCAACATTTTTTATTTTTTTTACTAAAGATATATAGCAGTATACATTTTAGGCCAAATTTATGAAGAAAAATTACTTTTTTGCAAAATTTTATAATAGAAATGAAGAAAAATTATTATTTTTGCAAAATTTTGTTCTTTTTTCATTTATAGCAAAAAAAATAAAAACCGCAGAGGTGATGAAACACCACCAAAAGAAAGCTCTATTTGTGGGAAAAAAAGGACAAAAATTTCATTTGGTTATAGTGTTGTATGACTGAGTTATTGTCATTCAAAATGTGAGAGCACCGAAAGCTGAAAATTGGTCTGGTTATTAAGGGTGTTTAAGTGCCCAGTGGTCAAGTGGTTAAATAGCACAATCACCTGCCTGCCAGTAAATTAGAAAGAACTGATCTATCTAAGCTATACAGTGTATAAATATATGTACAACTCCTAGGGATGTATATATATTCTCTACACACTGTAAATTAAGCTAAACTGACTAGCCTGCCTGCCTGCTCTATCTAGCTATATAAAAAGACAATCTCTCTGTCTCTCTAACTGCTCTCATTAACAAGCCGGAACACACTACATGAGGCCGCCCAGCAGACGGCCTTATATAGTGTGGGGCGTGTGCTAAAGCCCTGAGCCATAATTGGCCAAAGCCACCTAGGCTTTGGCCAATTATGGCTCTTCGTTTTTTGCGAGCTGTGATTGGCCAAGCATGCAGGACATACAGCATGCTTGGCCAATCATCAGCGCACAATGCCACAGTGAATTATGGGCCGTTTTGCGTCACGAATGACCGCTTTGGAAAGACCTATGTATCTTCCAGAAGAGGAGCGGAAGATGATGCTTATAATTTGTCATATGGGGTACATACGGTACATTAACTCCCTCCAGGAATGGGGGTTCCCATAGCAAAGTTGAGCTTGTACTGGCTAACGGTACCCGAAAAGCTAAATGTAGAATTCAACTTTGACTTATACTGGCCATACTCTCTACGAAAATTCGGTCAAAATTCGGTCGTTCAGACAGTTCGTTCGTTTTTCGAACAGTTAATGGGCACAAAATCGATAATCGTTGGGACGTTTTTGAGCCGAAAAAACAAAGGAAACGAAATTGTCTGCCGAACGAACAATAATTCGGAAGGTTAATGTGTTTCCCGTCCAAACTTTCTGCACTAGGTATATGTAAAAAAAATGTTTTATTTATTTATGTCTACTGAGCGATTTATTGGTCATTACATGATGGCAATATCGTTTGCGTTCACGAACGAACGTTCGTTTTTCGAACTTTCGTTCGGACGATTTTTCGTAAAGTCTATGGCCAGCATTAGCTCCACCTACACACCCAAAATGGATATATTTTTGGTGAATGTAGGAGAATCAAACAACCTAACAGTTTGTAAGCCTTCTTGGTGTTTGTTAGCAAGATCCCCACACTTGAGTTCCTGAGCCTGTATACCTGCTTTGGCTGGTTCAAGAACATATGCTACATTAAAGGCAAAAAATGGCCGCTCGCTACTCGCGAGAAAGACAGGGACATCACAGGCTTCTCCTGCAGGTAACTGTCACATAATGGGCTACTATGTGTCTAGGCTGCACACACAAATCTGAAATGTTAGAATGGCTGACTATAAGACACCTAAATTGTAAAGTACATGCAGACATGTAAATGGTAGTCTCAGCTTTTTAATCTGTACGTGTTTTTTTAATATTACAGGTAAACACAAGCATTGGGGCTGCTTGGATTTTGTCTTTGAACCTAGTATCATCTAATATCAATAGTATCAATGCTGTAATGGGATTACATTTCCTATAACTAGACAACATATTTTAAATAATGTTAAGAAATACTGCTAAGCTGATGCTACCTCATTGATTTTAATAAAGTCTTCAAAGATCTTAGAACAAAAGGGCCTATTGGTTCTTTAATTAGTAAAGGATATATTCAATAACTTATTGGACAAGTTAATTACAGGGCTTAATTTTGCTATTGAAAGCTTTGCCCTGCGCACCTCCAAAACTGAAGAGCTGGACCGCTGCGCTGTGTGGAGGTGATGACCTTGCGATAACCTATATGTTCATCAGTCACATTACTGTCCCGAGTAATGATAATGCCAATGCTCTGGAAGCCTCATCTGTATTCAAATTACACTCAGCCAAAGAGCCTGTACATTTCCAGCAATAACTCAGCGGAACACTGGTGAAAAGGCGAGGTCCTTTCATGCAGATTGGGCATTATCATTCCTTAGCGCTGGACGGGTCCTCCAGAGTAGGGCTGTTATTAGAATGATCAATCAAAACACCGCAGACTTAATGGTCAATTTAAATTAATTAATTGGAAAGGAAAAAAGTTCTGGGGAGTACATTGCCTGTTTATCGGAAGAAACTGTCAGTAAATAAAACGGAACGGCGAGTGCAAGAAAAGCATTTCAATGTCTGTGTGGATGCCAGGGGAAGGATGGGAATATTTATAAGGGGAGGTGAGTGTCGCAGGCCTGCCGCCACTTCAGCTATATTGATCCTAAGCGAGTCCTGAGCCGGGAAACTCAATAGGGCAGGGCTTAGCTAGACATTAATATGGGAGCCACTGAAATTTGGAGGGTTGGTAGTTTAAGGAGTGGTTTAAATATGTCCTGAATTTATGTTGTTTGGATGTATACCATTGACATAACAGTAAACAATGGATTAGTGAATAAAACAGTATTAATCCCAATATTTTACAGTTTTCCTTCCCCTAGAGCATATAATATACATTACATTTAAAGGGTCACTAAAGGAATTTTTTTTTAGCTGATGCCGCGTACACACGATCATTTTTTGCGATGAAAAACGTCATTTAAATTGATTGTGTGTGGGCAAAACGTCGTTTTTTGTCTTCAATAAAACAACAAAAAAAAATTCCAACATGCTTGAATTTTTTGGGTCGTTTTTCAAAACGTTGTTTTTTGTGTCATAAAAAGTGATGGTGTGTGGGCAAAACGATGTTGAAAACAACGTTTTTAAACCCGCGCATTCTCAGAAGCAAGTTATGAGACGGATCTTCAATGAAAAAGTGCCGTCGAACGTGGTGTACATAACCACGCTTTGCTAGAGCTTTGTAGAAAAACGATGGTGTGTACGCAACGTCGTTTTGGAAAATGAAGTTTTTTTCATGCTTGAAAACTTAGTTTTTTTTCATCGCAAAAAACGACCGTGTGTACGCGGCATAAATAGCTTCCTTTACCTTAATGCAGTGCTGTTTTCATGTTCTCATTGTTCGTTTTTGCTTTGAAGTTGCTGTAATTCTGCTCTGATCTCCACTTCCCGCTTGTCTGGCTCCTTATGAAAAATCTCATGGCAGCTTTTCACTGTGGTCTAATCTGTGTGTCTAAACTCCTCAGCACCAATCAGATTCATTTTAAAAACAAAACACTTCCCTGGATTTGTTTGTTTTTGTTCTGCGTGTCTTCTGTACTTCACAGAAACATGAAACCAGTTTAAAAACGAAAGTGAAACTAGAGGCACATTATATGATTGATTTTTATCTATTTTTAATCATTTTTAAAAGGAATCAGTTAACTTTTATGTCTGTATACCCTGCAAACAGTCATTTCAGCAAAACATTTTTTTTTCCTTTAGTGACCCTTTAAGCTCCTTAACAATCTTTTAATGCTGCACTATTAAGAAGATATAGATATCTGCTCCAGCCAATGACATCACTCGCTGTGCTGTGGTCACCTGTAGTCTCGCTGTGCTGTTCCGTGATTGCAGAGAGCACCGTGCTGTGAGGAGAGATGTCATTGCAACCTGGCCATTCAAGCGGCTGTAGAGAGCGAATCCAGAAAAAAAGACCAGGGGAAGATGTCAGCAGGAGTGGTGACAGTCCAGCGCTGGAGGGCTTTGTTTGACAGGTAAGTCTGTCATAATGTGCTAATATGCAGGGCATACTAGCACAATTTGGCATAAACTACCTAGGAGCCTGTTCAAATAACCCCTTCATGCCAAGTGTACACAAATAATATGGCCCCACTGGACTAGGCTTTTTTCCTAACTCCTTTTGTGCTGGGAGCGTGTGTAACCCCCCTGACCCGTACTAACGTTCTGAACCCTGAACTCCCAATTCTGGGTCACCTGATTGCTGTGATAGCCTCTGATTGGGAAATTGTATATTTTATATTTCCTTATTATTGTTGACTCATACTGTGGCTCACTAATGAATTCTAAAGCCTCGTACACACGATAGGATAGCAACGGTCTGATGGACCATTTTCATTGGTCAAAAACGATCGCGTGTGGGCCCCATAGGTTATTTAACCTTCGATTAAAAAAAAGCCAACTGACTTCCGGTTCCGGCGCCGCATGGAGTAGCTGTGCACTCCATCAGCTCCCGCACACAGGCTCCAAAATCGGCCTGTAAAAGCTTGCAGACCCCGCCCACCGACCCCTGGGCTAACCATCCGCCATCCCCCCTCCCACCCGAGGATGGACAAATTTCTTGAAAAAAGCGGCGCGCGATCGTACGCCGCCGCTGCGCGCGAAACGGACAGCCGCAAATCGAGGCCCCGGCTTCGCCCTACACGGATTCGATCGTAGATCCGATCGCAGAACCGGCGCCTGCTATGGAGGTGAGTGCAACACCAGCCCCTCCAACTACCCCTCAGACTGTTCACATCTCCACATCTCCCCCACAGGCGGGATATGCATAACATAGAGCTGATGGCCCAGCCGTGGCTGCTCTATTATCCCCCATGATAGCGACCTCGGTGGAAAAAGCCATCAATGCAGGATACAGAAAATCCAGGCTCAACTAGGGAGCATGCATCCAGGCTGAATGAGGCTGAGAATCGCATCGGTCATATAGAAGAGGATCTTTACCAGCCCAATCCTTTGAACATGCGCAAGACAAGACGAACAAGTAATATACTTGACAAACTGGACGACCTTGAGAACAGATCCAGGAGGAGCAATCTGCGCTTTATTGGCGTCCCTGAATCGCTGCAAACCTCAGGCACTCTCAGATCTCTGCTCAAGACGCATCCCCGAGGCCCTGGCCTGCCAGCCCCTGCACTGTTGAGCGCGCCCACCGCATGGGCCTTTTCAACTCTGATCGCAAGTCACCACGTCCTGTGATCGCCAAGTATCTCAACTATTCAGATAAATCCCTCATCCTGCAGAAGTTCAGGCAGTCCAGGACCCTCCAGATAGACGGCATGAATATCCTGGTCTTTGCGGACTACTCCGTGGACGTCTCCAAGAGGAGGAAGGCTTTCCAGCAGATCTGCACGGAGCTCCACCGAATGCAAGTCAAGTTTACTCTGGCTTTCCCGCCCGTGCTTCGACTCAGAGCACCTAACGAGATCAGCTCTCCTTCCATGACCCATCCGAAGCTGAGGCCTTCCTGAGGTCCCACCGCTCTAGCCCCCACCACAACCAGTCTCCCAGAGCGCACCTTCCAACCGGGCCCTAGAACACGGAAGCCCACGCAAGGACTCTCCTAAAAGATTCAAGGCATCTGGATCCGACCGACAACACACCTCATCCTCTTGAACTTTTTTCTTGAACCTTTCTTTTTTTTTCTTCTGGATGGACACACCATCCCGGTGCAGTTCTGCTGCGCATTAACCGTCCAGGACCACTCCTGGCCCCTCCTCCTTCAGCGTGCCTCCCCCTTCACCCGGGGGACCACGGTTGGCCCAATGCTATTAGATGTTATGCCAGTTTGTCTTCTTTTCTTTTCTCTTATGCTCCTTAATGCTATTTTAATTTCACATTGTTTTATTTCACATTGTTTTATGTTCCTCTTGCACAATCGGTAATAGTTTGTTTTAGCTCTACTTGTGCCTTAATATTGTTTGTCACATACGTTTATATGCCATGTGTAGGCCTTCCATTCTTCCGCAAGGATACCTGTCTAGCTCTTCCCCCCCCCCCCCCTCACGCATTGCTCCCTGCCTGCCTACACCCCCCCCCCCCTATCGGTCACTGCGGGTGAAGTGCTGCATAGAGAGCCCTGCGTTGGGAGTTGGCCTATTCAGTGGCTCCCATGCAGAAAAAAATGAAGCTCCCAAATGTTGTTGTTCACCTTGTTTGTCCCCATCATCCTCCCCCTCATCTCCCCCTCCCCTGTTTCTCAACCCTCCACCCATTTTTAGGATCCGTTACCACTCCGCTCTCTCTCACAGCAAACCACCACTACACCTGCTGTCCTTGTACCCCACTTCTACAATGCTCCATGCTCCCACTCTCCCGCCCTCCACCATCCCTGCCCACACCCCCATTGATAGTTTTCCCAACATGAGAATAGTCTCCTGGAATGTTAAAGGGCTCCGCTCCCCCAATAAGAGGATGAAAGTTTCTGCGCCACCTTTAAAAGGCTCAAGACCGACATTGCCCTCCTTCAGGAAACCCATCTGTCCACCCCCGACTTCCCCGCGGCTGCGGAAACTCTGGGTAGGCACAGTCCTCGGCTCTGACTCAAGTGGTCGGAAAGCTGGGGTAATAATCCCTTATTAACAAAAACCTTCCCTGCAAGATTCTGTCCTCAGATTCAGACTCTGAGGGCGATTCGCCTCGGCCCGTATCCAACTGGGATCCAGGGTTGTAATCATCACCAATGTCTATGCTCCTAACAGCCCCACAAGTGCCTTTTTTATGCGACCTCACCTCCTGGGCGCTTAGAGACCCAGCCTGCCCACACCTGATAGGCAGGGATTTCAACTCCATCATGCACCCGACAGAACGACAGTCCTCTATCAGACAATCTCGCCCTCCTCTGACTCCTCTCACCCAGACCTTATTGGCGTCGACTGTTGATTCACTGCACCTCCACGATCTATGGCGACTAAAGCACCCTGCTGACAGGGAATTCTCATTTTACTCCCACCCTCACAATGTCTTCACGAGACTGGACTATCTTTTCTGTTCTCTCTCCCACTGATCTCGGAAGCTGACATACACACATTGCAATCTCGGACCATGCCCCGGTCTCGACAACCCTTGAAGACCCTGACTTAGCCTCCAACCCCAGAATCTGGCGGTTTCCCTCCTATCTTCACAATAACTCCGATTTCCACCAACAACTAGAAAAAGCCTGGTTGGGATACGCATCGGATAATGCGTTACACGCCGACAACCCTAACCTTTTCTGGAAGCGGGCAAAGCGTTTCCTCAGGGCTGCATAATTGCCTACGCCACCACATTCAAAAAACGCACCCTTAGACGACAAACAGGCGCTTACAAACAGCCACGAACACTGCATCAGGCCCAGCGGTTCCTCTATACTGATGACTCCCCCAGCAACCGTACCGCCTGGTTTTGCTGCTAAGCAAGGCCTTTGATAGCTGGCAGCCACCCTCGAACGTACCCAAAAGGCACATCTAGACGCCTCCATCCACAAGTTTGGTAACAAAGCAGGTAGACTCCTTTCCAGA